>JAQJVL010000011.1:5183282-5639100 GCA_035578905.1 Stictocephala bisonia
TCATGATAATTTTTTAAGGAATTACTCAGTGAGGGAAGAGTAATTCTCTGTCTCACTTCCTCCTCTCAGTGCATCTCACTCACACCAGTGTGTTTAGAATGTAGTTTTCTAAGTGGTCTACATATAGTTATAGATAATCATGGGACATTTCAAGACAGGTGTGGTAAAGGCATGTAGTTTTTATCATTTTAAATATTTTTCCACACATTCTTAGCCATTAAGCTTTAATAATTAACCTAATTAAGCTGTCATATCTTCTTCCTAGCTCAACAAATTTCTTGGAGACTGATTCACCTACGGAATAAAATATAACGATTTATTGTTCGTATCAAATTAACATTTTTCCTTCAATAATAAAATAAAAATATTTATCTACTTCTCGCTAGTCTATTCGGGGCACAAACAAGCGTGATTTTTCTAACGTAATAAGACTGCTGCTAGGCAATATAATAGTACAATACTGTATTAGGATTACAAAATTCCTGAAAAAATCACTTTCAACTACTATAGAGTACAAGGCTTGAAACTACTACCACCTACTAAATATCAGTTGTTTTCAATTTATTTAATTTTGGTTGCAGAGTGAAATGTCACTTAAGTGAAATCTGTTTGAAAACAAACTTTACATATTGAAGAAAATATCCATGCTACTTCTATAACAGGTTAGGCTAGGCGTCTCAGCACTCGAACCCGAGGATTTGTTGTAAAACAACTTTGACTGTGGAATTACAGACACAAGGTGTGTCCATCGAGGATGGAGCACTTGGGTGTAAACATACTCCGAGTAGGCTCGGCGTCCCACACACTCGCACGCACACGCCCAACCGGCCAGGAGACACTTCACTTTCTCGCGCGGCCCACAGTAAGGACCGCCGAAAGTTGTCCATCTTGTTGAGCTAATCTGGCGGCAACAACTGCTTTCTACAGAGAACGCCCGCCTTCTCCAACAATGACAGATGGAACACTACGGGGAAATTGAATTTAAACACCAATTCCAATATTCTTTTTAAGCATCATAGAAAACTGGCCTTACAAAATTGGAAATTTTGCCATGATCTCTCTACAAGTAAGAACCTCGTGTATGATTACGATGAGCCCATCTTATCTTGGATAGGATCTGGTGTAAGGGTGAAATGGCGGGTAGCCTATCTGAGGATCTACGTATCTGCGATGAGTACACGTATTCATTGGTATCTTTGAAGTGGGCAGGATCTCTGTCGATCGTATGAGTCAGATAAGATGATTGTTAGAGGTGCTAAGGTGGCTGTCGATCGTATGAGTCAGATAAGATGATTGTTAGAGGTGCTAAGGTGGCTGTCGATCGTATGAGTCAGATAAGATGATTGTTAGAGGTGCTAAGGTGGCTGTCGATCGTATGAGTCAGATAAGATGATTGTTAGAGGTGCTAAGGTGGCTGTCGATCGTATGAGTCAGATAAGATGATTGTTTGAGGTGCTAAGGTGGCTGTTTTCCAAACCGCTAAGTCATCGCTGGAAAGGAGACATCCTCAAAAAGGCCTATAGTAGTAATGCAATTTTACTGTCAGCGGACCAAAACATGTTTTTCTAATTCAACTGTGCGGTCCATTATATTTATAATTATAATGAGTATAGTGAACACTTTAACGGCCGTGTCTTTTTATGCCAGAAAAAACGCGAGCTCATGCCAAAAAACTGAACTGATGGAATGATGAAAATTCATTTTTTCGGAGTGATATAAAAACTGTCATCACGCCGAAATGAGCGTGTGACATTTTTGTACACGCTGGTAAAGGACTAAACTGAACTCAGTTCTACACGCCAGCAACGAAAACTAGCCCTGCGCATACGCACTAGTGTCCTTCGCATAGAAGGCAAAGTATTCCCACACATTTGTTCGTCATTTGTATATCTCAGATTCTTAAGTGATTGAAATTAAATTGTTTACTATGACTGGTTGGAGTAAATAGTTTGTACATAACTGTTTAGACGAGAGAGTGCTTTTGGAAAATTACTTCGACAGATTATCAAAATAAACAAAAACATGATTCTGCTTTTAAAATCGTTATTGAAAAGGTAAAAGAGATTGTCCTTCTAGCTAACAAATATATTATAACAAGGAAGATAAACAATGTCGTAGGGAAATGAATAAAATAAAGAGATATTTACTGGAATGAGTGCCAACGAAGCATATTAGCCTAAAATGTGTTATTATGATCAGTTGTTGTTCTTGATGGATCAAGAGGCACCTACAGAGACAGACGTTTACATCAGACTGACATGCTAAAATGACCGTGCGTAGGCGATTAGAGTGTTCAGGTTGACAGTTAAAAATGATCAGTCCGAAATGACACGTTAAAGTAACCGAATTGACTTTATGATTATTAAAAGTCAATTCAAGTAAACCAGAGGTTAATATTATGAATGTTTTATGTAAAATCATGAAACAATTTAAAGTTTCATACATGTAACCGTGAAAAAAGTAGAAAATAATACATTTTTACAAAACCAACTTATGATCCAATAGAACAGATCTTCACCTACGGTCATTATTACGAACAGAATCGTTGAAGTAGGAATCCATGTTTTCGGCGTCTTTCGCGGAGAAAAACGGCCACCATAAGCGTATAGCCTTCAGACTGGGTGGGAATACCACTGATAGATATTAATTAACATATGTTTTCTATAAGTTGTTTTGATTATGTGTTGCTAGGCAACACAAACATTGTATTACTGTTATTATGCTGTATGTTACTGAAATAAAGTTACTAAGTTAATTCTTTATAAATTATTTAATTACTACAAGATATGACAATGGGGACGAGGATACAATGGCATATTTAAAGGAAGGAGAGTCATAATTCCTGCATGTCTGCAGAACAAAATACTACAAGAATTGCACGTTGGCCACCTACGAATGGTTAAAATGAAAGCGTTAGCGAGGTCTTATTGCTACTGGAAGAACATAAACAAGGATATTGAGAACTTGGTAGGCTCATGTAAACAATGTTTTTTGAAACAAAATAATCCTCCAAAAACAGATGTTCATCCATGGAAGCAACCTGAAACTCCCTGGGAAAGGATCCACATTGATTTTGCCGGACCTTGCTTTAGAAACAACTACTACTTTATAGTGGTCGATTCATTTTCAAAATGGGTAGATGTGACCCAAACTAAATCCACTACATCAAAGTGGTGCATTAAGAAACTCCAAAACCTATTTTCAACTTTTGGTCTTCCTAAAATCTTATTTTCAAATAATGGTTTACAATTTTCTTCCCACGTGTTTCAACATTTTTTAAAGATGCATGAAATAGTTCACAAAACATGTGCTCCGTTTCAACCACACTCTAACGGGCAAGCAGAGAGATTCGTGCAGACCATAAAAAAATCACTCTGCAATGATGGACGAACAAGGAGACATGGATACGAAGATTCAACGGCTGGTTATGTAACTGAGGAAAGTTCCAAATTCAACAGGAACAAGTGCTTACAGTGTAATGTTTGGACGAAACATAAGGACACAAATTGATTTAATGATACCAGTAAGGAGTAAAGACAAAGTCAATTCTTGCCCACTATTACGAAGAGTATTTAAAGAGGGAGAGAGGGTTTAAGCTAGATGCTATACCAGAGGAAACCCTAAGTGGAAATTTTGTAAAGAAGGAACATCCTTATATTTAGTAAAATTGGATAGTGGTGAGATTTGGTGGAGACGTCAACCAACTGTTGAGCTCAAAATTTAAGGGGGAGGAATGATAGATATTAATTAACATATGTTTTCTATAAGTTGTTTTGATTATGTGTTGCTAGGCAACACAAACATTGTATTACTGTTATTATGCTGTATGTTACTAAAATAAAGTTACTAAGTTAATTCTTTATAAATTATTTAATTACTACAAGATATGACAACCACAAAAGGTTCTGAATAGACATCGTTTAGGGTGCCATTGGTGGTATATAACTCTAATGTAGATTAGAGAGTCATCAGTAGTCATAAATGAAACAGGATGAAATATCATATTTTGCCATAAAGTACATTATATGGTTAAAGTACTTGAATTTAAAATTCTACATTTTTAAAACATTTAAATATTTGTTCACTCACTTTCTTGGAAAATTTTTTAACGGATTTTAATATCTATTGTTTTTAAAAAGTTAATTTTATAACATTCATACACTTTTAAGTCAATCAGGAAATGTAGTGTTCATAACAAACGCTTTAACATTATTTAAATAGATTGCGAATGTAGAGTTAGTACTTGGTCAGGGTCTATCAAGTGCGATGAGTTACAGTGTGAATTCTTCTATAGTTGTGATAAATAGTCTTGGTCCTGGACGGGTATTTTAATTACACGCAATAAAACTCAGTGTACTCAACATTCAGGACTACAGTTATTTGCAAACATTACAAGTATAAGAACAGGAATGTTACAAGCTATGTTACAACATTTAATGTTTCAAAGAGGTTTGAGAAATGGCCGAATGCGACGTATGTGACAAATTTTTGGTGAATGCATATTTTGATCTCACCGTCTGAATACTTCATGTGCCGTTTCAACCAAACTGCTTGTTTGTATTACGAAATAATTGTGTAAATTACACAAGATAATTTCCTACAAATATTTGAAATCACAATTAGAAATATTTAAATAAGAAAGGGGATTGACAATAAAGTATATAGGATATTACCAGGTGTACAATGGTGAGTTCAATTTAACTATTTTTTTCTTAAAATGCTTACTATTCCATAAAACTCCTTTCATATAAACAGTTGGCTTTACTTGGCAAACATGATTCACACACATCGCACTCCATTCATACTCGTGCATACCATAATGGTCGGTGTCTTATAAATAAAAACAAAGTAATAATTTATCAATTCCATCATGAGATTACTACATTTATAGTGGGTAGAGAATATTAAATGCATATTCCTTAAAACTAGTAATTTGGTTTATTTACTGGTCTTCCCTGGGTAGTTAGTTGGAAAGAGGGCATCGATTTGTGACAGGAATTACCATTTTATATTTCGGTATTGTTCATACTGCCTCAAGCTTAACATTTATCTAATGTTTAATTGATTGAATTTGCAAATTTATTTACAAAACTAATTTGTTTTATATCGTAGGCTTAAGATTCTGCAGAGGCTGATGGCCATGTTTGTTTTTATCATATAAGAACAAAGTTAATTGCGTATCCATATTTTTTTCATTATTTATTGGCCAAAAGTTGTGTATGAGGTGTCATTTTAAACGTTATCATATTGTGCATTGGGTTTGTTTTTTGTTTTTTGTTTTTTTTTTTTTTTTTAAACATACGCCTAGTTTTGAAAAATAGGTGAAAATAAAAACTTCTAACTAAACATTTTAATATTTTTTCTATAAAACTAATTAGAGATTCGCAAAGCAATTCCAACGAGCAATTTCATTCTTAATCAAATGCAATTTGTTTGGAAAAAATCCGTTTAAAATTAACTGATTGATTTGGATACGCATAATCGTATGTCCGGTTCGAAAATAACATTGTTCTTATGATGTTATTAGACGTTTGGTGAGTCTTCACGTGCCTAGAAGTGGCTTATTGAGTTAAACACAGGGCGAAAATATGATCTGGCTTTATTTTGCTGCCGGTGATCGATGTGCAGGCCACCTAAGTATCTTAAAACGCACAATCCATTATCCACGTTTAGTCAATATTTTATCAAATATCTTACTAAGTCGTGCGTTCAGCAATGAACTCGGTAAGGTATTGAGGGCGTATTCAGGGACATTTAAAACAATCACGGCTTTGGTCGGTCCATTGCCCGCCCATTGGGCCAGCCGCTCGTGACGTGTTATTACCCGCCCCGCCCTCTTTCACCGACCCACCCACCCTATTACAATGTACTGGCTTGCAATTCATTTACGATGATATAGTGGAAGATATTAGTGTAAATATTAGGAGGTGCATCAGTAACTGTTGTGAGACCTATTGAATCTTACATATTTTACACATTCTCCTCTCTAACTTAGGCTGCGTCTGAATTACGGGATAATTCATACATTATCTAAAAACTAGTTTTGTCAAATAAAATTTAAGAAGAAAAAAATTAAATCTGATGCTAAAAAAATTTTAATCTAAAAATGCATTGCATTACTAAATAAAATACAAGCTTTAAAATCTTAGATCGTTGGGGACATCACTCCGATGCACTCGAGCTTCAGATTCGATTTCTCTACACCTGACTTTTAAACAGTTTACATCAACATGGATTTTTACTTATAATTGAAATCATCGTCAAAGAAAAACGACATGTACTGACAAAAAAGTAGAAATCATCCTCTTATGTTCAATAACACCAAAAACTTAAAGAAACATTTGTATAGTGTTTAACTGTTTAGTAATTTCATTAAGAAAGGACTGAAATTAAAATCAAACATTAACTAAATAACTGATTTTTAATCGCTTATAAGAAGTCGGCACTGGTGGCGCAGTGCTGTAAACCAGCTAATTGGGGACAAAATGTTGAGTAGATTGTATGCGATAGGTTCTATGCTCGGGCCTCTTAATACCAACATGGCATCCGCCCAATGGTTGCCATTGACGTGGAAACTACTAAAGAAGTCTGGGGTGTCCATGTTGGATGGTAGTCAAGGTTCATCAGATGTTGTGTAGGGAAGAGAACTGATTGTCAGACTTGTCAGTTAGCTGAAAATCAGACCAACGCTACGTGGTTAGGATTCCACGTAAATCTGTAGGCCCCATAGTTGTCCTGGCTATTGGGTTATT
Organism: Stictocephala bisonia; assembly: GCA_035578905.1. Lineage (NCBI taxonomy): Eukaryota > Metazoa > Arthropoda > Insecta > Hemiptera > Membracidae > Stictocephala > Stictocephala bisonia. The sequence continues at coordinate 5,190,035 of JAQJVL010000011.1, forward strand.
AATAAATAGTAATTTCAGAGATAAGTCGAACTCAGATAATAACAATGACCACACTCGTTCATCTACACTCATCACACTCCTCATGTTAGTCCATATCTCTACGATCAGCGTTAGAATTGAATAATGAAGTACAGTCATTTAAAAAGATAATAATGTTTGCTTGAACTTTGAACAATTACGATCTGTATTTTAAAAAATGAAGGCCTCAAGTTTAAAATCGGGCTTCGCGAGTCAGTTCCATGCAAAAATGCCTTTTTATTTTGCCGTTCCATGTCTTCAATTTTAAAAATATTCGTTGAAGTCTCTTCAGGGATGGTATGTGAAACGCAGTGGACTAAACACCAGTTTATTAGAAGTTGTTCGACATAAACCTTATAATTATATTCATTTATAAGACACAGTTAGCTGAGATCAGTGGGGGGAAGGGGGCTATAGGTAATGAGATCCCCGGCACGGTATCTGCAGGGGGATCCACCTCCGGATGTCCGGCTCACCGAACCCGGAGCGATCACCCGGTCAATAACTAGTTACCCGGATGATCGAGACATAATTGGTCACGGCTGTGTCGTATTATAGTTACATTGTTAATATTGCAAAACATTCATAAGTTTGTGTATTTAACAGTAATTGGAAATGCTAAATGGGACAAGTACGCATTCGTGTATCATCTTAGCTCTTCCTGTTTGAATCTGTGATATATCCGTACAGGCAGCCAATACGTCACAAGGATGAATAAAATAAAAACATTCATTAATTACTATGGAAGAGAGTACATTGATCTATGTATAGTTAGTTACAGAGAAAAAATAACAGAGGTTCCTTTCTTATGGCTGCAGTGAACAGTTCACAGAGACAGTTTTTATATCTTATAATTTATATATTATAACACGATGCTCTGAGGATTTTGAGGGGAATAATGAGAGATTGACTTCGGTGTGTCCCTGCCATCTGCACGGCGAACTGGGGAATAATGAGAGATTGACTTCGGCGTGTCCCTGCCATCTGCACGGCGAACTGGGGAATAATGAGAGATTGACTTCGGTGTGTCCCTGCCATCTGCACGGCGAACTGGGGAATAATGAGAGATTGACTTCGGCGTGTCCCTGCCATCTGCACGGCGAACTGGAGAATAATGAGAGATTGACTTCGGTGTGTCCCTGCCATCTGCACGGCGAACTGGGGAATAATGAGAGATTGACTTCGGCGTGTCCCTGCCATCTGCACGGCGAACTGGGGAATAATGAGAGATTGACTTCGGTGTGTCCCTGCCATCTGCATGGCGAACTGGGGAATAATGAGAGATTGACTTCGGCGTGTCCCTGCCATCTGCACGGCGAACTGGGAATAATGAGAGATTGACTTCGGCGTGTCCCTGCCATCTGCACGGCGAACTGAAAAACTAACTACTTGACACCCATTCAGCGTACTACTGGAGGCAATTCTGTTCCTTTCTTCTCTGTGGTGTGATGGTAATAACAATACATAAACAGATGGTGATTTTGGAATAGTTTAAAAGTAAGACATTTATAAAAATATACATTATCTTTTCAGAAAATATCTTGAAATATAGAATTTGGTAATGCCTACTTAGGTGTAATAAACAAAAATACAGTAGTAAAAAAAGTGTAACAATAAGTGGTATAACTTAACTATAATGTGTAAATATTTTTTACACAGTGTGGAACTACCCTAAACATTTTCCAATAAGATTTAGGCGCTTTTCATACGTGAACAACTAGAAAATTATCAATATTGCATTCATAGATGTACCTTTGAGGTGAAGCGTATGTAGGCTTTTATTACTGATTCATGTCTGTACATTGAATAAATAATATATATTCCATCGTTATATCACGTTCATTGTATCTGTACGTGACTGCAGTTCTTATAAAACATATTTATTAGAATAATTCAGCAATGATAAATATAGTTCTATCGGTGTAACGTATTTAATATAGGCACATATATGTGAAATCACCTTACAGTAGTTTTCAGGAAACAGTTTTATGCGTTTCCCTATTAATTAAATATGATAAGTTAAGTTAATATTATTATCAGCCACAACTAAACTACGCAGATTACGTACTATCCCACGGTGACTTCACAGCATTCATAATATACACTAATAAGTTATAATATATAATAATAATTATAGTTATAATATATTAGCATGAATAATTATATTGTTGGTTCTTACCACCAATTCATTGTCCACGATTTTAATTTGAAACAAAGCATCTGGGGTGCTTGTATTTCTTAAAATGGTGTGGGCAACGTCTTACATACAGACTAAATTATATAGCCTAACAAGTTGACTACGTAAAACAGATAACAGAGAGTTGGCTGGAGAGATTTATGTTGAATATGTCACGAGATATCATCAATGGTAATAAAATCTCCAGTCCCTCGCGCTACATGGAGATCTTTAAGTCATAACTGCTCTGAGAGTAAAACAACAACAGAGAGTTGGCTGGAGAGATTTATGTTGAATATGTCACGAGATATCATCAATGGTAATAAAATCTCCAGTCCCTCGCGCTACATGGAGATCTTTAAGTCATAACTGCTCTGAGAGTAAAACAACAACAGAGAGTTGGCTGGAGAGATTTATGTTGAATATGTCACGAGATATCATCAATGGTAATAAAATCTCCAGTCCCTCGCGCTACATGGAGATCTTTAAGTCATAACTGCTCTGAGAGTAAAACAACAACAGAGAGTTGGCTGGAGAGATTTATGTTGAATATGTCACGAGATATCATCAATGGTAATAAAATCTCCAGTCCCTCGCGCTACATGGAGATCTTTAAGTCATAACTGCTCTGAGAGTAAAACAACAACAGAGAGTTGGCTGGAGAGATTTATGTTGAATATGTCACGAGATATCATCAATGGTAATAAAATCTCCAGTCCCTCGCGCTACATGGAGATCTTTAAGTCATAACTACTCTGAGAGTAAAACAACAACAGAGAGTTGGCTGGAGAGATTTATGTTGAATATGTCACGAGATATCATCAATGGTAATAAAATCTCCAGTCCCTCGCGCTACATGGAGATCTTTAAGTCATAACTGCTCTGAGGGTAAAACAACAACAGAGAGTTGGCTGGAGAGATTTATGTTGAATATGTCACGAGATATCATCAATGGTAATAAAATCTCCAGTCCCTCGCGCTACATGGAGATCTTTAAGTCATAACTGCTCTGAGGGTAAAACAACAACAGAGAGTTGGCTGGAGAGATTTATGTTGAATATGTCACGAGATATCATCAATGGTAATAAAATCTCCAGTCCCTCGCGCTACATGGAGATCTTTAAGTCATAACTGCTCTGAGGGTAAAACATGTGGAGTGCGTCAAGTGCGCATTATTGACTTAAAAATGTATTCATTACATTAGCCTGTTTGATTGATTAAACTAACTGTCGAACTATTTCATTTGATAACTAGTTTCATAAATAAAGCAAGTGAAATGATGTTGCCCCTATAATTTTTTTTCAAATCTTGACACTGTGGCGGTTTGGCAAAATACTAAGAGGGTGTAAGTACCTTGAGCAACTGGTGAAGATTGAATGACATCCAAATTAATGTAAGTAAAACCAAAATAATAACTTTAATTTGAGAAGCTTAGATTTTCATAAAAAAAACTCCAATATCAATAGCAACTGTACTGGCAAGACAAAATAATGTTACTGCCAAATCATAGAGAAAGTTAGTAGTTGATTTTAGGCAAAAATATTACTTGGAAAAAAACAAATGTTTACTTTGCATTGATTAATTTATTGAAATATCATAAAATGTTATTTCCTAAAGAATGTTTGCGATATATATATTTTTATATAACATTTTTTGTTAATGCGTACAGTGACTTTGAGAAGGTCAATCATAAGACGTAGGAATAAACTGCTCCGTAATAATATGTTTGTTATATTGTTTATCAACATGTTCTGTACTCTATTTTTTATTTCTGTTTTCAAACAGCTGTGTTCTGCTAACTGAAAATAACAACAATAGTTTATAGTAATAACAACTCCAGCAGTATATGAAAATTAGTTTTTTTTGTTACTAGTTTATTTTATTACAGCCTACTATCAAACAAATGGGTGCTACGTATAATTCCCCTCCAAGTTAGATTTATGAGATAGTAATAATTATTACAGTTAACAAAAATAGTTTAAAAATTAGTATTCGGCGTAGAAGCCCAGTCAAACATCTTGGAAATGTCACACTAAGCAATGGTGATATAACGAAAAATAAGATTTGCCAACAATTAGATTTAACGATTTTTAGTAAACTTACAAAACGGGTTTTCCATGGTATAAAAATTATGTTCCCAGAAAATACGGACCTGATCTAACACACTGGTAGTAACAAAATTCAAGACTGGAGAAGCGTCTACAAAAAGCATAAATATCGAATTTTATGCTGAAATTTACACCACATTTCAAGTAGCAATGCCATAATATGTATGAGCTGCTGATGCCGTACGCTGGCAGAGCGTGCTGATACAGGTCGGATCGTATGAGCCGAAAAATGAGAATGGCTAATCATTCACATGAGTATCGGTTACAGGGAAAGTGCTGAGACAAAAACGACGTATCGAATGGAATGGCCATCTACAGCGATGCCGTGGTTAACCTAGATGTCAGTGTCAAGAAGATCGACTGAAACAGAATTGATTGTGGTCGATACCCGAGAAGAGCTGATCGAATTTTGCATCTATACTAAAGGTAAATGGCCTAGTTTCTACGTTGTTGGTTTTCGTAATCGATACCAAACAATTTCGATTCAGTTGTACACACTCAACTGCTTAACCTGAAATGTTAAGGGATCGTGGTTTAGATAACTGTGTTGAAACTTGATGGTTTAGATAACTGTGTTGAAACTTGATAAGGGCTGTTTGCACATACAATTTCAATATAAAATTAAAGTAATTTTACTTTAAATTCAAGTAAAAACGAGCAAATTACATATTTGCTCTGATGGGCGGATATAGGATTAACTCCAATAAATCCACATTTGAATGAACATTTTGCAAAAGCTATTATTATTAATTCCAGGAAACTCCAGTTCAGTAGATTGATAATTGTTTATTTATTAAGGTGGTTGTTTCCCAAACTGCTAAGCCACAGCGTGAAGTCGACAGCCCTGTCTATAGTAGATATACAATCTTGGCGTAGGCGGGCTAAAAGATGCCGTTCTATTTCAACCTTACGGTTCGTGTTATTATTATTATTTATTAACTCATTAGAGTTGGAACAATTTATTATTGATAAAGATCAAATCTAACGAACATAAAGTTGTAGTTCGTATGAAATGTTGAGTTTTTTTTAATTTTAAAACGTCAATAATAACACATACAGTTTCACTTATTTAACTTTTACAAAATTTATAAACATACTCCTTTTTTTCTTTCACAAGACATTTTAAGGTCCACTAGAATAATTATTACGCAATCAAGTAACACCTCGTGAGTTGCGATTTGATCATTATTACGGACCGAACCCTTGAAATAGAAACCCATGTTATGGTATTTTCCATGAAGTGAATCAGCGATTTACCTTAATAGTGGAGCACAACATACAGGCTCCCTCTGTACACGTGTATATGAGTCCTGTTATAATGAAATCAGAATATATTTTGGACTGCGTCTTGCCTTTCTTCGAAGAAGAAAAAACACTGTTTCTTTGGCTTTACAGTGTTGCTTTGGCGACAAGAGCAATAAGTCATAAAACTATTATCTTTTCCGCTTCTAGTATTTATAATAAATTCTGATTGTTAATGTTAGAGGCACTTAATTGAAACACGGAAGGCCTGTAGTAGGCAAGATTCACTATTGTTGCGTTATCTTATCTTAGGTTAGGTTAGGTTAAAATGTGTTCAAATTGTGTCCAATACGTATATACTGAGTGTACAATGTGTTTTTGTTGGTCCTGTATACATAGAAAATATTTCAAGACTGGTGTCCCTCTTCTACAAAAGACCCATGAATTTTATATACATGTAGGCCTACATAGATTTCTCATATAATTATAAATTTTGTGTCTTCAATAATCAGTAGTTTTGAGGTCCAGTAGAGGAGCGCTAGTGTAGTTCCAAGTGAATGTAATGCCTCACAAACCAATCAGACTACTGTAATACTCGTTGTATTCAGGAGGATTGAACCCAGCCTAACAAGTGAGATATTTTATGTTTTTCAGAAAATTATAGTTACAGTCCAATTCCAATACAGACACTATTTAATACAAAATAATATTTTGGTATTATTTAAAATTGGGACCAATAACTGACGTCAATTTTGCCAATAATTAAAATTGTGCCAAACAGCACGAATGTATGTTAGGTAAAACATTGATATGATTCTCACCGACAATATTGTATAGAGGTATACGAGAATGTAATTTTATATATATAATTATTTTTATTTCACTAAATCATCACAAGCGAAAATTTAAAAAAAACAAGTTGAAGGTTTATGCCATAACTGTACAAAATTAATTTAAATTATTGGAATATTTAAGTTATTTTCTACAAATTATATTATAAAATTAATTTAGTTTGTCATGATTAATAGTCATATATTTTATAAAATTTGTGTTTATGGAGCAAAGGTCACTTAGCATTTTTGTAAATATTAAAAAAACGAAAATATATCTATTAAATAACTTGAATTGAAAACAAGTGAAACTGTTCTAGGTTAGTTTAGAAAATTAAGAATACTAATTGTTTGTAATACGTAGGCAATATTTTTAATCTATAACTTATGCAGCAAAATATAAAGTTCATTTTAAAATGACACACAACAACAATACATGAAATAAAACGATATTAAGAGAACATACCAATGTATTTTTCAAAGAGGATATTACTTGTACATGGACGCTAGATTGTTCAATAAAATTGCAAAGAATAAAAAATAAATCACAAATCTAGAAAAAATGAAGAACGTTTTAAAAGAATTTTTACTGGAATTACCTTATTATAGATTTATAAAGTTCTTAAAAAATATATAGTTAATTCAATATATTACTGTATTTATAACTTATAATTTGTATAGCCTACTTTAAAAAGTAGAAATAAACTAAACTTAAATAAATAATATTCTTAAATTAATTATGCAATGACTCTTACAATAAGAAATCAAGTCCCTTAAAAATGTTAACGTAGGTAGGCCTGGCCGTTGAATAAATAGTTTTACAATTGTTATTAAAATTGATCAGTTTAGTTTTATTCTAACTTACAAATAGCACTGAAAAAGTAGCGAAAGAGCAATTAAAGTAAACGCTATATTACGTAAGACCAAAGACAATCGGGATAAACATGTGTGAAATGTCTTCCTCTGCGTGACGGACAACAATTAAAACTAAACAATCTGGCAGAGAAGTGTCTTCTTTTTGTTCCATTCATTAAAGAATGACTACTTGCTTCTGAGATCCTTATTTTACAGTTAGTCCATAGTTGCACTTCTTGCACGTTTAACACATTATTGTCGCTGAAACAACCTATCATTGCCCTAACCGCATTCACAGTTGGATGGACAGCGATGGGCCATTTAACACTTGTTTTGTGAGAACGGACTTGGACATATTTTTTTTAACTTCCTGTACAATTTTTATTCAGATTCAAATTCAAGGAGATCTAGACCGGAATATTCCCTAAAAGCTCTGTAGTCATCAACTCAACGCGTACAAAATTGTGGTTTTATATAATTTCTATATAGTAGGTAAAACCACATTAGCCTATAACGGAATAATATGGGTTGAATGTTGTCCGTCATATCGAAAGTCCCTCATACATAAAATAATTCTTATAGGGTTGTAATTCAATAGGGGAACACCAATAAAAGTACAATTCTGTTATCGGGAATGAACGTCCAATATTTTTTACATCAAATTAAAGGCATTCAAGAATCAAACACTTTTCAAAGTGTTGCCATAACTCAGTTGGTTTTTAAATTGCGGACAAAAAACTATTTTTATAATGAAAATGGAGTTAGGTACAAATTAAAAAAATCTATGTGGCTATGCGTATAAAATTAGAGGTCTCTAAAAGTAAAACATTTTTATTTAAAGTTTTGCTATTGTTTATCAGGATATTCAAGAAGCAGATGAAAAACTATTTTTACGTTTCCTTAGTTTTTTATCTTTCATTTGAAAACCGTAATAAATAATTGTAGGGCCTACCCTAAAACTTAAAGTATATAATATATTTTACTTTGTGTTCAAAGAAGGAGATAAGTACCTTGATAGGACATTGTAATGGTAGTATTGCATAAACATTTTATATACTTGTGATCTACAGAAGAGTTAGTTACAGTAACATCAAATTTTAAAAACCTACATTTTTACATATTTATTTTTTACATATTTACTCCGCCCTGCCTAGGAGTAAGAATAATTTAAATTTTTATATCAAAATGACAAGGCTTTAATTACCTTAAATATTAAGTGTAACACAACCAATGGTGCTATTTGAAATTTTCGAGATGACTCATTTTCGGGCACATATTGTATTAATGTGACAACAACAAAAAATTTGGACATTCACCATATGAAATTTATTATGAGGGTATTGATCATAGGTTCCAACAAGTTCAATTTTTCCTCGTCTAGAATACACTAATTTGGACAAAAAATCGAACCTACTTACACAACATACCGAAATGATATAAATTTATATCATAATAAACCAACCAGCAAATAATTTAAAAGAATCAAGAGAAAATTGTAAAACTAAATACAGCCTTCTTCGTCAACTTTTAAATGTAGCAACGTGGTCGGAGGGCTGAGTAGTTTTGTTGCCATCAAATACTGGAATGAAAATGTAAATTCATATCAGCACATTACCCATGTTTCTCAGTGTGACTTAGTCTACTATTACTAAAAATTTCAATGTGCACCAAATACAAACAGCATTTAAAATCATATTCATAAATCAGATATTGCTAACTAAAATATTTGTCAATATAGGCTACTCAACAAAAGTTTGCTACCTAAATAAAAACCTAAAATAAAACTTACCAAAACAACGCATCTTTGAATATTTAAATAAATCTTTGAATCTTTAACCCTTTGAGTGCCAGGTCACTTTTCATTTTGCTATGCTAAAAGTGCCGAGGTATTTTCTATATGAGTATGCATAAAGTGCCAGGCCTAATTTGCATTTTTTGTAAGTGTTTGCTAAAACGGTTATTTCTCAAGTATTTATGAACCAAATTACTTATTTCTTTTTTTGTTATAACCAATAAGGACTGCTTTAAATGGAAATGTTACATTAGACAACTTTATGTGTAATTAAAAACTTTTTATAACATAAAAAACTATTACGAAAAATATTTTTTTTCAAATTTCCAAGTTTGAGCATCATTTTTGATTTTTAAAAAATTCCATAAGCATCACTAGTAAGCAGGGTGTCAAAGTATATATGTTCATGAACAAAATAAAAAAACCACACTGAAATTCACTGAAAAATAAAAAAGTTATTGCCGTTCTTTAAAAAACTGTAAAACTCACAAATTCACACTTTTTGTGTCCTGTAGGTACTCAGAGAATATTATTTCTAAAAATAGCATACATGAATAAAAACACTTTCTTTTATAAAGTTTATGAACCTAATACATATTTAGATCTAAGAAAATATAAAATGTTCCCTTTATTTACAATATCTAAACATTATATTTTATATATATGCCATTATTTGACCTACTGTTCCATCACTTATTGGTGAATTAGGTCTAACTCTTTTCATTTTGTAATGTAAATAACAACTTATAACTAAACACAAATAACTAACAACTGTAAAACTAACAAATAAAAGAATAAGAGTGATATTTATACTGTTTACACAAGAACACAAACACCGACTGAGCAATATATATAAACAAAGCCAGTCAGCTGACTCAATGACGCAAAAGCAACTTGATTTTCGTCAACAGAGCTACTGCATAGAATATCAAATAATATTCGAACATTATTTTTTTCGATATAAATACATCTTTATCTTTGCAACGGACCCAGAATGCAATGATTTAGATAGTATATAATGATAGCATAAATCGAAAACGAAACGTCCGTATATACGGACGTTGGCACTTCTCGCATAAATTGCCGACGTCCGTATATACGGACGTTGGCATTTCTCGCATAAATCGCCGACGTCCGTATATACGGACGTTGGCACTCAAAGGGTTAAACGCGTTTTGTTCTAACTATAACCCGGTAACTCTATTACTGATTAAATCTTGAAATCTACACAGACTTATTAAAAATTAGTAAGCATCTACAAATAAACACATTAACATAAATTTAACATAATTTATGCTAAACAATATCTTCAATAATTGAGAAAAAATAACCTAACCTTACTAAGTTATTTTCAAAGAAGAAAAAAAAAAGCTTCATTTTGTACATTTTCGATATAGGTAAGTTATATGATAATTATTTAAGATATAAAACTATCAGAAACTGATTCTTGTTCTTCGATACTAGTTCAAACCATGAGTTAGGTTAATATATATCTCCGGTTTTTAAGGTTATGCACAGCAGTAATAAGATATTTATTACAAGTTAAATCATTATCGTATTTAGGAAAAGTTAATCGTAAGATATAAATATTCTGTAAGGGTACACTTAATCAGCTGTTAAATGTGATATACTTCTTAAATAATATAATCAGCTGTTAAATGCGAATGTAATGTTTTAACCTAATCACCTGTTATAGTAATTGAATTATTTAACATAATCAGCTGATAAAATAATTGCCTTCCATTAAATAATTTTAATAAGCATTAACACTAGGTATTAATTGTTTCATTCTGAGATTTTGTTAAAGTTTAATTCGTTTATAGTGCAATATCAACAATATTTAATATTAATACAGAAAAGAATAAACAACTTGTTTAAAACTAACTCTAATAGTCCGACACCTATGTTATTTACATTCTCTGTCAAATAGATTCACGTAACAGAGACTTCTTTTATAATATTAAATAAATACATAATTAAAACTAGTTATGATTTACCTCAATATCTTATCCGATTATGGATTTAAAATAATCCAAACACAAGAAACACAACACACTATAATCAGCCGGTACCGCGTAGTCACCACAACCACCACGAGAACCTGCTTTCGACGCACGCGCGGGCCGCACACTGATTCTATTTCACTTCTCTACGAGCTAGAACTGTTTCCCGCGCTTTCTAGTTCGCTTGGCCGCCGCACTGGTCTCAGCGCCTGTTATCGCTCTTTGATGTAGTATTAATATTCTTAATAATATTATACATACAATATTACGTATAACCTTACTCTACTAATTCGAAAAAACTTATCAAAAACTATATAACGGTTTTTTTTTATTTCAATAGACATTCCATTTTTACTAAATAATTACAATAATTTTATTAAACAATACATAATTTCATCAACAAAGCAAACAAATATAGGTGGGTGATTGAAAGGTGAATATACACAACAAGTGAAAATAACAGAACTTTTCATGCAATAGATTCATGCATAATGGCTACACAATATTGATACTAAAATACAGAAATGATAACAAGCAATAAATTATATATACTATACTACAAATATAATAACTAGAGATAAACAACAATAATGTATACATAAATCACAAAATAAATAGAATACATTAAACAGACAAGAATAAATAACAACAATGTATACATAAACCACGAAATAAATAGAGTATATTAGTCCATTGAGTGGCTTAAAGAGGAAGAGTGCATCCTGCACTTCACGTCTACTCACTGGGGTATCTAGCAGCAGTTGGGAGGCTAATATATCCATTGGAACTGGGACAGTCAAGTTTTGACACCGACCAGTCGGGGAAATCTGATATGGACACCTTGTATATATGAAACATCCATCTTCTTATATAGAGACCAAGCTACAGAGGCGTATTCTAAAATAGGCCTGACATATGCACAATATAGCAACATTAAGGAGGTGGACCTTGATAAGAATCTGGAGGACCTGGAAATCATCGGCATGTACCTGTTGCTCTTGCCACGATAGCCAAGATGTGGTTAGAGTGGTCAAGAGGCATCTGCAGAACTCCAAGTTCCTTTGCTTCCACCCTTCTTGGGAGATCCTGACTTCTCAAATTGCATAACAATTTTCGTTGGTTTTGTTTAATTGATAGATAATTCATAAGTTTTCCTTAACCACTACTATAAAGGGCATTTGAGGTTAGATTAGAGTTTAGCAGATCCACAGGGTGTCATTCTTGACCCAATTCTTTTTTTACTGATACACCCAACATGAATATTTGTATTTTTAAAATAATATATTCTGTTCGGCAATCAAGATTCATAATTTTAAAACCCTTATCGACCTTTTGTTTTGTAATTAGAATAACATCACTTATTTGTAAGTATAAACAGAACATGAAAATTAAGCTGTTAAGCTTAAGATAAGTGAAACTCTAATCATTTACGTGATTTTGTGATTCAAGATGAATGATATTTGCTTTCCCATATTTATGCTTGGAAACAGAACTTTCAACGGCTAATAGAATCGATCATTATAAGGGTAGGAAAACACGTATAATATGCTAAACATAATTTCTTATATACTTTGTTTAGTTTTGCTGTGTGAAATTTTAAATAAATTAAATTGTAATACAAACAATGAATATTGATAGCGTTTCATCTTCATTAGTATACGATGTAGTTAATTGTGTTAATTAATGTAAAATTAATACAAAATTTCCAAAACTCTTAGGATTGTTTAAAGTATTAAGTAGAATTTTTGGAAACTGTTGAAAGTTTATTTATTTCGTTTACCCTATATTTATTTATTTTAGTTGTTTATTATTATTTTTTATTTATTTGGAATTTTATTTGGTCAAATGACAGTCCTATTTATTCATTCATTTGAGTATCAGAGCGTCATTGTCTTTTGAAATACAGCCTAATGTAGTCAGCTTAATTTAGAAAAGTTAATTAGAATTCTTTAAGTAGGTTTTACTTTAGGTAATTTTAATCTGCATATTTTGATTTTGTGACCAACATTTTTCTTAAGGGTGTTTTGAATGAAAATATAACGTGACTTTCGTTTAGACAAGCTGTTAACCTAACTAACAGTTTATTCGGTGTTGCGTTGGTAAACAGGTGCAACAAAAAACTAGGCCAGACAGAAATGTTTTACAATCTGAGCTGAACGTCACAACAATAGTAAACAGCCGTTTGTTTCAGGGGCTGAGTTGAAAGAACCGTTTCATCAACAATAGGCCACACCGTGAATCCCTATCTGTACTGCACAAGAATATGGAAACACCAATGCACAAAAAATATCCAAAACTTGGAATATGTGGTCAGATTAAGTAATTTTTATAAGAGTGATTTTGTCCCAAATAATACACATTATTAGGAGAAGTTAAAATGGTTTTTGTCTATTGTTTATGCACTTCTTATCTACAGTGCATAAAATAAGTGTCGCCCAGTTCCAAGATTCTGTCGCCCAGTGGAGATAGCTGGTGCCCACAAATTGTTAAGGGACAAAATCATCAACTTGAATGAACTTCTAGAAAATCAAAAATTTGGCCACGTGTAAATTATTACACTTTTAAGCTTTGTAAAAAGTACAAAACAAAAGATTTGTTAACGTGAGATAAATGAGTCGCAGTAAAAACTTCAAACTATCTTATCTTAATTCATTGTTCTTAAAGATAAGTTAAAACGAAAACTTGATTTCCCAACAAAATATTCTTACAAGTGCATTGAGGAATGAAAATATTATGTGAACAAATCTTACAACATTAAAATTATGTTAAATCAAGTTTTGAGGCTTCAAAATATCACGATTATCCAGGAAGGGACTTGTTTCAAGTATTAAATATTTCCTGGATCATGTCCTGTATCCCCCCCCCATTTCGCCCAGTCAAAATGTGTTAAAATATACTCTGTCCTATCGTTGTAGTGTATGACACCCACTCCCAATAATTGGCACAATTTTACAATCATGTGTAGGATTTAATGATATCTTTTGCTACTGCTTGAAATAATGTAAAAATTGAACTCGGTAAAACGTTTTCGTTGAAAATAATCGTAGTAATTATAAATAATAGTGATTAGTGGGACCAGATTTATGGATAGTCGAACACTAGATAAAAATATTGATATTAGCATTTAGTGCAAAATATGTACGGCAAGATAAAACACATAATGACTAATAAAAACACATAAACAATATTTAATTAGTGTTTTATTCTTAGGATAGCAATAATGTTTGGTTGCAAGAGCTCTGCCACTTCAAATTGACAAAACACTTATCAGGATTTGGTACTGAATTGTTATTATAAATATAGTACAATTTAAATGTGTCCATTTTTATTAGAAATATTTTATAAAATTACATTCATTTTGTAATCTTGGACACTTGTAATTATGTTAATAAAGGTATTTTCACTCAGTAATATAAATTGATTATGGTGATTGAGCATCGGAATATCAATTTTAGATCCGTAGACCCAAGTAAACGAAATCCTATGCATGAAAATATTATATGTGGTGTTCATACAAAACCTTCAAGATGCTTACATGAAAACCACGAATAAAGTTCCTATAAACATATGTCTTAAAAACACTTAGTTTCCCATCTGTCTGTCTCAAAGTGTTTTTTACATAATTTATCATATCTAAACAACCTCTGAAGATATTATCTTCAAACACGGCACATGTATAAGAAATAATAAAACCTAATTCAGTATGGAGTATTAAGTTCCTATTTTGTATAAATTCAAAATGGTGGCATTTTTGGTTTTCAAAGCTTAATATCTAAAAAAGTATAAATTATTAAAAAAAACTACAAGTCACACAAAAATTGCAAGATTTAATTTCCTAAAAGATAGTACAAAGATTGTTAAAATTGGATCATTTATAACTGATAAGTTGTAATTTTTGTAATACAGTACATGCTAATGTTGTGGCAATTTTATTCTTTTAGCATATACCGTATTACAAAAATTACAACTTATCAGTTCTTTATGATTCGATCATAACAATTTCTATACCATATTTTATCAATTTGAATCTTGACATTTTTGTATCTTTTAATTTTTTTGAAAAATGTACATGTTTTAAGATATTAAACTTTGAAAACTAAAAATAGCCACAATTTTGAATTGATACAAAGTAGGAACTTGATTCTATATGCTTAATTAGATCTTATTATTTCTCAAACATGTACTGGGTTTGAAGATATTACCTGAGTGTTTGTCAAGATATTATAAATTATATACAGGGTGTCCCGTAAGTAATCAGCCAAACTTCTGGAGGTCATTCCTTGGGTTAAAACAAACAAAAAATTTCATATGTACAAATCATCTATCTCGCTCCGTTTTCCGGCTATCTGTCTGTATATGTTTTTTACTAAAAACTTACTATCTCTAAAGTTATTTAAGCTAAAACCATGAAAATGTGTATGAATGTTGAACTTTATTGTGTTCATGTACTATTTAAATTTCATTTGTTTACAGTAACCCATTTCAAAATGGCGGCCATTTTAAATTTTTAAAGCCAAATATCTTAATAACTTTAAATTTTACTAAAAACATGTAAGTTATGTACCGGGTCTTTGACCGGTACATTTCGGTTTTTTTTCGTTGTCTGCCAGGCTGCCTGAGATCGCTCACGCTCTGCGTTCCGCGTACTTTGGTAGCCGTTGGCCCGGTTCCGTTAAGTTCCGTGTTCCAGAAGCTTCGGTCCGCTTGGCCAGCCTTCTGGATGGTTCGAGCTGTTCAGTGGGTCTGCGGAGGTTAGTCTTGTGCTGTCTGCCGATCAACTATGCGTGGCTGAGAGACACTGTAACGTAAGTGTTCATTTTGTAAATTTCTAATATCGAATCACCCTTTTGGTGAGAATATTTTGTTTCCATCATATTAATCGTTCTTGCTTATTTGTTGAATTATTTGAAAATAAAATCAGTTTTGCTCAGCTGCCGAGTGTTATTTTGACCCTCCAACTGCCACCCGTGATCCCATCGCTCGATTTGTTTTGAGCCATCCCCCAGTTGGCACGCTTTCCAGCTTTGGTGGGGGGATGGGTCTCAATTGGTAGCAGAGCGTGGTTGCCTATAATAAATAATTTAACTTACAAAAAAAAAAAAAAAAACAAAAAAAAAAAAAAAAAAAAAATTTAGGCAATCCGCTTGGTTACTTTGTTGAATGGGTTTCATGGGTGGATTGGAGTGGTCGGCAGTGGCTCGGTAGGCTGAGGGTTTAGTTCGTCTTGGACCCTGGAGTTGTCGTTTTTTGTGTATATTGTTGAGGATTGTTGCGTTAGAGATGGCCTATCTGCAGAATGTTGCGCTCCTAGTCAAGGAGGAGTTGATTTTCGAGTTGAGGTCACGGGGTGTGACTCCGGAGGGTGATGTTCTGAATCTCCGGAGGTTGCTGCGGGAGCAGTTGTCCGCGGGTACGGCGGTGGATTGGTCTGACCTGCTGGAGGTTGGTGATGAGTTGGGGATTTGTAAACGGAAGGTGGAAGATTGGGAAGGGGTGTTAGAGGATTTGCAGTTGGAACCTCCAGTGGGTCGTGACCGGGCCTGCCGCCTTGCACGTCTGGGTCATCTGCTTGCCCGTTTAAGGCTGGTCAACCGGGCGCCGGGGTTGGAACCGTCGGATAGGGCGTGGATCTTGGAGAGTGTATCTAGGCTTGAGGAGATTTTTCAGGCACTCTCCGGTTCCACGACTCCTACGGGTCTGGGTCAGCGGCCTGCTTTCACACTGTCGCCTAACGTGTCGAGGCCGCAGGCTGAGACAACGGTTTTCACTGTGCCTGAGGCTCCTTCTGAGCCTGCAGGCGTTTCTGTTGGGGTCGCTTGTGGTTCGGCTCCAGCTGCCGTTCCTACTACTTCTTTGGGTTCACCTGCTCTTCTGCAGCTGAGCTACCACAAGCTGCCTAACCCTCTCACGCCCATGATCCAGAATCTCCCTGTGATCGATGGGATGGATCCTGAGGAGCTTCTTAAGTTTCTGGTGGCCTTTCTCAGACTTAGTGAGATGCCCGGCATGCAGGCTGGGGACTTGCTTCGTCTGGTGTTCCCTTATTGCAGAGGTCCCGTTGGGGAGTTGCTGAGTTCTGTCTTGGCCAGTGATGCCTCGGTGGACTCGTTCCATCGAGAGTTACTTTCGTCATTTCTTCCCCTTTGACTCAGGGAGAGGATGGTCATGGACAGATTTTATCGGTCGCAGGGTAGGGGCGAGTCTCTGGCAGCCTATGTCTCTTCAGTCAAGGAAGCTCGTCAAGCGTTGCGCCTCACCCTTTCTGAAGCTGACACCGTTCGTGTCATCCTGGATGGCATTTCTCTCGAAGAACGGTGCAGATTGGTTTTTGCTGGTGTTCCTTCGACTTTTCGGGAGCTGCATCAGCTGTGCATTGTTTCGCGCAGCGTGCAGTTCTCAGACCAGCAAGGGAGGGATTCTGAGAGTCATCGTGCTCTCCCCACCCGTCGACCGGCTATGTCTTTAGGTGTGAGTCAGCCAGTGGAGGGTCGTGGTTCTCGGCCTCCTGTTGTGTGTTTTGCTTGTGGCCAGCCTGGTCACATTCGTCGTGACTGTCCACGTGCTCGAGGTCGTGGGGCGGGAAACGCTCAGCGCGGGGGGTTGCCTCCACAGTAGCTCCCCGCGTTGTTGCGACTGACCGTGGCCATTTGCCTCTGACACGTGCCCATAGCAGGAGTGTCGGGGATTTTTCGGGCCTTGCTGGCATGGCTTCCCTGGGACTTAGTGCGGTCACCTCGGTGTGTCCTGGCGTTTTTGTTTCTTTTGGTGGTACGGTGTGTCGAGCCCTTCTTGATTCTGGTTCGGCATGCAGTATCATCAGCCTTTCTCTTTTTGAGTCCCTTGACGCCTTAGGACTTGTCAGGCACACCGAGCCTTCTTCTATTACGTGCTGGACGGCATCCCAAACTCCTCTACCTATAATTCTAAAGGCGTTTTTCCATTTTAAAATTGAAGGATTTTCCTGGAGGTGGGGTTTTCTTGTTGCCAAGGACCTGGCGGTTTCTTGTATCCTAGGGGCAGACTTTATTTCTAAAAGTGGTATGGTGCTTGACCTCCAGAAGCGCCAGATGTTTTTTAAGTTCAGTCGGCGGGTTTTGGTGCCTCTAGTAGGTGATTCTGACTGCCCTCCTGCAGTCAGAGAGGTGGGTTGTGAGCCCGAACAACCCAAGGTGGATCCAGTTGGTCATCTCCCCCCTGAGCAGGCGGAGGCCATTAGGGGGCTGTGTTTGCGGTTTCCTGATGTGCTTACGCCTGAGCTTGGGGTTACTTCTCTTCTGGAGTATGAGATCCACCTCACCGATTCTCAGCCCGTTAGAAGTCATCCATACAAACTTGCTCCCCCAAAGATGGAGGTTATGAGGGCTATGATTGAGGATCTTCTGAGCAAGGGTGTGATTGAACCGTCTCGTTCTGCTTATGCCAGTCCAGCTTTTCTTGTGCCCAAGCCTAATGGTAAGTCTAGGCTTGTGATGGATTATCGGAGGCTCAACGTTAAGGTCGCTATTGACTCGGTACCTCTGCCTGATTTGCATTCTGCGTTTGATTGGTTCGGTAAGGCTAAGTTTTTCAGTGTGTTTGATTTGAACCAGGCCTACCATCAGATTCCATTGAAGAAGGAATCACGGCCCATGACTAGCTTCTGTGTTCCCTGGAATCTCTATCAGTTCACTAGGGTTCCTATGGGTCTTGCTGTGGGTGCCCAGACTCTTACTCGTCTGCTTGATTCCATCTTCCATGATGTGAAGTTCAAGTTTGTTTTCAATTACCTGGACGATCTTCTTGTCTACAGTGAGACTTTCGGGGAACACATGCAACATCTGGAGGAAGTTCTTAGTCGCCTCAAATCAGCTGGCCTTACCGTCAATCCAGAGAAAGTCACTTTTTCTCGTCCTGAGATTTCTTTTCTGGGTCATCTTATCTCTTCTCGAGGCGTCTGCATAGATCCTGCGAGGACCCAGGGCATTCGAGATTTTCCTCCTCCCAGAGATGCCAAGGGGATTGCCCGTTTTGTGGGGATGGTGAATTTTTACCGTCGCTTCATCCCTAACGTGGCCGAGCTTGCTGCCCCGTTGAACGAGCTGCGTAAGAAAGGTGTCCCTTTTGTGTGGGGCCAAGCTCAGCAGACTGCCTTTGATGCTCTCAAGGAGGCTATCATGCAACCTCCTGTCCTGCGTATGCCTGATTTTAGCAGAGAATTCATTCTTCAGACTGATGCCTCCTCCTCCGCCATTGCTGCTGTTCTTTCTCAGGAGTTTGATGGGGTCAGGCAGCCCATCGCTTTTGCTTCGAGGACGTTGTCTCACCAGGAAAAGAAAGCTTCTTCCATCTATGAGTTAGAGTGTCTGGCGGTTGTCTTTGGTACGGACAAGTTTCGGCGTTTCTTGGAACACGCTGAGTTCTTGCTGGAGACGGACAATCAGGCACTGTCTTGGCTTCTTGCCCATCCCCGACAGCTCGGGAAAATTGGTCGCTGGGTGGTCAAAATTTCTGCCTTTAAGTTCCGAGTTCAACATCTTAGGGGTACCCAGAATGTCATCGCGGATGCTCTTTCCCGCATGTATCACGAACCCAGTGATCCACCTACTGAGGCTGTTGCTCAGTGTGGTGCTGTCCTTCTGGATTTTCCTCTGGCTTTTGACGACCTACTGTCCCATCAGCAGAAAGATCCTGAGCTGTCAGTCATCTTAGGTGAGCTTCAAGAGGGAGGTGCCCACCCTCCCTATTTTCTGTCCAAAGGGGTCCTCTGTTGCCGTCCTCGACAGAGGGGTGAACCCCGTGTAGTGCTGCCTGGTCATCTAGTACCGATGGTCTTTCAGTATTATCACTCTTCTCTTGTGGGCGGTCATCTTGGCATTCATAAGACCATCGCTAAGATTCGTAGGTACTTCATCTGGAAGGGCATGGACCGGGATGTTGCTGGCAGAGTGCGGGCTTGTCACCTGTGCTCTCTCAGCAAGCCTAGTCAGAATGCAAGGTTAGGGTTGTTATCTTCTGAGGTGGCCGAGCGTCCTTTTGAGAAGGTGTTCATCGACTACGTGGGTCCTTTTCCCCGTAGCAAGTCAGGTAACTCCTACCTACTTGTTTGTGTGGATGCTTTCTCGAAGTTCGTTTGGCTTTTCCCACTTCGGAGTGCCACGGCTAAGCTCACCATCCGTGCTCTCCAGTCCCAACTCTTCCAGCACTTTGGTGTGCCTTCCACTCTTGTGTCCGACAACGGTAGCCAGTTTACCTCACACGAGTTTCGTAGGTTCTGTTTTGGCAATGGTATCAGGCATGTGACTACCTCTCCTTATTACCCACAGCCTTCTCATGCAGAGCGGTTCAACCGCAATCTTCGGTCTGCCCTTATTACCTTCCATGCTGAGAAGCAGAACACCTGGGATGAGAGTCTCTCTTGGCTCCAGCTTGCTTTCCTTCCAAGCATGAGAGTCACAATGCCACTCCCTTCGAAATTCTACATGGCTACCCTCCTAACAACCCTTTGTCCAACTTGTGGAGGTTAGAGGATCTTCTACCTACGCCAGGTGCCACTGACGTAGTGTCCACGTGGCGGGCTGCTCGGCGCAACCTGCTACGTGCTAGAGAGAGAGTAAGGAGGAGGTATGATAAGGGTCGTACTCCTAACCCTTTTCAGGTTGGAGATCTGGTTCTTTGTCAGGCTCACCCGGTCAGTTCGGCCGCGGAACGAAGAGCTGCCAAGTTGTGCTATCGGTGGTCTGGTCCCCACCGCATCGACAGGTTTTTGTCACCGGTGACTGCTCTGCTGGTTGATCCCCAGTCAGGCAGGGTGTTCAGGAAAGCCCATGTGTCCCAGCTTAAGGCTTTCCGGAGAACGGTTGATCCAGGAGTTGGTGTTCCTGGGGGTTTCTTGGGGCAAAGAGATTGATCACCTCTGCGCCCTAGGTGGCTGTTCTGAGAGAGTCTCCTTTCTCTCTTTTCTGGTCGGGCCCGACCGTCAGGGTAGTTCGCTCCCTGTTTGAGGGGTTTCCCCTCTTAGTTTCTCTTTGGCGTCCTTGGAGCACCACTCTTTGGAGGTTTCTTCTTCTTCCTCTTGGTTCCCTGAGGTACCGAGTTTTTCCCCTGCCTGGGTGTGTTGAGGTTTTGCAGAGGGAGGTTGTACCGGGTCTTTGACCGGTACATTTCGGTTTTTTTTCGTTGTCTGCCAGGCTGCCTGAGATCGCTCACGCTCTGCGTTCCGCGTACTTTGGTAGCCGTTGGCCCGGTTCCGTTAAGTTCCGTGTTCCAGAAGCTTCGGTCCGCTTGGCCAGCCTTCTAGATGGTTCGAGCTGTTCAGTGGGTCTGCGGAGGTTAGTCTTGTGCTGTCTGCCGATCAACGATGCGTGGCTGAGAGACACGTTAACGTAAGTGTTCATTTTGTAAATTTCTAATATCGAATCACCCTTTTGGTGAGAATATTTTGTTTCCATCATATTAATCGTTCTTGCTTATTTGTTGAATTATTTGAAAATAAAATCAGTTTTGCTCAGCTGCCGAGTGTTATTTTGACCCTCCAACTGCCACCCGTGATCCCATCGCTCGATTTGTTTTGAGCCATCCCCCAGTTGGCACGCTTTCCAGCTTTGGTGGGGGGATGGGTCTCAGTTACAAAAAAATTTAATAATTTATTTCTAAAAATAATTGTATAAAAAGTTTTAAGATTGAACAAATATTAACTGAGATATTACAATTTTTATCAAATAAAAATACGCTTGTTATTAATAAAATTGGAAACTGTAGAAAAGTGACATTTATTTACTAAAAACTAAATACAGTGGGAGTAGGTTAGAAGTGACGTTTATTACAACAAAAAAACAACAGTAAAGAAAAACAAAAGAAAAAAATACTAGTTATCCTACAACATGTGCTCAAAGTGCCAACCATTCATGCATCGTTCCAGTTGATTTCTCATAGAACTTCTCATTCGTTCAAATACACCCGGTTTCTGTCTAATCATATTACAGCCATCCACTGCTTTTCCCTTAACATTTCAATACTTCCAACAGGTGTTTGGTATACTAAAGATTTAAGGTAACCCCATAGAAAGAAGTCCAGGGGGTTTAAATCAGGAGACATGGCAAAAACCACAAAAACTATCTCAAGAACCCCTTAACATCACTGTTTTTGTTTAGTAATGAACTCCAATCAATAACAAATAAAATAGGTGTTTTCTAACAACGAACTGTCAATATTACAGTCAGCTGATAATCATTGACTGTATGTATTTTCAATTTCCAAATCAGCTGTAAACATCTATTTAGCACTTATCTAATTTTTAGTAAATAAATGTCACTTTACTAAAGTTTCCAATTTTATTAATATCAAGCGTACTTATATTTGATAAAAATTGTAATATCTCAGTTAATATTTGTTCAATCTTAAAACTTTTTATACAATTATTTTTAGAAATAAATTCTTAAACATTTTTGTAACTTACATGTTTTTAGTAAAATGTAAGGTTATTAAGATATTTGGCTTTAAAAATTTAAAATGGCCGCCATTTTGAAATGGGTTACTGTAAACAAATGAAATTTAAATAGTACATGAACACTATGAAGTTCAACATTCATAAAAATTTTCATGGTTTTATCTTAAATAACTTTAAAGATATTAAGCTTTTAGTAAAAAACACATACAGACAGATAGCCGGGTAATGGAGCGAGATAGACGATTTGTGCATATGACATTTTTTGTTTGTTTTAATCCAAGGAATGACCTCCAGAAGTTTGGCTGGTTACTTACGGGACACCCTGTATAAAACACAATCAGACAGACAGATGATAAAGAAACTAAGTCAACATTTCAAGACAAAGTGAATACATGCCCGATTAGAATTAAGGAAGCTAACATGAAACTGGAGCTTAATTATTTATCCACTCCACAATTAAGCATCCAATCACTAGCTGAATATCCACCTTTACTTTCGCCACTGAAACAACAACATGGGCAGCATATTTCTGATATTTCTAATCAATCAAATGTATCCGAAGATGTCCTGTCACGCATAAACATGACCAGTTCTACAAAAGAAATCGCTATTCACGGAGCTGACCATCTCTATCCAGATAAACTAATTGTAAACTATTAAACTATTGCTGATACTCAGGAAAAACTTCCTCTGAAGACCTCTGAAGGAAGACATCCACACTCAGCCATTCTCCGAAACTGGTGTCAAGTTTTAATGCCTGCTTGAGTTGTGAGTCATGTCATTATGATGTATGTCAAAGGTGTAAATCCTTTACTCGACAGACTGACGGCAACAGTACACACACATTGAATGAAGGTGAATTTGATGACTGTGTGATTGTGCATGATAGTCATATGGCTGCAAATAAATGTAACATACAAAGCAGAAATGTTTTTTAATGTCAGTGAACCAAGAAAACAAGGTTTCTTAAGAAAAAATAATAAAATAACAATTTTTCATCAAAATGTCCAACATTTACCATCTTGTATTGACATAACAAATTTAAATTTGGATGAGCTGAAGCCTGACATTGTTGCTTTGTGTAAACATAAAATATTGGACCACGAAATAGCAAGATTAAAATTGGATAACTATAAAATATGCTCTTATTTCTCAAGAAAAAATGCAGTGGGGGGAGGAGTTGTAATTTTTAATCGGAATAATGTTACATGTAAAAAAACAACTTTGCCACAGATTCAAGATTTAGTTATGGAAAAGGAGTTTGAATGCTGCCTGGCAACTGTAAAAGCGGATAAACTTTCTTTTATTCTTGGATCACCTCAATTTCAGTTTGAAGAACCTTTCTTAAATAAATTTGAAAGACTTGTTGATGTATTAATAAAAAAAACATAAGAATATTGTAGTTGTAGGTGATATAAATATTGGTGTCTTAAAACCGAATAGGCTGTACGAAAAATTTAATTTGATATTAAAGATGTACAAACTCCACTACTTAGTGAACTTTCCGACTAGGGTTACAGCAACTTCTGCCTCAGCTATTGATAATTGTATTACAAATTTAAGTAAAAATAATTTATGCTTGACTGGAATAAAAACTGAAATTTCTGATCATGATGGTCAGGTTATAAATATTTTGAATATAGATATTAACAGTTGGAAAAAAATTACAACAAAAAAATACTGTAGAAAAATTAATAATGAGAGTGTAAAGACATTAGAACATTATCTTGCATCTGAAACATGGTTAGATGTATATCAAGCTCCTGTCCATTTGAAATATGATGTTTTTCATGATACTTTCATACACTACTTTAATGTGTGCTGTCCTAAAGTATTAATAACCAGGCGTACCCAAAACAAGAGTCATTGGATTACTGATGAAATAAAAAATTTGAAAAAAGAAATCTTAGAAATAGGAACAAATTATCGAATCTCGTGCAATAAAAATATTTAAAAAATTTTAAAAACTAAAAAAAGTATTTAAGAAAACGTATAAATGAGACAAAAAAAATCCTATTTTGATTCTAAAATAAACAACTCTGATAATGCTGTTAAAGCAACTTGGCAGTTGTTGAATAATGAAATTGGGAATTCTAAAGAATATAAATTTAATTTGAAAATAATAGAAGATAGTAAAGAAATTGATAATTCCATAGAAATATGTAATAAATTAAATAATTTTTTCATAAGTGCTGTAGATAAGTTGGTAATGCCCAATATTGTTTCTGGAGGATCCACAGGTGAATGCACAGGGACAAATACACAATTTAAAAAGTTCACATTTGACCAAATAACTGAAAAAATTTACATAAAATACTATCTACATTAAAAAATAAAGTATCTTCCGGAGTGGATGAAATTCCCATGACTTTGATAAAGACAGTAAAATTCACAATCCTGAAGCCACTTGTTCATTTAATTAATTTATCATTAATAAGTGGTATTTTTCCGGATAAATTGAAACTCGCTAAAGTTGTGCCAATTTACAAAAGTGGGGAGGTAAATAGACTATTAAGTTATTGCCCAGTATCAGTTCTCCCATCCTTCTCAAAGCTTTATGAACGTGTAATTTATAAGCAATTACTAGATTTCCTCACATCAAATAACCTTTTGGATGACCAACAACATGGCTTCCGACCAGGAAAGTCAGTTGTTACAGCAGGAATTGAATTTGTCGAAAAAATAATTATTTCTATTGATAAAGGTGCAAAGGTACTTGGAATATTTTTAGATTTAACAAGAGCTTTTAACAGTGTTTCCCATAACAAATTGATTCAGAACTTACAATGCCTTGGAATTGAAGGCAAAGAAATTATCTTGGTTTAAATCATACTTGTACAAACGAAAACAATATGTAGAAATAGAGCATACATTTTAAAACAAGTTTAACTATATAGAAAACATATCATCCTCATTGCAGACGGTCCGGTATGGGGTTCCTCAAGGGTCCATCTTAGGGCCTCTCCTATTTCTATGTTATGTGAGAGGTCTCCCTGAGGTGGTACGGGGTGAACGGGCTGCGGTCTGTCTGTATGCTGATGATACTAATATAATTATGTCAGACAAAAATAAAGAGTCACTGGAAGTATCTTCATTTATTAACCTTGCAGTCATGGAAGAGTTATTCAACCAACAATAAAAATTTACTAATTAATTCAAAGAAAACTAACTTTGTGGAATTTTCAACAAGCCAATCTCAATCTAGATTTAATCCAACTATAAAGATATGCAACAATATTTTGGTTGAAGAAAAAAATTCAAAGTTTTTAGGTCTGTACATGGATGAATATTTAAGCTGGGACATTCACGTAAAACATGTACTGAATAAAGTTTCCTCTGGTATTTATGCACTTTACCGAATGTCTAGAATTTGCAACGTAATAACATTAAAAACTATTTATTTTGCTCTAATTCACTCACATATTTCATATGGAATTAGTATATATAGGGCCACATCCAAAAGCAATTTGAACAGTATATTGAAACTACAAAAAAAAGCAATTTGAATAAGGGCTGGGCTGAAATCAAAAGATTCTGCCAAAGAAGACTTTAAAATTATGGGAGTGTTAACCGTCTTTTGCTAGTACATATATTCAACTATTAAGTACATTAGATCAGTTAATTCAAATTCAACACAAGTAGTTACTCACCATTACAAGACATCATATTAATTTAGAACCTCATCGGTTAACATTTTTTAAGAAAAAAAACAACTTACATGGGACTTAAATTCTTTAGTAAACTTCCACTCAGTCTTTCAAAAATTGAAAATAATATTAAGTTTGAAAAAAAATTAAAGGGATATTTGGTTAATAATTCTATGTATTCACTTGAGGAGTTTTGTGAGCTGTAGTTGTTTTACCATTTATGGGCTTTAGTTATACCATTGATTATATAAACATACAATAGATAAACCATCCAATAGGAATATTTGTGCCAGTAATTTTGTTAGTTTGTGTGGCCCGCAACCACAGCTGGTTTAAACTGCATTACATTTACATGGGACTACACTAGCGCTCCACAATGGACCACAAAAACAGCTGATATTTTGAGACTCAAAATTTAACATTGGATGGGAAATCTATTTGTGTATAAAATCAAAGGTTATACTTAGTTTTATTTTACATACATAAGTTTAGTATTAATGTCTGACACTATTTATCTGTATATATGTACAGATATAAATAAAGAGATTTTGATTTGATTTGAGATGGAAAACTAAGCATTTGAGGATATATATTTATAGAATTTTTCCTAAGTTTTCATGGAAGTAATCATATCCTAAAATCTTGAAGGGGTTTTTATGAACATCCTGTATATAATTTCTTGGTCTTCTTATGGGACTGATCTACTACCATGGAATCGCAACCCAACAAACGATCACAATAATTGATTTGGATTCAAATGTAATATCTCTTTATTAAAGGGTAATTGCAGTTAGGGGTAACAATATATATTTATAGAATTTTTCCTAAGTTTTCATGGAAGTAATCATATCCTAAAATCTTGAAGGGGTTTTTATGAACATCCTGTATATAATTTCTTGGTCTTCTTATGGGACTGATCTACTACCATGGAATCGCAACCCAACAAACGATCACAATAATTGATTTGGATTCAAATGTAATATCTCTTTATTAAAGGGTAATTGCAGTTAGGGGTAACAAGGAAAAGAGTTTTTGTTGTAGTTTATTTTGAATCTCAATTCTGTACACAATTGGTTTTACCTTGAGTAATTTGGTTCGAATTTTTACATTTTATAGTATTTTTACAGTACAGCAGGTGAAGCAACATATGTAACAGGTGTGAGAGGGGAAGTGTATATGGTGTAGTGGGGACATACGAAGGGAGGTGAAAGTTATTCGTCAAATAACATAATCAAACAATTTAAAATTTAGGTTGTTTCCAATTTGATCGATTAGGTTCACTGTTTAAATTTGCAATTATCTCCCCACTTGCATCTGACTGAGCAACACTTTTCATCCAACAATCAAAGAATGGCCTTCTATTTTTATAACAACTAAATGACAACAAATAACTTGTAGATATAGTACAAAACAACCATGTATTGGAGTGTGATATTGTGAACTATACTGAACTAAATCAGCTCTTTTTTATGGATTTAAAAATCTAGTTGCTTTCAAAAGCTACATCCTCAATGCGAAATATGTTTCACTAAGTTATTAGCACAAATCAGTTTTTATTGTGAACAGATTCTGATTGTAATTTGGTTTTTTAGTTGTAAATTTATTTGATGAGTTGATTTTCATCTTATTTTAGTCGTAGCAATGAATTAACTAATATTAAGTTTCATCTGTAAATATACATCTGTTACTGCACTTTATTTCATTTACGGATGTAGAGAAACATCTGTAAATGAAATAATTTTAAATACATTTTTTAAATTTTCAAATAAATTCACTGATAAACGTAGATATTTTTATGGTTTTTACTATCAAATTTAAGTTCTATAACAGTAGATTTGTTATAACTACTTCTCTTAACAGTTTAATAGTTTTAATTGAAACCTGTATAAACCATTGAAGTTTCTTAATACCATTCATCTTGCGTCAGATGTATATTCTGACAGTTTACATTCAGAACTACATTCTAGCACGTGCTTCATCTAAGTCTGGGTGTTGGTAAAGTTTGGTGCCGAACTCGTGACACCAAACTTTAATTGCCTCACATTTGAAAAACGATTAATCCTACATTCAGCACCAAGTAGTGTGTGCCTCATCGAGGCCTAGTGTGTTGGCAGGGCTGGCTGACCTTGTGACCCCAACTTGAATTATTGCTCATTTGACTACCTAATATGATGGCACAAATTAATTTTAAAATATGGTATATTATGATAACCCAAATTCAAAAATTCTGATTTGTTTTTTTTTAGTCCTATCGTGGTGACTGAACTGACCTTGTGACCCCCTACTTGATATTAGTTGATAATTTGATATGGAATAAACTTTAAAATTGATATATTCTGATTCCACAAGTGATTTATTCACACTCGTGATTTACATAAGAAGTGGACTATCAATTGATCTGTGGATATAGTATTGTTGTATAGTATTGTACTTGGACTATCAAGTGTTGTGGATATAGTATGTTGCCATCGGCTTGAACACTACTAGTGTGTTAGATTGTGGACAAGGTTCGTATGTTGTCGAGCGTTTTGTAGAAATGTCTTAACACTAACCTTTTAGCACCATTTGATATCAAAGTAAATTTTTATACTGTCTTCCTTCTTCATTTTGACAACAAAGGTAAAATTAAATTGTTGAACATCAGCAAACTTTAAAAACTCAAAGTGTTCTATTTTCTGATAGAGTGATTCCTTAGAGATGTTGTTTGTGGCATTCAATTAAGATCACTATAACCTTTAAAGTGATGTATGACAAGGTATAGGCTTCCATAAAGAATATTGATGGTATCCTAATATTCAATATTGAGGGCGTTTTGAGAGGTTGTAAAGCTTAGTGCCTTTTCGGAGGACTAACATCCACGTTAGTAAAGGAAACACTACAAAACACGTTACCACGAACGATCACAGGGAGATGCGTTTTATAAGTAGAACTTAATGAAAAAGAACCAACTGTAACTTTAGAGGAGATAGTGCATATCTTGGAGCGAAGAACTGAGAATATGAGAGATGATCGTAGAGATGGATCCACCAGGCCTGGGAGGTCGATGTTGTCCAGCGATCAATTCGGAGCACAACAAAACACTATTTAGAGTTCACTTTGAATAAAATGCTGAGTAGATCGAGAGAAGAGAGATTGAGGAAAAAAAGATCACTGGTTAATGAAACAAACATTATACACTGTAAGAGAGGGTCACGGCAATCGCGACGCGAGATCCGAGCGAACCGTTCCGCATAGCATCATAAGTTCAACTGGGGTTTTAATTTTAGGTAGAAGGGTAAAGCATGTTGACGGGGTTCACACTACCAATGGTTACAAGGGTTAGACAATGTCACCTGATATTTGACTTTTGGCAAGTGCATGTGCATAGGGGCCAGTAATATTATTTAAATTTCAATATAGTAACAGGTGAATATGTTATGAGTATATGAGTAACAATTTATGCTTAAGAGATTATAAACTATTAAATTACTTAATTATCAATTATGAGTAACTATATGTACAATATTTAATACTAAGTACGGAACACCTAAATAGGATGTCCCCCGTTGGTGTGAAATTACGAAACATTCCAAAAAGTGAGGTTTATGAGGGCTGTTTTTCTACACAATAAACCCCAAAAATATGGTATTATATTTCATGGATTCAGTCCGTAATAATGATTGTATTACAACACATGAAGTGTCATTGGATAGATGAAGAACTGTTCTAGTGGACCATAAGTTAGGGTTTTATTTTATGATTATTTTACAATAAAGTACATCAAGGTTTAAATTTAATTTTTGACGATTTAAACTAAAAACTCATAGCATCAAGTTATGATCCAATAGATTACACCTAATCATACAGTGTTCACTTTAACTCATTATAGTAAGAAACACAAACTGTGTAGTTGAAATAGAACAGCATGCTTCAGTCCGCTGACGTACAATAATTGTTGTCTACTATTAGGCTATTGGCTTCCCAGCGTTGGCTTGGCAGTTTGGAAAACAGCCACCTTAAGTAAAGATGTGACAAATTACAGGGCTAAAGAAAAGAGAAATGCATCATGTAAAGATTGTGTATTAAAAATATGGCCAAAACCTTTATAACTAACATCTATACCTTAACCACTAAAGAGTTATGATACATACAACAAAAAGGTTAACATTATAAAACATGTAGATAAATTCAATGTACAAAGGTAGAAAATTGTTTGGCATTAAACATTTTACATTACATACACCGGATACTCTTAGAAGACACAGTTTAATTGTTATATTTAATTTTTTAACTGGGATCGACATCTGTAGAAACTTTACACCAGTTACGACTTAGTTATAAATAATATTAGACATATAAATATATATTACATAAGGACACTTTTTTAAACGCTGAAAATATAGCAAATAAACTAGAACTAAAATATGCTACATATAAAAAATTTACATATTTTAAGAATTACAGAATCTTTTATGTTGTAAGCTTTGTATGAAGCTTAAATTACGACGTTTAAATTACCAATTTATGAAGTTTAAATTTCACAACGATTAACCAAACAACATTTAACTGTTTTACTTTAGATCAAATTAAATAATTTAAATCAATATTCTAAGTAATATTGGTAGTAAACAATTTTTACTACACATTTTAATTTAAGAGAGCAATGTGAACTAAAGTTTTCTGTTTCATTTTTAATAACTCTATAACTTTTTATTTTTAATCTTAATTTCAAAATTTCTATAAATGGCAGAGAGGCTGTCTAATACAGTATGTTAGATTAAACTTGATAGAGATAAATTACTAAAAATATTATATATAATATTTTGTTTAACTTTTTCTTTAATTGTGTAAATATTATTAAATATAACAAAACCCCAACAACCTTACAATAAGCATACTATTTCATTACAGTTCAAATACACATGAAACCATAAAACAGACCAATATTTATAAAATTACAAACACATTGTGTATGACATAGATTAAAGTCATAACAAAAACACAACATAGCTTAACATTAAACAATGTGTTTTTTTTAGATATTTCTTAATAAAATTTAGGTTTTAGTTTTTCAATTTACGATCAATTTAATTTCTAATATGCCATTTTAATTATTTTGCTTTCAACTACCAAATAAAAATTATTAATACAATAAAAATGATCAGGTTTTTAACTATGGAAAATATAAGACCAGTCAGTTTGTAGTTCTTAAATTACATCTTGGTATAAAAGTAACATGTTCAACTGCTTTAGAACTTAAACTTACGCCTTGTCAAACTTTTAAGATTAAGATGTACGTTCAGATGGAACTTTTTTTACAACTGCAATTAATTACTTACTGTTGTAAAGGATGGGATTAAGATTTTATCTTTTGGTAGACAAAAAAAAATAGGTCCATTAGGGTTTTAGACTGCTGTGTTGTGTTATATAACTCTTATTGTCTGAACACAACCAAAATATAATTGGCTTAAAAAGTACTTTTATACTCTGCATAAGGAAACAGTTCAACCTGATGTTGTTTAAAGAAGAGTGAGTATGTATGAAATTGCTTTGTCTAATAAATGTATGAAATGAATTATTGTTCAACAAGAGATTAATGTAAAATGTTAAATAACATTATTTTATAAAATATTTAATTATTAACAGAGATGCTGCAAACCAAATCTCAAAAATGCTGCTTTATTCTAAAACGGAAGTAATCACTATTATAAATCACAATCGCAGAGTAAATACTAGCACCACTGTCAGGCAACGGGATGGGACAAATGTTTTACATCACTTGTTTATTTAACGGAATATAAAATACTGCAATATAGTTTTGGCCACACCATAAAATTTCTGTATAGGTGAGGAAATAACTATCTATAAAATGCTTTTCACTATCTATAAAATTACTTTCCACTATTCACCTCTTTACAGAAAATGAGCATTAATTTTATTTACTAATACTAAGATTCAGTTAATTAACAATATTCTAGCATGGAGCTAGCTCCTAGGCCATGTTTATAGTTCGTTGTTTAGATGTGTAGGAGAATTAGGGACTTACATGATGTTTGTGCAAATATTTTTTATAAATGAAACGTGCTGTTACAGTTGTGACTCGAGGCAAAACAACATTCACTTGCTTGAAAAAGTCATGGCAAGACAAATCAGCGATGAAAACAATGTTGGTTTGTTATGTTCATGGATTGCTCACTTGAGTAGGTGTAAGTCTCTAAATATAAAATAGTTAACAACTGAGTGGTTTGAATGAAATAGTGTAAAAGAATTTGTCAGCAGGTTGCAGGAAAGGCAGACCCAAGGATGTCCACAAGAATGTCACAACACAGCTGAATTATTTGAAGCGGTTGCACAAGATTGTTGATCTCGAACAACCCGAGTGGCGGTTGGTTTTTCCACCGTAGTGCAAACATCCATTTCTATGTGTTTTTAGTAAAAAAAATTAAAACACAAGACATTGTTAATCATTTACTCCATTCACCAGATCTCAACCGTATGATTTTTTTGTTTATAAAAATGAGCTAAGAAGAAATGTGTGGCAGACATTCCAGAATTGAAAAAAAAATTGAAGAGAGTGCTGGGAGGCATCGTAAAAGAACAATATAAAACATATTTTCAAGTGAATCAAATGTCAGTAATTCATTACAGCATAGCCAGGGTTAACACTGGACTTCTGAGGCCGATTGCTAATATCAATAAAAAGTCTTAAAACCAACACTCACTCTTAAACGGCCGCACCTTCAGGTATATAACTTGCAGGTACCAAGCAGGTATCATAAGTTAGACAGTTTACTGCCAGGGCCTAAAAAACTCTGTAGCATATTTTGCAATATTTCGTTGCTAATATTTTAAATCAAATTAAACAGCACGCTTTGTTAATAATATTGATATACATAATTCGAAATGGTTGGAATTTATTAGTTTAAAATATCGAAAATAGTTAAATCTGAAACCAACATTTTTCTACAAATAGCAAAACCAAATCATTCTCCGTCGACATCCACATAATTAAAAACTGAGATGTGCCAACTATCTGCGCACATGGTGGCTGCATTTCTTAAAGGATGCAGTGTAGATATTTAAATCTGACTATCTTCCCACGTACTATCAGTACCCTCGTAGCTAATGGAAAAAACTTCAAAAGTAAATACTTGTACCTGTTTCTTAAAAAGTTAAATTTGGTAAATTTTAAAACTATCCGCTTTTTTTTGACATTTCAGTTTTTAAACTAAGAATTATTTTCTTACCATACCTTTTTCAGGATAGAGTAAAAGTTAACAAGGTTATTACGCAAATGTGACCAAATATTTTCAATTTTCAAACATTTTTTAACCTTTAAGTTTCTAATAGTTTGTAATTTAATTCACAAAATTACAAAGCTATTATCATCTTATTAATTAATATTAATAAGTATAAGTAATACAATATATCTCAGTTTTTGACTTATCACTTGGGTTGTTTACAAAAAGTGCTGCTTATTGAAAAATATAACAACTTTTTTGTACAAATTCCCTGACTCAGACAATCATTTCACATGATCTGATTATTGTTGTAAATACTAAATAAACATTTTTATTTAAAGCATGAACAACACGTATTTATAAACGTTCTTGTTTAACTTAATGGATGAAGTGATTACATTTCTCTATTGCACAGTATTTGAGGGATTATTAAAAAATAAGTGGAACTTGACGAATAGAGCATGTGTAGTGCACATTTCCCTCACTGGTTAGTTTAGCATGATCTGTTCTTTGTACATTGCAGTTTTGGCCTTGGGAAGTTGTGTTTGATTACATTAAATAAAATAAAAATTACACTGTTAAATATAAGATCTGGCTCAATTGTCTGTCAATATCAAAGTATGCTATTATAAAATGTTGCCATCTCTGTAGAAATTGTTTAGTAAATAGTTATCAAAACACAGTTTTAGAAATATTCTAGTACACCAATGGTTTTCTCATTTCAAAAAAATCTTCATTCCTTGAATCTTTGAACTGAGAAAAGGAAAAAAGAAAAACAAAAAAGTTGATAAACCCCATTCTAGGATACCTTGATACTTTTCAAGTTTGATTAAAGTAATAATTAATATCATTAAGTTACACTTAAAGATTAATAAAAATCCACTGTGAGGATCTGCAATTTGAGTGAAATTACTTTTGTCCATGTTCTGTACACTTAAAAAAATCCTAAGGAGCAATTGAAACTTTATTTTTCAAAATGATGGATGCAATTTTCCTGGGTGGCAAAAGAGTTATACTATACAAGTTAATCTCATTACACCACGTTTATGAGTACACTATCTTATTTCTTAAGTGAAAAATGATGAATAAAATTAAATTAATAACCCATAAAGACAAATTAATAAAAAGTGCTTTGATTCAGTATAACAATGTTGAAATACACAAAGTGTGTTCTGTTTGGAGTAATTTGAAATAAATCCAAACAATTATAACAATTCAGGTCCCATCAATGAAAATTGAATAACAATATTACATAATTAACAACATTTACAGAAATGTACAAGTTAACTTTTCAAGTCATTTTTACACTATTACACATGTTCAATATATATACTCTAATGATGGGTATAAATAAAAAATAAAAGTGCTTTACTTTTATTTTGCATGTCTGAAATGATCATTTCATATGTAACAAAAAAATTATGATTGGAAGTAATAAGTCCAAAAATGGAATATATCTATCAAAATTGCAGAAATACTTCAATATCCAAGGTTTAATCATTTGAATTTCCAAATAAAACGGATTGATTTTTTGAAAGCAAACATATTGTTTGATATACAACTGTCTATTTTAGATGTTTGGTATTGTAGGTTACTGAAAATATTTTAAAAAATTCTCAAATATTCCAATAAAATGATTTATTATGTGAGGCCTTTCGCCTACAATGTATGCATCGTCAGACATCTTAGGCTAAAGGCCTCACATAATAAATCATTTTATTGGAATATTTGAGAGTTTCTTAAATTGTTTACAATAAGAAATAATAAGATACAATAAAGAACTCAAAGAAGAAATACTGAAAATATTTTAAATATCCTTCCAATCATTTTGATTGACATGAAGTTCTACCCTTAATTATTACGATGACATCTTAATTATTAAGCTATGCCTTTTATCTGGACAGCTCCATATAAGATTCAACTTGATAAAATAGGATAATTAGGAGTTCCCCTATTATTCAAAACCTAAGTTATATCAATTTAATTTTTATCCAGTACAATGCATACATAACATGATTAAAAAAGGACCTGATTCAAATACAGTCTAACTAGTATAAAGATATAAAAGGGAAATAAATATTTCTAGTAACAATATAAGAAACTACCGTGGTTCCTTCATCTTAATTTTTTCCATTTGATCTAAGCTTGTTAAGTAAATTTAATGTTAGATCTATTATTACAAAATTATGTTAACCTTTTCACCCCATGTGTATCAAATTGATTCATATTTCACTTGGTGCTTAGCCCCCTATGTAAAATGTTGACTCTGCTTCAGTCTTATGGCTTGTCAAAACACTTTTAGGACCATAAATGACTTCATCTTCAATGCACTTAATTTAAAATTAATACAGTAAGCATTGAATATAAAGATCATTTAGGGGGCAAATTAAGTGTGCATTATACGGCAATTAGCTTTATATAAGATTGTCCTTCTATACAGCAATAAGAGTGGTTGGAGTGATAAGAAACTCTGGTGACTTCCGGCCAGGTTTCAACCCAGTAGATATCTATTCTCCATAAGATCAATGTTAAATTTTCTCAATTCATGCAAAACATAGCTCCACTGACAATTCTCTAAAATATCAGTTCAAATGATTTAAATCTTGACAAAATCTTGCGAAAATATTTAATTTTTATTGTTTTTTTCCAATTTGCTGGTGTTCTTAGTAGAAGTTTTGAGATAAGAACTGTTTTAAGTTTATGTATCAAAAACATTAAAATAATATATTTAAATACGCTTAGCAATCAAAGGAGTCCCGGTAATCCGAAATAATTGGGACCGAACCCATTTCAGATTTAACAGATTTTCATAAATGCTCTTTTGATAAAAAATAATATGCCTAACATTAAGTACAGTGCTTGCAATAATAGCCTATGATTAAAAAAAGGAGAATGAACCCTTTAATAGAAGAATACATTTAACTGAGACGTAAGATCAAACACCGTTTTTCAAGACAAAAAGTTGGAGTCACTAGCGGAAATCAATCCCGGCCCCTGGTCTACTTGATTCCATTGCATTCGCCACTAGGCCACGTAACCAGCTGACGGAAGTCGTGTGCATATTTCTGGTGCTCTCACACTATCTCAGACAGCACTGTTCCCAATTTCCACTGTCAGTCTCTTATCAACAGTTTGAACTAGTGTGTTTACATATATCAGTTTTGTTGTAACCCTTAGACTCTACGTTTGATCTCACACTACGCTACATAGAGCAACACCCCGATGCGACCCCAATGGCTACCATGTTTTGAGATGCTGGTGGCGCAATTTAGATTTCAGGTAGAGGAATTCTTCTTTAAAGAATTTTAACTGATATTTTAAAACCAAAGTAATATTTGAAAAGTTTATTAACAGTTAAATACTTGAAATAATACTTTCTTGTAAATTTTAGATATAAAGTAGTGGTTCTTACAATAACTGCATTTTAATTTTTGCATAATCTGTTGTCAATTTCTGTTTCGGATTAAGTGGATTTTAGGATTACTGAAGTTCGGATTAGCGGGACTCTAATCTACCTACAAAATTGAATATAATTTTACTGAAAAATAACTAAAAAAATCGTGAAATCAGAGAATCATCAGAGACCTCCATAGTTAAAATAACACAAAGCACATGCTTTCTACTCGTATCATCCAAAGCAAGATGTGGATTTCTTTATTCATTTAACAAAATATCGTCAAAGTCAAATAAGGAAGACAATTAAAAGTACTTTTGCTTTACCTATTAACTTTTAACCCACACAAAATGTGTCACTTTGTTGTTCTTTTTTTATAAGAATCGAATACATGACATCTGTGACATAAACTTATTTTCTGTGAAAGTATTAGTGGAATGGAAGTATAAAAAGGTTATTACAAACCTATGATGCATCCGAATACTAAAGTGGTTCCATCATGTGGCTATTGTAAATTGTTAAGATTCTTAACTACCAGAAATAGCTGTGAGTTAAATAGGTACACACAGGCTGGAAATAGTTCAATTAAGTTAGTCCTAATAAAAAAAAAAAAAAAATAATTTATTACAAACCTATGATGCATCCGAATACTAAAGTGGTTCCATCATGTGGCTATTGTAAATTGTTAAGATTCTTGACTACCAGAAATAGCTGTGAGTTAAATAGGTACACACAGGCTGGAAATAGTTCAATTAAGTTAGTCCTAATAAAAAAAAAAAAAAAAAAATAATAATAACACATACTGGTAGCCTAAAATAGCAGATATCACAATCCTAACAAGTTTCACCTTATCTGCAGCTCACCAACGTTTGTGTCTAAAGACAAAAGAAACCACAGACTGTAATTTTTTTCACAGTTAAATATATGAAAAAGTAAATGTTATTGTTGGGATTGTAAATTTAAAAAATCATAATATCAGCTAATTGTCCACTAGATCGGACCTTTAATCAATACTGAAATGCTATCCTTTTTCAGGTATTAAGATGTTTAAAGCTCTGCCAATTAACATTAGAAGCTTGCCTAGATCTAAGCTTGATAATCTATCGAGATATTGGCTCTTGATGCATCTACTGTACAGTGTGACTGGGTTTTTTGACAGTCTTTGCGACACTAACCAGACCTGAAGTGACACCCACCACACTTGACTAGAGGTATACTTTATCAAACAAGCATGCATGTTTTTACTTGTCTCACTTGCCTGCATAAGTATTATTATTTGTATTTATATATGTAATATGTATATATTATCTCTTATCTCGTGAATATTATGTGCTCAGCATGTGTTAGTTTGCATGTATTCTGTATAAATGAATATTGTTTGCACGATTTTTTTCTATTGAATGCTTTGTTAGTTTTAATAATTGAACACTTTGTTTATTTGACTTGTGCATGATCACAGCAACTATTATTTTACCATGCTTTATTTTAGCATGTAGCACGACCTAGCCTGTAACATGATTTGTTGATTGGCTGAACAAAAATCTTTATGTCATCTTGTATCATCTAGGTAATCTTGTACCAATTTCATGTACTAAGTATATTGTGAATCAAATTGATACACTTGGACTGAGCAAGTAGCAACAGTTTGCTTGAGGTGCACGTAACAGTACACTTTTATGCTTAAGAGGGCTGTTTCCCTTCATGAAAATGCCAAGAATATGGTTTTCTATTTCAAGGATTCGGTCCGTGATAATGACTGTATTGCAGCCCTTAAAGTGTGGGCGAAGAACTGTTCTAGTGGGCCAAAAGTTTATTTTTATAAAAAATTGAGTACTTTAAATCTTTTTTCACAGTTATATATGTGAAAAAATAAATGTAATTTTTTTGTGATTGTGAATTGAATTCGTAATATCAGCTTGTTGTCCACTAGATTGGACTTTTAATTTGTATAACTCATTATAATAATAAACACGAACCACACAGTTGAAATAGAACAGCATGTTTTAGCCCACTGACGGTAAGATTGAATGTCTACTATAGGGCTGTTGAATATCCAGCGGAGACTTGGAAGTTAGGGAAACAGCCACCTTAAAATGACAAAGCTAATAAAATCACTAAGAAAGTTTAAAAAAATATTTTATGCTACCAACGTTTTAAAATATGGGATGAAATTAATATGTGAAGAAGAATATTTCTTCAGCATAAGGTTTAAAAGTTAGCAGTTGGATAAAAAAGAGGTGTAAATATATTTTATATATTTCATTAAGTTACAAGATAATAAATTTAATATTTTGTCAGTAATTTCAGTGACACAAAATAACAAGGTCTATTTATCAGAAAAATAATTAATCCTATTTTGTACATTAGTAACACACTCTACATTTATACTTTAACATTATAATAGTTTGTTCCATGGGGTTTGTGTTTTAAATTTTGAAAGCACATTTACACCTGACATTTCTCATATTTGAGCAGCAGAACAGTCAAATAAATATTGATAAGTACTTGGAAGACACATTTTTTAGCTTATGCTGACTCTAAATAATAAAAAACCCTCTAAATGAATGAAAATGTCTATTTTTAACCTAGCATCTGAAGAAATGTTAGTTGCAAATGCAAAGAAATATACATGTCCACTAATTTGTAACTAAGATTATCCATATCTCAAATAAAAGGAATGTAAGAATAAAAAATGCAAGGAACAATTTTTTTGGGACGGAAAAAGCTACAGTCAACTTGAACAACTATAAAATTTTAAATGTGCACAATTGAGTTAATTTAAAATATTCTAAATCTAGTAAAATAATAAATTTACTAATTATGCATAAAAAAACAAAAAACTATCGTTTAAGTAATATACAAAATATAAGAAGGCTAAAACATTTGGAACTTGAAATTTAAAGTCTATTTAAGTTATTACTGAATACTTCAATTGTTTCAAATGCAATGTTTATTAGTTATATTGAACAAGTTTGTTAAATAGAAACATAATTTTAGCATTGCAGTATAAATTTATAATTTAATTGAATTATACAAATTATTTATTAATTTGTTATAATAGTTCAGATTTATGATGTAAACCATTAATAATTTTTAAAAATGGTTTGCTTCATGAAGGCAAAAGATAGCCAGCAAATTGTTATAATGAACTAATTTCTGAAATACACTTCTTGTAGAGTTGCTAAGCTCTAAGCGAAGATTTATCTTATATCTGTCCAAGAAAGATCAAGTAGGCTACATGCTGTGATACAATGAGTTTGCTATTTATTTATTGTTATTAACTGGTTTTGTTTACTTCATGCAATGTTAATTTATGCCTCAACCTTACTTTGGACACAAACCATTTGTTACATTATTCATAGTATTATTATATTATTGAAATAATATAAATATATCACTGTAAATTATTTTATTAACATCGATATTTCAATTCAGTTACTCTATAAGCAATAATTTTGTTTTATTATACATGTTTTTTGCTTGTGTTAGTTTAATAAATATTTAATACATGAAGCAATTGGTCATAATTAGATTACATAGTAAAAACAACATCTTAATTGTTTTAGCAACATTTCTACCAAACACAAAATTAATAAATAAAATATTTTAATTCACTGACAAGCGTGCTTTTTTATAAGCAATAAGTATCTAAAAATCTAATCTATGCATCTGATTTTTAAGATTATTTACTTCTTGAAAATACTTAGTGGCAAATATCAATATTATAAACAATGTAATACAATTTCGAATATTATAAAAATCTTGAATACAATGTCACTATAAAAATTGTACTTAAATTTTACTTGAGAATAAGTTAAATTCTTAACTTCATCAATGACACAAAAATTAAATTTGAGTTTATTCTATATTCACTATCTTAAAATTTTTATACATAAGTAAAAAGCTTTTTTTATATTGGCAGTATGGAGTTTGTGATGGTTATACTAACCCAATTCAGTCGGAATGAACTTTATATTTTGATTTCTATAGTAGAGCTAAATATTTTGATCTATACATATATAAAGACTTGTGAGTGTTTGTGAGCTGACCCCTTGAAGGTAGTAACGGTTGCTACTAGTGTTGCCGCTCCAACTGTTTCTTGCTCACCGTTTGTCCTCCGCTTGTACGACTGCCCCCTCCAATTGTACAACGCAGCCTCTGTTTCCGTTTCTTTTCATCGCTTGAGTCACTTGTGTCGAACCCTGAATCATCTTGATCCATCTTACTTCTTACTTTTGCTTCTTTGCCGCTTTCGCTTTTTTGGACTGACTTAATTCTTTCAATTTCAGCTTCATGATCAGCGATTCTTTTAAAAATGCAGTTCATGAGAGATTCAAAGAAATTTGGAAATCCATCATAGCCTAAAACAGATATAATTACAACAATTTGTTCATATGTATTTAAGTTTTGCTTATTTACTACCAATGACATGTGATTGAGATTAACCGTTAATTCTCAGATTCTGGGGTCAATGGAAGAGATTCATATCAAAACAGATTTTCGTTAAAATAACAGTGACATCAAAAGACCCCTATGTTGACGATGCAAATAATGAAAGAAAGAGATAGACAGAGGTAGAGTGTCTCTCTCTCTCTCTCTCTACTCACCAGAAGTAAGTGTCAGTGGCACAAAAAATGTGTGCACATGTGATTCTTTTGTATTTGTTTACTACTACTATGGTGTTGGTGAACTGTATTCTAATGTAAGATTGCCCATGTCCTATCTCTAATATACTAATTTCTGCCCTAGTGCCCTTTAACCTAACCTAAAATTTAAAAGAAATTATGAAATCTCTTTGGATTAGTACTTTAGTGTCTTAGAAATAGATTTTTTTTAGAAAAAGTAAACAGGTGTCATGTAAGAAGACTCAAAACTGCATCTGTGGGAAGGAAAGTCAGTACATGCTCAGTACTTGGATGCACTGATTATGGTCGTCATGGAGGCCGAGGCTCACAATGGGCTGTAGCAACAAACAAAACAGGAAGATGCACTTAATGTAAAGAACATATTCACTATGTATACCTATATAATACAACAATAAATTCACATCATGATTTTTGTCAATTAATCATAGCAGTAGACCTTTATACATCGGATTTATTTCTTGCCACTATTTTTAACCCAAGATATCATACAAGAGACTTAAGCACTTGTCAAACATTTTGATTCATCAAATAAGTCTAATATTTTAGCTAATACTACTCATGAGAATCGATTAGTTATCTAAAATATCTCACACAATGAACCACACCTGGATAAGCGTTGATATCAATGACAGCGTGTCTGCCTGTGGTGTTTTCCACGACCACATCAATTCCCAGCAAGTCCATCCCCAGCCTTTCCCGGACTATGGCCACGATGGCAGCCAGCTTTGTATGGTCTACAGACACACTATAACAGATAAAGTATTGCAGCAGTCAAAATTGAATATAATTATTATATCAGTTGACAATGACTTTGTAGTAAATCATAGACCTC
Source organism: Stictocephala bisonia (assembly GCA_035578905.1). Taxonomy (NCBI): domain Eukaryota; kingdom Metazoa; phylum Arthropoda; class Insecta; order Hemiptera; family Membracidae; genus Stictocephala; species Stictocephala bisonia. Next base: position 5,232,223 of record JAQJVL010000011.1, read on the forward strand.
ATATATCTTCTTTTTTATTTAAAATTATGTGAACAGATCAAATCGTATCAATCACCAAATTAAAAGTACTACAAAAAAAGCAACATGGCTTCCATAACAAAATATCAATTACAAGCTCGGCTACTTGGGTTATTCGGCAATTGATATAAATAATTTATGGATAAGGTTGAAAAAATCTGAATTTTTGTGATTTTATATCTAAAATATCTGTTTTTTATATTCAATTAAAACATTCAACTGTTATTTTCTTAAAACATCGAGACAAAAATGCTGGGTTTCTTAGTTTAGTTCATAAATAATGTTGATAATATTAAATAATATATATTGTCATTAAATAATTTAAAACATCAGTTTAATTGAACAAAAACCCTCTTATAATACTGATGTTAATAACTCACAATTTGCTGTGGCATATCAATAAACTAAAATATATACAGTACCATACGTCTGAGAAAGGTATATGTATTTTGAACCATTGCAGATAAAGCAATAACACTTAACTAATATATGCTATACCTAAAATCTTCTTTTTGAAAAAGTTTCTATCATACTTGCCAGAGTCCACAAGGAGTCAGAAGAAAACCTTAAATTAGAGCAAAGGTTTACGTGTACATCAACTAAAGGTCTCTAATAGTAGAACACAATTCTGCAAACCTGACCTCAATGGATCACCATAACTAAACTAGCGGCTTTTTAAATTACAACCATGAGGTTAATTAGTTTGTTAACCATTGTAGATTAAAGTTATAACTTGTAAAGGATGGATCTATTTAAAATTAAATCTCAATAGTTTATCACATCAGAGAACTGGTCCTCGAGGAGTGAGAAGAATATCTCAGACAGAACAGGTCAATTTGAATATCAAATTAAAGATCTTTAAAAGGAGAATACAATGCTATAAATTAAACCATAAAGTAGCTATCTTACATAAAATGGAAATAGTTAAACGGAATTAAGCTAACTGAAAATTGTGTCAGATTCCTTCCTTTCAATGGATTACAATATCAAAACATTGAGAATCCAGCCTAGATAAAAAATACAGTTTGTCAAATTAGGGAGTGACTTTTACATCCACGGGGAACATTTTATGAAGATTATAAAGGAATTTTTTTAAAGCTCAATCTTGAACATTTTAACCACTGCCATTTTTATGGCTGGACCTTAATACTACAACGGAAAGATCAATGTTTTTACAATGGTATATATGAAACATACAATGTTTTAGTTCTACATCCTTTACCCACCTACACACGTACAGTGGTATTTAATATTATATAAATAAATAATACGCTACCGACCAATTATAATTGGTCGGTAGCGTAGTTGGTTCAATCCCAGCTTCATGTGCTAAAGGTTCTCAGAGTCATAATACCCCATGACTCTGAGAACCCCAGGTCCCAATCAGAGTCATAATACATTTTGAGAAGGATCAGCTGATAACCACCGGCTGTTCATTTGTCATTGGGCTATTATTTAATGACACTTTCTAAGGAATAGTCAGCCTTAGTTTGTAACAATGACTGCATTCGCTCATCTACACTCATCACACTCATTGGAAATCCATATTCGCCCATATCTTGACGATCGGCGTCTTATGAATAAATAAATAAATAATATCCACCACCCTACATATAAGTGGTAATGGACCATCCACCCACCCTTGTACGTACGGTGGTATTATGACTATCTTTAATTTAATGGTAGTAAAGACAAAAGTTAAAAAACATTTTTAAGAGAGAAACAGCAGGATTTAGACAAGAAAATTGACAGAACACGCAATATTTATATAGTTTAAAAAAACAAGGAAAATTTATAAATACTATTAGCTGCGACATTATTACTTATATATTACCTGTGACATTCTTTAACATAGAAACTGTATTTAACATTAAATAAGGATTCTTGAACTCTTAATAAAAATTAAAAAAAAGTATTAATGAAGTAGTAATTGAAATGAAAGTTTGGGAAGGAAACGCATTAGTTTAAGCAAGAAGGTATTCTTGAGAAAATTCATCTCTTCAAGTGCAATATCCTAATAAGAGGAATTTTATGAAAGATTGTGGAAATTTTATTTATTGGCAGATTTCTGCATATCTGTTTGATGATACAACAAATTGTATAGTTAAAGGAATAATATAATCAGAACGTTGTTATTTACTTGTAAACATTAATAATACAATGACTGAATACTATTAATTCAACTCGAAAAGCTATCAAAAGTGAGATAAATTTTGTTTCTTTCGTGACTTGCTTTTTCAAAATATCAAATTAAAAAGCATGTGTAGAGTTACAAAATGTGAACAATATATTAGGTTTATTTATTTTACATCTTATTTATTATGGAGGCTGTAGCTAATGTAAAGTTTACAATATACTTAATAACCTGCCCGTCTTTATTTGGCATCTGATGTGTTTTTATGAATGAAACTAAAAACTGTTAATTTCATCCAAATAGTTTTGTTGCATTATAGTCAACAATAGGTAAGAAAGACAGTTTAAAATTAAAAATCACTATTGGTTTAATTCATTCGCTAACAAGTCATCCGCTAACTTGAAAAATAGCCTATTTTAGCGTTCTTTTTACATTAAATATTTCCTCAGCCATTGAACGTGTTTATTTTGATAATCTAGATATTTCAGGAACCTTGAAAGGTCCGGTCACAATTAATTTGGGGTTCTGAAGCTTTACAGTATTGTCATTAAAAGCTTACCTGGAATTGTTTTCAACAACATCTTCTGGGTCCAGAATACTCAGGCTTGATGTCGAGTCTGGCTTAGAGACATCATGACTGTCAAAATGGATACTTGGTCTATCTAAAAATTATAACAGATTGATTAGTTTGGTTTATTGGTATATGAAAAGTAAAATGTTAAAGAAAGAAGAATAAAAAAGAACAATTAAACAATAAAACTATAAAATCAAACTCATAAAAGAGTAAAGAATGTGATATTATTATGAAAATGTGTGGTAAACCATGGACATTTTTTAAAAACAGGAGCATTACTAGAATTCCTCTATCTTCAATTTAACAGTTTAAACACAGAAAAATAATTGTTATGTTACAGTTAAATCAGATTACAATGAGCACAGGAAAGACAATGCACGTTTATACAAACAAAATTTTCTTAAACTTGCTTATATTTTTCAGGATGGATCCAAACATACATTAGTTAGATGTTTACAATCATTGCACAAAACCTGACATCTGTAAATACAACTGTTCATAATATATAGAAAAAAAATCCAGCATATAAGTAATAAAATATTAAAAATATTACACAGATAAAAATATCTAAATAAAGTAAAATCTACAATATAAAGTACTCGTGTCTAAGTGTTTAAAAATATTTATTTCCCATCACAGAGCTAAATCCAGATTTCTTAACCATTCAACACCTGCTTCTCCAATTGAATGAAGAACAGCTAAAGCTAATCCTCCCTGAAAAGAATGCAATGGGCACTCATTAACTATGTGTATCATAAAGACTGGTACTGTTTTGAACCTCCACACATATAATATAAGAGGCAAAAGCCAGCTTGTTTCCGCTCACCACCTAAAATTTTTTGAAAAAAAGCCATCCTACATGGGAAAGAAATTTATAAAGCACATTCCAATCAATATTAAAAATGAAAAAAATAGTGACAAGTTTCAAAAATGTTAAGAGTATTTAAAAATTGGAAAAGTAATTTATTCAATAGAAGAGTTTTGTTATAGATGCTAATATTATTTAGGATGACCAAAAATTGTTATGGCTGTTTATCTTATCTTATTTATGTTACCTTAAAAGTATCTTAAATAATAAGTTTGTGAACTTGGATGATGGTTGGCGTGTAGAATAACCTATGTTTTATTTTTCTGTTTTGCTATTGGTAAGTTTAATCTATATCACTATTCAATTATTGTACATATGTCTATGCAGATAATGAATAAAGAGATATGATATGATATTTGAACTTCGACTCCGCAATCACATGACTGATCATTTCCATTCCCCACTCAAATTTCCAGTAGTTGCATTTTCCCACCCCCATGTAAAAGCGACTCAACATAGTTCATTCCACCAATGACAGTCAAAGGGTCTGATACTAGAAACTTGTTTCAACCATCAAACATACCCCAAGTTAATGCCCAGTTTGTTTTTAGAAAAATTTTGTTTGAGAATAGCTGGGAAGCTAGTAGAAGAGGAAGTTTTCTAGATTTAAGTTGCCCTGCACGTTGTGAGATATCTACTCCATATCTCACCATTTTGCAAGATATCTTTAAGACCTTTTAATACTCTCTGAGAAGTGCCTCTTTGCATCTAATATCCGGAGGAGCTATATTGCACAGCACTAGAAACCATGGTTGAGGGGTTGCAATGAGGGAGCCACTGATAGCCCTCATTGCTCTCTTTGTTGTATATCAAACTCTCGTACATGTGTATTGTTAAGCTGCACAGAATACTCAGCTGTGGAGTAAACCATGGATAAAGCAATAGTATGCAGGACTTGCGCCTTGGCTCACCACGAGGATCCAACAAGTAGCTGCACAATGTTAGTTTTGGTTCTAACTTAAGCTGCTGTTTTCTGTAGGTGACTTTTAAAACAGAGAGATCAATCTAAACTGACCCCCAAGTACTGTGGATGCTCATTGAGTTTCAGCCTAACAACATTGTAAAAGATGTTCAATTTCTGATTAGCTAATCTATTACTCAGGTGAAGTAAGGTAACTTCTGTCTTTGTTGGATTGGGATTCAGCTTCAAGGTTCTAAAATAATTATTGAGGGTAGCTAGATCAAGTATAAGTGTTCTTTCTGTTTTTGGTGTGTCTTCATCATCACAAACTCGTCAGTTGTGAGAGCAATATTATCTGCATATATGAATTTTCTGGACTGTTTAGTGGGAACGTTCTAATAAATTTTCTGCCTGCACATAACACCTTGGATGCGGCCCGGTCACCGGCGACCGGGCGAAAGCCAAGTGCGGGTAGCGTGCCGGTCGCCGGTGGGGGTGGAGGTGCATTCGTTTCAATGTATTCAGTGTGGTCCAGCCCCTCATGCGGTGTGGTTGATTCTTGCTTAGCCTCTTGGTAGATACATTGGCGCAATATTAGTTGTATTGGTTTTAGTTTCGGGCGGGTGGCGGTACCGGTAGCCGGTGACCAGGCAAGTTATTTATTTCACATTTTGTTTTTGAATGTGGTAGACTACATTTCCGCCAATATATATATATAAAGGGAAAAAGACATAAATATGATGTGAAACTCTACAACCTGACAGAGCACTCTGGATTTATTTTAAAATTTCACGTACATGCTGGGTCAACAGATGCACTTGTAGGTGGCCAAGGCCATACAGAAAAAATTGTTTTACACTTACTAAAAGAAAATTTAAACAATGGCCACTCAGTTTTTATGGATAACTTTTATAATAGCTGCAAAACTGTTAGCGAAAAACACCTACTGCACTGGCACACTACGATTAGATCGTAAGCATATACCACAAGACATCAAGGCTGCCATTCTCAAAAAAGGTGAAACAGTAGCCAGATATGGCGAAAGTGTAACGATCAGGAAGTGGAAGGACAAGCGGGTTGTATTCTACATTTCAACTCAATATGAAAATGAAATGATAGATTTCCATAGTAAAAGGAATTAGGTAAAAAGGAAACCCCTACCGATCGTGCAATACAACAGCTACATAAGTGGTGTAGATCGAGCCGATCAAATGCTATCTTACTACCCTTGTGTAAGATACTACCCTTGTAAGGTTTTCCTCGTAAGGAAAACCTTACGGTGGTATAAGAAGATCGGGATACACGTTTTCCAAATGATTTTGCTCAATGCCTACAATTTGCATAACAAATACCGCCCAAAATTACTTGGGCGGTATTGTACGAAGTGATTGTACGACTTCAGATTAGAAGTGAACAGAGCGCTCTTGCCTCCCCTTGACATTCCAGTGGAGATTCCAGCCCAAAAAAGGCTTCGAAATAATATACATAAAATAGCTGTTAGCACTGAACGGGATCATCGCAACAGAACCAGGAGGAAAACCTGTAGAATATGTTGGAAAAACAAAAAAGATAAAAAAACTACGTACTACTGTGAGACATATCCTGACAAGCCGGGTATTTGCTTAGGCCAGTGCTTCGATGAGTTTCATGGATAAAAACAAGAAAAGGAGACTGGTGGGAGTGTATATAGTGTATATAATTAAATAAAAATTAGGTGTTAGTTTAGTGAAATATGTTTATTCGACATAACATCTAACAGTGGCAGCTTGAGGAGAACTGACAATGTCAGCTAATGCATAGAGGCATTCGCAGGTGGCAGTCTGGTCGCCGGCGACCTATGGATCCGACATGGACAATTCAACCCATATCCTTCCAGAAATCGATGTTCGACTATGAATCCAGAATTGTTATGTCTAAAGGTAAGTCGTTTTGTAAATATCATAATTTAGCCACCGGGGTAGGTTTTAGCCAAGTTGATACTGTTGGTAATGTGTTAATGTGTATATATTAAATAAAAGAGGAGCAAGAACAGAATCTTGTGGTAGTCCTTTGCTCAGGTGTCTAAAAGAACTTTTCTCAGCGACCCAGGCAGTACACTTTAACTAACATGTTACTTAGAATGGAATTCAGAAATCGCAATAATCGAGGACTTGAAATCGTAATAAAATTTAAGAAACTAGCCCTTTCTCCATATTCAATTCAATTCAGTTCAAATTATCTTTATTCATTATAGGTACAGTGTACAACTGAATAGTGTCATACATACAATCCTTACATACTAGAGGTCATATTCTAATCAAAAGAAGATTTAACCAATTCAAACCACTTCTGTTTGTTGCAGATCAATTGCTCCACGATTCAATGTTTTGCACTATTGCGAATCCATCTGTAATGTCTACTTATAAGTTTAAATTGACATGTTACATTTTTAGTTTAGTTTATACATTTTTGTAAAGTAAGGTATATATATCAAAAATGCACTTTGTATTCCATATTTTATAATATATATTATTATGTAATATACCTATAGGTAAAAAGTATGTAGTTTGATTAACAATAGGCTACGATATAGGATTGACCATTTCACCTTACCTATTGCAACTAGACTTTTTATATATTTTACTATTCTCTAAGTTTTAGCATGCATATGATCTCTTCGTCATGTCAGCAAATTAAAATTATACTCATATATTCTTCATACATTGAAGAATGTATGAGTACATGCATACATATAGTTTAAAAGATAATGCCAGTGACACACAAGTTAAATACTTAAATAATAAAATTCTTCAAAAGAATATATTACATTTTCAGTGAGGTAGGTTTTTAATTTTTCTTTAAATTTTTGTTCATTATTACATTTTTTAATTGTGTTTGGTAATGATTTTATGAACTTGGCACCAATATAAGGAGGTTTTTTTGTATAAAATTCCAATCGGTGATGATTGGTCAAAATTTCATTCTTTCTGCGAGTGTTGTACGGATGTTGTGATAAAATTCTTGAATTTGTGAAATTATTATTCGAGAGTGTGATTGTGTCATGGATATATTGCCCATAGACTGTCAGGATTTTTAATTCTTTAAAATGTTCTCTTACTGACTCGCCAAATGAAAGTTTCATTATTATTCTTATTGCTTTCTTTTGCTGTTAAAGGATTTGATCCAAGTTTTCTTTAATTGTTGCTCTATACAAACACACTCCGCAAGCAATATGGGAACGTATGTATGAGTAATAAATTGATTTTAGATTCGATAAACTACATAAACTTGACATTTGTTTCAAAGCGTATAACCCTGAGTTTATTTTTTTAAATATTCTGTTTACATGTTTACTTTCCATACTGTGTTATATACTGCTGAAAGATTTAACTTGACATTTGTTTCAAAGCGTATAACCCTGAGTTTATTTTTTTAAATATTCTGTTTACATGTTTACTTTCCATACTGTGTTAATATACTGCTGAAAGATTTACAAATGCAGCTGATGTTTTCTTTTCATTTTCAAATTCGTTCGCAATGAAAGATGTCAAAGAAAGTATACCATAGTAAAAAAAAGAAAGTATTGGTTGCAATATTTTCGACCAGGTATAAAACCAGCCTATTCAACTGGGATAATTTCATTGATAATAGGTGTTATTCTGTTGTTAATCAGCTCCTACAGCAACTTATAGCAGACACTTAAAAGAGCTATAGGGCGGTAGCTTTCAGTGCTTTATGCTTCTTTGCCTAGCTTAAAAACAGCTATTATTTTAGATCTTTTAAAACCTTTGGGAATATCGCCACTTGCCAATATGGCATTGAAGACTGTTAGAAGCCTATGTTTTAATTTTATACTAGCATGTTTTAGAAGCTGCCTTCCCAACTGGCAGGGCCGTGACCACCTCAATTAACTCTTGGATTGTAAAGGACCTAGAAACTTCTAAAGGTGCCTGTGGGCTTCTCTTGATCTTATTTTGATTGTACACTGCCTTTTTGTCAGAAAGTTGGCAGGTTGACTTAGATAAGCCGACAATGTGTTTTGCTATGTCCATAGATTTTGGGTTGAGCCCAGTGCTATTTCAAAGGGGTTTACCGGCAGAAATAACACTAAAGTCCCCAACATTCAGAACGAGGTGCTCGAAAACTGGAAGTACTACGTCTGACCTGTTGGTTTATACACATTCACTATGGTAGTGTCAGACACTTTTACTGCCTCTCTGAAAATATTGTAATCACAACTTTTGTGTACGGTTTTAATCTCATCAATTTTAAGCTTCACGTACATATCTACACCGTAAGCTCTATGTCCGATAGCCTCCACCAGTATATTGCCTTCTGACTGCATTCTAGTTCATCAACGTGTGCTTTTTGGAGTGCAACAACACCAACACTTTTTTCTTAGAGAACTTTCCCTAAACACTCACACTTGGCTCTACTCAGATATACATTTAAATGGCAGATATTCAAAACAGAACCTATATCTTTATAACTTTCCTGGTCCTTAGAAGAACTGATTTTTTGGTTGGCAGCTGGCATAGCTGGGAGATCTCAAAAGTGACAATTCAGCTACCAATATGCTCATTTAGCACCACCCAGGACATGCTTACAGCTTAAGGGTGTTCGTATGGGCACCCAGTTTAGCGCTCGAAGGAATTTTGTTCTAGATTTTATCGCAACTACCGCTGAGAGTAGCTAGTAAAGATCCTGACTCTCTAACGAAGATGCAATGTATTCTTCTTCCCTCTCTCCTCCTGATAGCCCCTGCCTGCCCCGCCCCGCAACTTCGATAGATATTATATCCCTGCATAACTCACATATTTATAGTAAACTAGCATGAACAAATATCATTTATAAAAAAAAATTGTAACACTTAAAATAATTACTTTTTTATTAACTATATACTAAGTTGATTGGCACCTTTTGTCCACTATATTCTCAAAATGTTAATAAATTATATCACACGGTTTGTTCATGAGTTATGCACCAAAAAGACCAAATTAGTCACTTTAGGCAGCCGAATCTCCATAAAGATTTTTTTTAGAATTTTTTCCCATAACACATTTATTACTTACATGGATACTAACAATTTTATTCCAAACATTTTCAAAAATAATTTCCGATCTAACACTCTTAAGGATTGCTGCGGATGCAAAAAACATCATCCGCCGGCACAGTATTTTTATTTAAATAGCTACAACTTTTTTATTTTTAATATGTAGTTTATTGGCTTAAGGTGTTTTTGTAAGTACAGTACGGTTGCGGTAATCCAAATATTTGTTTGCAAGGGCCTGTTCAAACTATCAAATTATTTTAACTATCAAGGTTTGAGAAATCATTGCTAATTATTCCATAAAATCACTATTTAATGAACTAATAAACTAAACTATAATTCTTTATAAACATAATCATAAGCTAGACAAGTACAGTCAAGAAAAATCCAACTAATTACATACATATTCGTTAAAACTACCGAGTTCGCTTATAAGAAAAGGTTTATAACTTTTTAAAATGTTTACACACAGCAATTAAAAATCAAACAGTTTAAACTAGTTAAATTTTATCTAATTATTAAAGTAACCTGTAATTTTAAAATTGTGCGTTTACGTTTATTTGACATTCTGATGAGTAATTGAACGCCATGTATTAGAACAACAGTACTGTTAGTGTTAACTTCAGTATCCAAAACTAACAAGTCGAGTCATGTAACGAAAACAGCTGTTTGCAAGTGGCTGGGAGGGTCGTTCGGATTACCGCGTGATTCGGACTACCATGGGTTCGGACTACCGCGACCGTACTGTACATATTTTTTGGGGGAAGGGGAGGAGGGAATATGAACAGTTCTACATGTCAATTATTTTTTATTTTATAAGGTAATGGATACTAGAAAATGATCTGATGGTATTGCTATACTGTTGAACTACGGTGTGAAGAGACACATTCAAAGCTCTATTGTGTAGACATTTTTAATAGCCATGGAGCAGTGGCTGGCTTGAACTCTGAGCGTTATTGTCATGGTGATTTTTAAAAGTGGCAGGTTCGGTAGGAGTTTTAATGTGGGTGCAGGAGCAAAATTTTCCACTTACAATAATACTATGGATGGGTAACTTAAGAGATCAAGTGCAATGTTAAAATGGAAGTTGACAGGCCAGTACCAATATTGATTGAGTAAAAGAAGCTATGGAAGTCACTAAACCAACAGCTCAACACATGCTTGATGAATCAGTAATATGTTCTTTTTTTTTATTTCACTGATATAAAACCAGTACAGTAGTAGGTGAATATTACTTTCCAGTCTATGCCAGATTCGAACAAGTGCTATCTCTAACTCAAGCTCAAAATACTGATGCCTTTGACCACTCGGCTACCGGCTTACCCAAGCAATTTAATGGATTAAAACGTTTATTTTTAGAGGACACCCTTGCAATATCAAGTCTATCTCGGACTGGACAGGGATATCTTCAGCAAGCATTTGGTCGTTGAAGGCTCTTTTCCGTCATCTGTGGTTGAACCCAAAACGTTGACTTGTAGACTATCATCCATCGCGGCAAAATGATTTACTGCTGTGAGACTATTGCATTTATAACACTCTATGCTATTGTGCGTTGAGCATTATAAATGTATTATAATTGTCAATGACAATTTTATTCAAATGTTTTGTCATTGGGCCGTACTTTTTTGAAGGTCGTCAAACTGTTAAGATTTGCAAAATTATCTACCAATTGATGTTAAAACACCTCCTCATCTCTGAACTTTACAGAAATTGTTTAGTGAACAAGAAGATTTGGTTTCTGCAAGGTGGAGCAACTTCCTATACAGCTGAACATTTTGAGAATCAAGTTTTGTGGAGCATTGGTGACTATTTAAAAATCCTGGGTTTCATGGAATGTTTAAGAATTTTGCTGTCTGTGCACATTCTGTAAACATCCAAAGATTAATATGGAGACACCTTATTTTACCACTATGTTATCTTAGGACTAATACTGTATTGGCTAACTTGAAATCAGCGTCCACTAATAAAACAAACAAACCCTTAATAATAAAATTGTTTGATCAAGTTTTAGACATTAGGTATAAATAATCGTCAAGAACTAATATACTGCTATTTTGAATAGTTAGATCTTACTGCATGGATAGAAGTTCTTGAGAGAAGGCCTTTCGACTACTCTATACTCTTCACCTAATACATATATCTTGAAGAGCACAGCATTGTGGTTGATGAAGGACTGTGCTACACACGGAGGTTTGCAGTCTGCTAAACCAGCTTCGTTGAAAATCACTGACATCTGGAGCAGAAATATTAATAAGTTAAAAGATAACAAATAAAAATGGAATAGAAACAAAATTTGATCCTTTCAGAGCAATTATTAAGCTTTATTACTGTATGTTAAATGTGACTTTGTCTCGTTCTTCTACCTGATATTTCTGGTTATGCATATGACGGTATTAAAGGGTTTTGGACATCATAATATGTAGCAACTATTATACCTAAAGAATGTGCGACAAACTACTGCAAAATTCCAAATATCAGCACCATTCCGTTTGTTGTGAAGTATCAGAAGGGCATACACTATATAATCTACAATAAGTAAATAATACATGCACAGTGACAAGTACACAGAGTGAAAATCATGTGGTTGAAATTGAAAAATGAACAGATCATAACAACGTGTCTGTCTTGTCTATCTGTGACACACCAGACTGATAGACCATAAGGTTGAAAATTGCAACTTCTAAATGTTAGTCTAGGACCTGAGAATTTTAAAACCTACATTCATTGTACAACATTTTAAAACCTAATTTAACTAAATTCTCATTTTAATTTCATGAGGGGATGAGAAAATACATGAAAGTAATATGATACAAATATCTGTCTCACATGTAGCCTACATATGATTATTTTACTGGACATAAACTGACTGAAAGACGTATCTTCAATGCCAGGAGTCACAATTAAAACGATGGTATTGAATACAAATATTTCCAAAAGTGATTCAAAAACTATAAGAAAAACTTACTAAAAGGTCTTAATAAAAGCAAAAACTATAAGCACAGTCTAGGCAACCTATAAAATGATTTTGCATTCTTATCAACTACTGTAAATAAAGTAAAGTAATTATTTAAGATTGATATTGATTGTTGATTGCAATAATTTTATAAAAATGTAATATATACAGTATAGTGTATATTTTAATGAAATTACTACATCCAGCTTTTTTAATGATAAATAAACTTTAACCGTATATTTATTCCTTATTAAGATGCCGACTGTACAGATATCGGCGAATAAGTTTGATGAGTGCAGATGAACAGAGTAGTCATTGTTACTAAGGTCGACTGTTCCTTAGAGAGAGCCAATTATTAATAGGCCAATAGACAGGGCAACTAAGGAGCCTATTAGCTTTACTTGGAATCCGAACCACATAAAGCCAACCACATTTCAGTAGACTAGTCAGATATATGCAGTTAAGAGGTTTATTGGTTTGTAACAGGTTTTCACGTGGTTGACAAACAGGAAAACACCTTAAGCACAGAGGGAAGTCTTCCTTGAGCTGGAGAGGCCCAGCAAGTAGGAGCTTTCCTTCCAAACTAGTTTGTAAGTCATTTCACAATTCTGACTTTCTCAATGTCCCATGCATCAAATACTTTAGAATTTTTCAAAGATTAAGAATTTCAAATATCTTAATATTTATGAATTTAACAATTTTTAGTAACTCTGTTCACTTAAATATAACAAATAAAAAGAAAGCAGTGAAAAGAAAGAAATGAATAAGGACAGCGCCATGTCGTTTGCCGTGGACGACACAGCGTCATCCATTTTGATCACTATTATTTATAATATACGAGATGGCCACGGCGTAGCGCCTTGGACGGCCGCCGTGAGCTGCAGTATTCTTACGGCTGATTTGAGGGCATGAACACTACATGTATGTCTAAACCACTTTCTCTTTGCCTTTTGATTACAGACTTATTGGAAAACTACATTTTGAATTATTTCGTCTGAATACACGATACAATGGCAACTTATAAGAGCTTGATTTGTATGTGGATGTTCTCATAACACTACTGCAAGAATGACCAGTGTTAATGAAGTAAATACAAACAAAGAACATTGTCTACATAACCCATCTTGGAGGTGCCCAATAAGTGAGTAGTGCACGCAAGTTCATGCAGTGGGTACGTAGTATATTATTTAAGTGTCCATTTTGAAAAACACAGTTGAAAATAGATTACGCCATCTAGTGTAAAACGGGCCTAACTTTTGGTTCAAAAAGCATTGGAGCCTTCCAGGACTCAAATTTACAATGCCTAGTTGCTTCACAGGTAAGTCCCGATTCTAAAAGTGTTCGGCAATAATTAATATTAAGTTGGCCTTACATGCTTTTACACCCACCAAAATGTTATGTCATCAAAAAAAGGTACAATTCAATGAAACTTCATTATAGGACAAAAGGCATTACTGGATAAATACATAATAACTATAAATATTGCTTACAAATACTTAATTGAAATAAAAGGAGATCAACCGAATTTTTGGAAAACTGTCCTTAAAAGTAATAAATTTTAATTATTTTTCTCATCAATGGTTGTTTTCCCATGTACTCTTCTTTTTTTCTAACATATATCAAATAACAATAGCACCATTCACAATATATTTCTCTTAACATGTTCACTGCTGAAATTGCACTTAGGCATCCTAATGGTGCCAAGCGACACCCATAGGCATTATAAATAGATTTTGATGTGCTGTCCTTTCCTGTCCTTCCTAGAACTATGAGCAGCCTCTTCATTTGCGTGGCTTAGTGCAGATATGTTCGTTTTGAGTTCTGCGTATTATTTACATGATAAATGAGTTCTATTTAAATTACATATTTACTACTCAAAAATGTAAAATAATTTAACATTTGAATATGACTTCATATATAAGCCCTTATTTTAAGAGTTTTACAATTTGTTACTACTAATTAATATTTTATGAAAAATTTAAACTGTTTTCTTCATCCAGTACTTAATGGTCTAAATGACACCCATCAGCGTTTTCAGCATATTACAAAGAAATGTTGTGCTATGTTTTAATATACTATTACTATAATATATATTATAAAATAATTTATATAATTATAAAATATATAACAGTATCAGTATAAAATATCAGCTCTGGCCTTTGCAGATGACGTAGTTTTGTTGGCAGAAAGCAAAGAAGATCTGAAAATTATAACTGAAATTTTTATTAAAGAAACCCAAGAAGTTGGACTTAAAGTTAGCAATGAAAAAACTAAATTTATGTATTTTGGCAGAAATCCTGACAACACACAAAATTTTACAGTAGAAGGAAACAATTTTGAAAGAGTAGATGAATTCAAATACCTTGGTACAATAATTAGCTCTAACAACAGTGAACACACAGAAATTCAAAGTAGAATAAACTCAGCTAACAGAAGCATGTTTGCTCTAAATAAACTTATGTCATCAAAACTTTTGTCTTACCATACAAAAATTAAAATTTACAAAACAATAATCAGACCAGTAATTCTCTACGGAGCTGAGTCATGGATTATCGACAAAAACACAGAAAAAAAGCTGATCACTTTTAAGAACAAAATACTCAGAAAAATCTTTGGACCCACAATAGAAAACGGAGTATGGAGGCTGAAGCACAACAGAGAAATTAGAGATCTATTCAAAGAACCAGACATTACAGCAGAAGCCAAGTGCCGACGTTTGCGGTGGGCGGGGCACGTAATGAGAAGAAATAATAATACTATGATAAAACAAGTGTGGAAAGAAAACCCTGACAGTAGAAGCCCCCCTGGACATCCTAAGAAAAGATGGAAGGATCAAGTGGTCATCAACATGAATAAATTAAGGGTCAATGAAGAAGATGCAGAGGATCGTGAGAAGTGGAGGCAAATTGTTGGTGAGGCCAAATACCACCTTGGGTATCAGTGGCCATGGGAGTAAGTAAGTATAACAGTAATATATTATAAAAATAAAGTACTATTTATTAAGCCTATGGTCTTTAACCCTTAGAGCGCAATTTATACAATGCCTATTTTCCATTAAAAGCGCTAATTAATTGTAAAAAAATCAAAATAGAATTTTTTAGTTGCTAATTTTTTTATTGTTCTGTACAGGAAAATAAAAGATATGATAACATTTTGAAACTTTTATTAGCTTACTTTACCTTTTTTCTTATATATGAATATGTAAATAAGCAAACTTTTACTTGAAAGTAAGCCTCAGGCATAGATCACTTAAACAGTATGAACCAAAACAAAATATTATTACTATTAATAAAATATGTATAATTGAGTACATTTACTTAAGGACCTGCAATATAACACATATAATAAAAAATAAGTAAATACATATAGCACTTGAATACGATGTTTTTAGCACCTTCCACAAAATCAAAATCGGCCGGATTATTCATATTGACATTTAACTAATAAATTACTAACATATATTAAACTAAAGTAATGATAAAACAACTAAATACACAGTTTCAAAGCTGTAAGGCGGCGGACAATGAACACCGCTCGGCTCGATAGTAGCTGCGTGTATGCACGCTTGTGGCGTTAGGCGGCGCAGCGGAAATGTACACTGCTAGCCAAAAACCAGTCTCGTAGTGATTGATCGGCCAACAAAAGGTCGTGAGTCGCACAATGTGTCTCTCATGAGTCACCGCCCATAACCCAAACGCACTACCGGATTAAATTCCCAACATTACTACGAAAATAATATTTTTGTAATTATTACGCGTATGCGCTTACAGCGTTTAGAGCAAAGTCAACATATGCGCGTATATGGGCTTACAGCGTAGTAAGGGTTAATATACTTTATAAAAATAAGATAAATATTGCTTATATTAGTAAAAAAATACATTTCTGGGTAATTTTAAGGCATATTTAATTACTTTCATAAATTTTCAATTTCCAGCATATCACCACAAATTACACCATTACTGATCAGCATTGAATGAAATATATGAAAAACATATATAATTTAAAAACACTATGCAACAGGTTATTGCCTGTTATTATTATTATTATTATTATTATAAATAAATAAATTACAACCAATAAAAAGCTAAATATAAAACAATATAATAAAAATCACTGTAAAGATATGTTAGCTGAACACTTGAAAACTGCGAATGGAGAACCAAGCACAATGAGGAAATACAGTGTCTCTATAAGATCCAAATTTATTTGAAGAAATTGGAGGGGCTTGATTTTAATGCTGGTAAAATAGATAATTATAAAGGAGAGGCAACACAATCCCGAAGAATGTAAAAGACCAAAGGCATGGTGGTTGAAAAAAAACCAATATCTGAAGAAGGTAAAACTAAAATAATCAAGTAATGGGGCTTATTTAATTAAGTTATTTATATAATTACGAGACCATCCATTGTATAATTGTTGAATAGAGAGATTTGAACTGTATTAAATGGAGAATTAATTTTCAAATGTTGATAGTGTCCTATCATAGCCCTTTTGCTATTCATTTTAAGCCGAAAGTCATATCATCAAACTATAACAGCTGAATGTTTTTATTGATAAATTGTTGTAAGAAAAATAGTGTGATTTTTTTACAATCATATGTTAAATAATTACTAAATCCCTTATAACGGAATATATCTAGGGTATTATTACTTTAAGATTTCACTTTCCTAAATATTGAAAACATGTAGTGTCAACAACATACAAATAATTAAAGTAAATTGTGATATTTACATCAATTCAAACCATACAAATCTAAAAAAGGTGATTTCAGAATTATGATTATAAAACATTTAGTTTTTGTTCGATTCTATGTATTTTTAGAACATGGGTTAGAAGGGGAGGGGAGAGCCTGTGGGTGGAGCGCAGTAATGACATAAAGTCAATGACCTTGGAGAAAGCAAGCTAGAATTCTGCTAATTGAACACATGCAACAGTGAGTCATTGTGAAGCCATTAGG
Organism: Stictocephala bisonia; assembly: GCA_035578905.1. NCBI lineage: Eukaryota > Metazoa > Arthropoda > Insecta > Hemiptera > Membracidae > Stictocephala > Stictocephala bisonia. The sequence goes on from JAQJVL010000011.1 coordinate 5,249,657, forward strand.
CACCTGAGTCATTCCATTTGAAGGTCTTTGGGCTCCACGCCTCATCTCTTTCATGCAGTCTCATCTATTTAATCATATCACAACAAACTAATTGCAAGTGAGATAAATTAGAGGTGACTTGCACTTGGCAGAAACTTTTATTTTGTTTCATCAACACTAATATACTAATGATTCAAGTTGACAGGTTACCAAAATTAAGTAGTGACTAGCTTTTTTAAAGGAAGTATATTTTTCAAGGGATTTAAGCAGTGGATCAAAATGTCAGATACCATAAAATAGGCAAGCACACACTGTAAAACATACAGATTTCATACCAGATAAAAATTTACAAATTTTAACTTGGCCTAACAAAAGAAAACCTAGTCCATAAATCACAAAACAAAACATTTATGAGGCAAAGATATTGAGATTCAACATAAGACACTGCAATATATTAACATGTGTATGGGTGTTTTTTGATCAAACAAGAAAGTAAAGTTCTCAAAGGATGATGGAATATTGGAGAAAGATAAAGGAGAACTAGAGGATTAACCATGAATGATTAAGGTGGTAAAATGGAGGCCGTAAACATTATAAGTAGAAAACTAGGATCATAAATTAGTTCAAAAGTGAATACAGTGTTTGTAAATGTAAATGCACAAGTTCTAAATGAAAATTTATTAACATATGAAAGCTTTATTCCTTTTGACAGTCATTTTTAAAACCATTGATTTTAAACTATTCAGCACTACCATAGATTTTCAACATGTGGCAACAACCCATATTTTCTTACTTAAATATGTAGAGACGCTAATTGTTTAAATCACCTACAGATAAGGACAGGGATGAATAGAATCAGTCAATGCTCTGACTTAAAATCATAGGTTATAAGGGGCTTCTAACAGTAGATTAAAATTTAATTATTTTTATGTGCCAATGTTACTTAATTAATAATTACAGTTTTGCATCTTCAGTTTCTTACTTTACAAACTATTAGTTGTCTCGAAGTCGAGGTAATTCTTCACAAAGTAAACATGCCATTGTACCAACCACTCTTTAACATCTTTCTTGAGTTTTTTCAATAAAGACTTTTTACTGCTGATAGCAGTGTGTTAAACAGTTTACACCCAATGTATGGGGGTATTCTGATATATGTTGTGGTATGGTGAGCAGGAAGATGATAGTCTGCCATTCTTCAGGTTCTGTAGTAGTGAATATCTCCACTTCTTAGAAGGTCCTCTTTATCTGTGTATAAAATTATTTCATGGATATAGAGAGATGTCATGGATTCTAAGAGATTTATAAGCTTTCTGTAGAGTAAGAATTTTTTTTAAGATTAGCCTCAGATGTCCCTCCCAAAGCCGTAACACCATACCTGATATGGGACTCACCTAATGTATAGTAGGCTGTCTTTGCTATCTTTGGACTACGTACCCATTTCATTGTCGTACAGCAAAGAATTCCAGAGTTTAGTGTTGAACTGTGATGTTTAGTATTTTTGGGCAAGGGTCATGCCTTCTGCTGAAATTTACTTGTGTTGTTTTCTTGGGGATTTATGCCTAGGTTATTCTGTAGACAGTAATTGAGTGTTTGATTAGTTAATTGTAGGATGTTTAAGTGTAGTTCTTGTGTTGAGTTGTCGCTAAGGAGCAGTGTTGTTTTCTTGGGGATTTATGCCTAGGTTATTCTGTAGACAGTAATTGAGTGTTTGATTAGTTAATTGTAGGATGTTTTAGTGTAGTTCTTGTGTTGTCGCTAAGAAGCAGTGTTGTTTTCTTGGGGATTTATGCCTAGGTTATTCTGTAGACAGTAATTGAGTGTTTTATTAGTTAATTGTAGGATGTATTAGTGTAGTTTTTGTGTTGAGTTGTCGCTAAGGAGCATTGTTGTTTTCTTGGGGATTTATGCCTATGTTATTCTGTAGACAGTAATTGAGTGTTTTATTAGTTGATTGTAGGATGTTTTAGTGTAGTTCTTGTGTTGAGTTGTCGCTAAGGAGCAGTGTTCTTTTCTTGGGATTTATGCCTAGGTTATTCTGTAGACAGTAATTGAGTGTTTTGTTAGTTGATTGTAGGATGTTTTAGTGTAGTGTTGAGTTGTCGCTAAGGAGCAGTGTTGTTTTCTTGGGATTTATGCCTAGGTTATTCTGTAGGCAGTAAATGAGTGTTTTATTAGGTAATTTTAGAATGTTTTAGTGTAGTTCTTGTGTTGAGTTGTCGCTAAGGAGCAGTGTTGTTTCGTCTGCGTACATTATCGAATTCACAATCTCATTCATAAATTGCTCTGGCAATTCATTTGTGAACAACACAAATAAAAATGGTTGCAATACTGAGCCCTGTGGGAATTCCCTTTCAATTGACTGTGGTTTAGATCAAAGTACTTGTCAAATATATATGTCCACTGACTGTTTTCTTTACTCCTACTATCTGCTTCTTTCCCTTAAGATAACTTGCCATCCAATCTTTTGTTTTTCCTTGGATTCCCAAAGTCGATACTTTCTGTAAGATAAGGTTATGCCCTAAGCAGTCAAAGGCTTTGCTGTAATCTAATAGTACTGCTGAAATACTTTTATGATTTTCAAGTTGTTTAGTCACAAATTCAACTAAGCTGTTTATAGCAGTAATTGTAGATCGCCCTTTGAGAAATCCATGCTGGTTTTTAGTGATAAGATTGTGATTTTCAAAGTAATGAAGCATTTTTAGTATAGTGTTATCTTCTCTTTTATTTTTGAAAAAGTGGATAAAAGTGATATTGGGCGAAAGTTTTCTGATTTTGTAATGTCACTTTTTTGTGTTTTGGATAAGTTTTTGGGATTTTTAACGCAGAGGGGCTGTAGGTAAAGGACTTGTTAATTATGCTTGCAAGCAGACTTGCCAGTTGTTTTGCACAATATTTAACTACTTTTGGGGGATATTATCTATACCACAGGATAATTTTCATTTGAGTGATTGAATGACTGATCACTTTCTTTTGTCAAGGAATGGCTTATTCTTTTTCGTTTGTTAATATGAAATTCGTAAGTTGTGGGTGGTTATAAACAACTATTCTTCTAGCCTCAGAAGAAATGTTAAGGTTTTGAAACTGTTTGCAATTTTCTTATAGTGTGGAGTCTGCAATTTTAGAAAGGAAGTTATTCAGATGTTTGCAATTTTTAAATGATCTTTTTGCAGTTTGTCATTTATATACAAGTAAAGAGACAAGTTATCCAGCTGCTTATTTTGCTCCTCCAAGTGACACAATGCTTTTGACTTGTTGTCTCACATGGAGATGTGGTTGTTCTTGAATTCACGCTTAAGTGTCCTTAGCATAAGATCATATGCCTTCTTTTTGGCAGCCATAACTGCTTTGTCATTTGCATTGCCGTTCATTTGATAAAAATGCAGGGATGTTAAGAAGTAATTTTTCAGAGCTGTCACCTCTTCGTCAAAGGATGCCTTTAATTTACATATAGCTTTTGCTCTTGTTAGCTTGTTTGGACAAGAAGAGTCTATTGCCCTTTTAAGAATTCTGTTGAAGGCTATCTATGCATCCTCTGCATTCTGAGCATTATGCACTTTGCATCAGTTTTCTAAATCAAGATGTGGTATTAGGGAGTCAAGATTTGTTTTGTTATAGATTCTTTTGGACATGGTTGTTTGTGCCGTGTTTTTGTTTACTGCTAAGCATGTTTGGTGCATACTGGTGCATAATTGTCCAGTATGCACCAAACATTTTTGTCCAGGTGAGTAGACTCCAAGTAGATGTATTGTGTGGCCATTCAAATTTAGTTTTCTCATTGCAGCTACACAGATAAGTTCTTAACAATGGTCAAACACATACACTACACTTACTATTTTGCTCAATGTTTCTTCTACATAAATGGCAACTACTCCCAGTTCATGATTTTAACTGCAATAATCTGACACAAGCACATAGCCGTTTATATTTAAAAATTGCACTTTCTTGGAGTTTAATCCATGCTCTGTGGGAACAATGACTAAGGGTTTCAAAGTGTTTAGTAAATGGTTGAGTCTATAATTTTTTTTCAACTCTTCATAAAAATTCGAATAGTTTTTTTTAAATATGTGATCACTGATCACCAAACATTATTTTTCATGGTTTATCATTAGAGGTTTAACAATATATAGTATTACAAATTAATTGTTGAGTTTGGAAAAAGTGGGTGGGGGAAAGGAGTGAAGTAACTGTGTTTTATAAATGTTTTAGTTCCCAACCCATTTATTCCTTTGTGAAGCCCTCTGATCTAAGGATGGGACCAAAATCAACAATTGGTCAAAATTGAGTATTATAATATTTGTAAAGTTTTGTACTATACTGTAATAAAATTGTATAACCCTTCAATTGTTTTAGTTCTTATAATGAGTACTCAGGAATCCCGAAAGCAGAAATCAACTGTTGTTTGGTAAACAAGTAATAAAATATTGTTTCAAACATAACATTTTATGTTGCATAATTGAAATTAAAGCATAAAAATAAATTATTGTTGGATTAGTTCTCAGAATTGTTCAACTGGCCTTAAAAGGAAACCCTCTTTATTGAATAACCATTAAACCCAAAGCATTTCTAAGCATACAGCAAACCACCCCCGACCATAACTTTAATCATGGCTTAATGAGCATTTGTTAAGCATACTAAGCATGTCACTTACTGCAGGAAAGGGAACACAAACTACGCAACAAAAGCGATCATTATGTAAGAATGCAGCTAACCCCAAGGTCAATTCAATAAAGTGTCCTACCTTGTGACAGTCGCTGGTCCCATGAGCGACGGAGGGCTTGCACACTGTAACAAAAACAAGGTGCGATCAAACAAAACTGGCCTTGGCATTCCAGACAAGGCTGAGGGTCGTTCAAGGTCGACTGGTGACTGGGCCAAAACTGTTCTGACTCCACTAGTATTTCTTCTCAATTTAATATGCAACATCATAACACCATTCCATAGCAAATATTGTTATTGTGATTCATGGAACTTCAAGGCTGTGGCCAGTTACTACACGCTCTCTTGTCAATTATATTTGCTTATTGGTATGATTTGATCAAAAAAATATAAATATTGTATAAGATTTCAAATAATTCCAGCCTAGTAAAATATTCTACCCTCTCTACCTTTAGTTTTAAATTGCAAAAAATGTATAAATTTATTATTTATCATTAAGGTAACGAACCTTAAGATATGAGTGAATATGGGTTGCAAATGAGCATCAATTAATTCTCGTGGTCAATGGCACAAACTAATGCTGATTTACAGTTAGAACACTTCATTAATTAGTAGCCCAATGATAAATTAAAACCCAAAAACCATCAGCTGATACCTTTAACTTTTGCTTTAATGACTGAGAATAAGAATCTAGTCTTTTAACAAAATTTGCAACCCACCAAATGTACATCTAGATGTCAGGAAATTTGAAAATCATCAGTTCCAAGAAAAAAATTGAAATTTATAGATAAATTTTATATATTTTTTAAAACTGATAATAAGGATATGTAAAAAATTATTGGTGTTTATATATTTGATGCAATAAATTAGTCATTTAAAACAAATTTTCATTGTTTGAGTATGTTTTTTTAAATAAAACGACGAACGTTTAACATCGATAATTAAACGCTAGGATACAGATACACTAAAGCAACCACAGACCACGACCAATTAATTAATCTGTTGGTAGCATGGCCAGAAATCCTCATTTCCTCTCTGGCAACCAGTTGCAAAACGGAATACACATAGACATAATTTGACAGTACAGTGCATTATGTTTCAATGTAACCTCATGTTACCAGTGTCCGTTATTATTTATATATTATTATTATAAAACAGCTGAAAATTCAAGCTGTCGCAGCTAAGTGGCTGCTTCATAGAGTGCTACTACATGCTTGTTGTTTATAAATTTGCCATGAGTGACTGGCCAACGTCATATAACACAAATTTAGTAAATTTGTGTGGTGTGACGTTAGCTTGTTTTTTATTACAACAGTTCCAATAATAAATGTGCAAAGTAAAAAAGCAGATAGGCCTTATTTGTGCTACAGAGGTCAGACATTGGAATTGAATACTATCAGGGAAAGTGGTCCTTGCCTTTTCTTCAGCTAAAGTGAGGGTCAGCAGAAAAAAAAACACACATTTACGTTTTTATGTATTGGCCATTGTTATTTCATCTGGCAAATTTCATTTTAACTCCATTATCTCAGTTTAAATAACTCCTAGTTAAGATTAGTTTTTAGTAAATGGAACATACCAAATGGGTATCTGATGCCGGCGTTGCGGAGTCTCAAGCTATTCGTTCGCATGTCATCACTGGTCAATTCAACAAAAGGGGGCGTAAACACATCTGTAACACAAACATTAACAGTACAATCTTACTCTTCTAGTTGACTCATAACTAACGTCAGTAAATTGTTTAAACAAGCATAAAATTTAGACATGTATTACAAATAATTTATAATTTTATATGATATTATGTATTTTCAATAATGTTACTACTCGTATTTTTGATTAATTCCTAATTAATAGGCCTTGAGACACAACCTTGCCAATTGGCCGAACTGGGTTAAATTCCTGGTCAGTTCCTTTTTTAGTTACTATTAATATACATTGTTCATGTGTTTATATTGTATGAACTATATCATACAATTACAAACATCACCCCATATACATAAACATAGCCCTAAATGACCCTATTATTATACTACAGGGTGATTCATGACATTCTCCCCCCTCTTCAACAGCACATTCTACTTCCAAAAATAAAGAAAAAATGTTATATAAACATATGAGGTCTGAAAACTCTTTGTTAGCGAATTACAGACAGTCAAACATTTCGGTAAGAATCATGGATAAAGAGAGAAATAACATTGTACAAAACTTATGGAAAGATAAATTTGGATGGAATTATCATGATTTCTAATGTAATTTGACATGAGAAAACTAGAGAAACAGGTTTCAGTAGTGTATCTTTAGTAATTTTTAAGTAATGCGAGGTTAAATGTAAGAAATTAAGACAAGAAACTGTTCTTTTACATTTAGTGTACAATAACTTTGTTAAAAGGGTAATAAAGTCATTAAAATTGCAAACATAATTTGTAGAGAATTTTACTCTGCGAAGATTGATGTAAGCTAAGTAAAAAAAACACATAAATAATTACAAAAGCTTAGCTGTATTTAGTATAATACATAAGTAATTTAACAGAAAAATAATTGGTTCGTCTAACTTTACACACCTTTTTATAAGAATTGTAAAAAAATTAGGCCATCATTATTAATGTATTTTAAGAGTGTTGCATAGTAGAGAGTAAAGGAAAATTAATCAATTATTTGTTAAAATGTTATTTATTTCTTTATACTATTTTTACTTTAATAATAATTGATAGTAAAAAAATTATTTATTGGACACAAACATTATGATTTTACTATCTAATTCTTTCCTTGCAATTACTTCTGTACTATACAATATAAAGTTAAACTTTTGTTCTTATTTACGAGTTTTTTGTTACTAAGCTTACATCAATCTTCGCAGAATCAAATTATCTACAAATTATGTATGTAATTTTTATGACTTTATTATCCTTTTAACAAAGTTATTGTACAATAAATGTAAAATACGGAGTTTCTTGTCCCAATTTCTCTCATTTAACCCCGAATTACTTAAAAATTACTAAAGATACAGTTCTGAAACCTATTTCTTTAGTTTTCTCATGTCAAATTACATTAGAAATCATGATGTTTCCATCCGAATTTATCTTTCCATCAGTTGTGTATAATGTTATTTCTCTCTATATCCATGATTCTTACTGAAATGTTTGACTGGCTGTAATTTGCTAATTGTTTTCAGACCTATGTTTATATAAAATTTCTTCTTTATTTTTGGTAGAAGAATATGCTGTTCAAGTTGTGAGAGAATGTCATGAATCAACCTGTATATTTTCCCCTGTACTACCCTGGTTCAGAAGTTATACAAAGCCATTGGTTCCAGAGTATGTGTACAACACATCTGTACTAAATTTCATTTATTGAACCTCCCGACTTGGCTTTAAAGCCCACCTACAGCAAGTGCTGGAACTACAAGGAGCTAAAAAATGCTCAGACCAATGACATGATGATGTTAGCCAGCCATAACCATAGCAGCAATTCAAAACCTTGCATGGTGTCACATTTCAGTTCTTTATCTTATTAATAACCTATTTGTTTGAATATTTTTTTTTTATGTGTAAGTGAATCTTGTATGATCGTAGATATTCATATTGTTTATAGTGCCAAATAAATTTTTGTTTTTCATTGTTTATATATTTTTATATATTGCCAGATGCATCACTAAGCTCATGTTAAGTCAGAAGATTCATTAAATTGTATAACTTTGCATTTTATTCAATAAAAAGCAGTTTTATTTATAAACCGATTTCATTTTTCAAAAATGAAACATAATGAAACACTGTACTTGAACAGAAGGTAAAAATTTTTTATTGAATACAATGGACTGTTATACAATAAAACTTATTCAATTTATTCAGCTTGACTAAACTGAATAAACCATTTTTTGAAAATTGGTAGATAGGACAGAGTTCAAATACTTAAACTTAAACATTTGTTCTATTTGCCCACCATGTAGGCCTACAAAATTCTCTCCTATTTGCAGTAGTAATGCCGCACAAAGATAAGTTGCATAAATAATGTGATTTGGTACTTCAATCCATTTACCAAACAGGGAATATTTGGTAAATAGATAAAGTGTACGAATATGGGTGGACATGCACTTTATCTTATTTCATGTGTTTGCTCTCAAATTCTTTTTGTGAGATGTTAAATTTTTATTTCTTAGAGTCTTGTACTTATATTTTTGTCCTATGTAACATACTAAATATTTATAAATTCTAACCCATACATTAAAAATAAAACATAATTGCTTCATCGTTTACAAAATATTCTGTGGAAAGAGTCCCTAAATACTGTAATTTGAATATTTTATAAAAAAAACCTGTTTAACGCTAGCTATGTGGTTAGTACATACATACCTGATTTGCTGGTTTCAACATGAATTCAATGTACAAACATTTAAATCTGGTTTAAGCTTTGAGAGTACACGTTTAAAGTTCCTCCAATCACTTGTTACCAAAAAAAGAAACTTCTTAATAAATCTACAAAGTGTGTTGATGCAAAACTTTGAACCTGGCAGTGCCACTAATTAGGTTTGGATGTGATTTCTGAATGTGTTTGGAAATGGACTACACTAGCACTACACTTTTAAAAGGGCCATATTTTCAAACAAACAGCTGTACTGTGCAGTTTACAGATAAAAATGTAATTTTTATTTTTGGTGATTCAAAATGACTTAAAACATAAAAGGAAACAGTATTTGGTCTTACAACTATGTTAAAATAAAGTAATGATAGCCATGAAGCATATTACGAATGGAAAACTGTTGTTTGAAGTTATTTATTGGTGCTGGATTGTTCATGATTGTTAGTTAGTTAGAGATTTCTCACATCTTGAGTATTCAAAAACTGTGAGAAGGCGCTAACACATTCACGGCCAGGTAATATTAACGCAAAACAACATTCATTCTAAATCGTTATTAACTACATTCCAAAGAAAACTAGATATCTAAGAGTAGGTCAAGTCATTTTTACTAGCTAAAATGAACTGCATAAGACATGACTTATCAGATAGAACCAGTTTTTGTTTAGTTTACAAACATCCAGTTGTTCAAAGATTTGCAACATTGATATTATTTAACTTACTTTTAGACATTAAGTTTTTTTTTTAATCTAGGTTAAGTTAGTAAGTAACTCACGAGGACAACGGCAGTTTTGTACCTTGAAAGTGGTATAGTTTTTTTGAACACTTGTAGTGTGTCAAGTCTCAAACAAAATTAACAATCAACAAAATAGAATCCTATCCCTCCAAAAAAAAGCCATAAGAATTATGTTAAATCTTGATTATGGTGCACATTGTAAAAATTACTTCACGGAAATGGGAATAATGACAGTTTACAGTCTCTACATATATAAAACCGTTTTACATGTGAAAAATATTATTGGCACATTACCTAAAAATTATGAAAAACATAGCTACAATACAAGAAATAAAAACAATTTACAAATCATTAAACATAATAAAGAAATATTTAAAAAGAAGCCAACTTATATTAGAATACTGTTTTTTAACTACCTCCCAATATCGATAAAAAAGGAAATAAATATGAAAAAGTTCAAAAAAATTTGTAATACATTTTTTGTTGAAGCAGCTTTATAAAATTTTAATGAATACTGGTCAAAGACAAACTCATAATTTTGTACTTTATTGATATTTTAGTTTTAAGTAAAAATTGACACCATTCATGTATACAATTGTATATTTGATGAATAAAGAATATTTTGAATTGAATTGAATTGAACAGTCAAGAATGGTGAAGAGTGACAAAAATCAAATACAGTGTAAGTTGACCTGGGATTTCAAGATTTAATTGCTACTTGATTGTCCGACAGACCAAAATTGGATTAAAAAAAAAAATTATAAATTAGTAGACTAAAACCCATTTTAATACCATAAAAACTAAATAAAAATTCAATTGATTTGTGACAGAAAAGCTATAATAGCTATACATCATTGTTTCTAATAAAGCAATGATGTATAGCTTTGTTACATACATCATTAATAAAAATAATTTTTTAATGCTCAATCCAACATTAAAAAGTTATTGTTTTCTGATAAGTCTGTACTTATCGTAATAAATGCTATAGTTGCCTGGATTGTAATAGAAGACATTGTAAAATTATTTTTTAAAGCAGAGGAAACTAGAAGAAATCATATAAAAAGGATTTTCTACTGATAAAACTTTGTTTTTGTATAAAAACTAACTGCTCGGCGGAATCTCGAATAAAAATTAATTATACTACCTACAACATTTGTGTGCACTTTTAAATTCAAATCTACTCAATGACTACAAGAAACAAAAATCTATTCTCTTACAGGATTTTTTTTAATAATTAACTTTTAACCATAATGATAACTTTTCAAATGGTTACAGTTTTGCATATTAGTGTTAAGTGTAATTTACTTTTACTGTATTATTATTTATTGTAACTTAACATTAAAACTTCACAAGTTATGTGTACATATTATTTATACGTAAATCATTTTCCACATATATTATAATCCAGTTAAAATACACATGAAAGTGGGGGTAACCTAACAAAAACTCTGATACAGCTGAAAATTGGTAGAGATCATATACTCAGCATTGTAAATACAATGTCAACAGTATTAAAAAGCATGTGCACAATTGTACTCAAAAGTAAAGGTCAAAATAATTTTTTTTTAATTCCTCATAAACGGTAAGTTTTATCAAAGAATAGTTTTAAGAAAAGTTGTAGATCGTGCAATTATCTACAAAAAATGTCCTTATACTTTTTTCCCCATGAGTTGCCGTTTTTGACATATAGTGATTCAAAACGTTGGAAAGTCATTTTACTTAATATGCTGGATACCCATTTCGAATGCAACATATAAGCCATGTTTTCTTAAATATGTTGGTCCACTGAATCCAAATATGTTTGTTAACAATCACAAATGTAAGTTTGTTGAAAATGCAATAGTTTAAACAAATTTATAAAATATTGTTTGCTCACCCCGGACTATTTTTTTTTTTTTTTTTTTACAAAACATATCCTATTTTAGACGAAAGTGATCTTTAATCTTTTTTCCGAAAATATGTATTTTTAGAGTTATGAATTTTTTTAAGTTGTCACAAAGTCTTCAATTCACTATTTCAAACCAGAATAACTAAAATACTATTGGGTATAGGCAAACGTACTAAGAGAAAACATGGCTTATATCTGTTGCATTTGAAATTGGTATCCAGAGTTTGAATTAAAATGACTTTCCAAAGTTTTGAATCACTGTATCTCAAAAACGGATAAAAGTAGGGAAAAAAGTAGAAGAACATTTTTTTGTACATAATTGAACAATCTACAACTTTGTTTAAACTACTGTTTGATCAAACAAAACTTATTTTTCACGAGAAATTTGCAAAAAAATGTTTTTTATGACTTTTGACCTTAAACAAAATTTTTAGCACATGCTTTATCGCTTAGGAATTTTGACACTGTATTTACAATGCTGAGTACATGATCTGTACTGATTTTCACCTGTACCGGAGTTTTTGTTAGGTTAAATTTTAAATTGACTGGATTATTATGCAATATTTACACGAATAAAATACTTAAGATAAAAAAAAATCAGAGGAAAACCTTCATTCAGACCAAAACAATATTACATTTTTTTAATCAATAAAAGAAACATTTTTCAATCGTTATGGGTACTGAAAATGTTTCTTTTCTAGAACAAAACTCTTTGCAAATAATAAAGATTTGCTCTTTTCAGCTCAGGTAAAAATTAATTAATAAATAAATAAAAATGCCTTTATTGTGCAAGCGTATTTCAGTTTGAACAACTGTTTTTCAAATCAACTATTGTCAATCTTAAATTAAAATTAATAATAAAATTAATAACAATAGTTACACAGCAGCAAAAACACTTTACTTATCTAAATAGGCCCTGGTTTTAACAGCTCCTTTATTTTTACTTTAAAATTAGCAACAGAAGCTATATTTTTAACATGCGGAGGAAGGTCATTAAATAACTTGGGGCCAAAGTATGAAAACCCCTTCCTCCCTACTTCAAGCCTCACTCGAGGAAAGTGAAGCTGTTCATCCTGGCGGGTGCTACGTTGAGAGACCTCCCCACGAAACATGAGCTTCTCGCTTAGGTACTGTGGCTCTTTTAGAATAAGAGCTTTATGGACCATGCAACATGTCAGAATTCTACACACTACTTCCATAGGGAGTATGTTGACAGCATCTCGAAAGGGAGAAACATGATCGGAAAAATGAAGATTGAAAATGTACCGGATGGCTGAATTTTGAATTTTTTGGATTCTATCAATGTCCCCTCTCGAGATGCTGTTCCCGTAGGCCGGATAGCAGTAATAGAATAATGAAAGTACAAGTGACTGCATGAGCTGAAGCTTGGCAAACTCCGGCAACAGTTTTCTAAACCTATACAGACCCCCTCAGTCTGCCAAGCGCACGCTGTGAGGCGTGAGTCACATGGTCAGAAAAAGTAAGATCACGGTCAAGGACGACGCCGAGAACCTTAGCCTTGTCACACACAGCCAGGCTCCCACCATCGAGCACGACCATCAATCCACTCTCTTCAAGGGCCCGTATCAGATTGTGTGGTGCTACATGAAGGACTGTGCACTTGCTTGCGTTGAGCTTCAGACCATTGGACACCGACCAAGAGCTGATTCTTTGAAGATCAGAGTTGATCTGATCAATGGCGGTGTCAATCTGTTCAGGCTCATACGACAAGTGCAATTGACAGTCGTCCGCATATAAATGAGCGGAACAGTGTTGAACACAACTGGGAAAATCAGACGTGTACAAATTAAATAGGATTGGCCCAAGGCAACTACCTTGTGGAACATCCCGTAATTTGAGGAGAGGCATAGATGTCTCGTTGCCAAGCTTGGTGACCTGCTGTCTTTCTTCTAGATATGATTTCATCCACCTAATTACACCCTCACCAAATCCATAATAATTCATTTTGGCTAGCAACATCTCATGACTTGAGCAACATCTCATGACTAGTATCAAAAGCTTGAGAATAATCTAGCATAATGAGAGAGCTGATCTGTCCTTTATCTTTTGCTTCAAATAGATCACTAAACAAGTTGGTAAGGGCAGTGGATGTACCATAGTTTTGTCTAAATCCAGATTGTAACTTTGGTAAAATATGTTCTTCATTGACATGGGTGGTTATTTGTTTGATAAATATCTTCTCGACAATTTTAGATATTGCAGGTAATATTGAGATGGGTCTCAGCTGCTCTACACAAGTGGGTACATTAACCTTCGGGAGTGGATGAACAATACTTTTTTTCCAGTTGTCAGGAAACACACCATTTGTCAAGCATCTGTTCACCAAGTGTGTGATTGCTCCCAAAGCATACGGACTCACTGCTTTGATCATTTGTATAGGCAAGCCATCAGCACCCACTGCTCTAGATTTTATTTCATTCATTGCAGTCTTAACCATGTTTTCTGTTACTTCTGTAAAATTAAAAAGCACTGCATTTACACTTTTCTTTGTGTTCTGAAAAAATGTTAATGTATCCATGTCAATATTACTTCCAGATCCCATTGCAATAAAAAACTTGTTAACATCATCTGATTTAAAATTATCTGGGACATTATTATTTTTTCTGCCAACAATATCACACATTTTTAAGCAGGACCAAAATTCCTTCGGAGACTCAGCTGAACCCAACAAATAATTAATGATATTAAGTTATTTAAATATTGCTTACTGTGTATTGGTGATAAAGAGTACCATTTGCGATAAGTTACTTAACAAGTTTCTTCAAATTACTTGGTAATTAATATGTACCCTCAGATTTGCAATCTTTTCCATTTTTAAATTCCAGACTTAAAACTTTAAAATGTATTATTCAATTGCTATGTGTCTTGAAGGTAAACCACATATAATAAAAAAAATCATAGCCCTCCACGCCATTGGGTCAAGTGAATAAAAACCAAGTAAAAGCTCGAAGTATTTTCTCACGAATAAAGTAAAAGCTTGTCAACCAAGTGAATAAAACATTCAATAACTTTAAACATTTTACTTAACGTTGACGAGGAATTACTACAGAAATACTTGCGAGTTAATACTTGCAACTTCGTGGAGCCAAGTAAATACTTTTGAAACACTACAGGTCTTAACGTGCTCGTCTTGCATCTGTTCGTGTGACGCTTGCTTACCACACGCGTGTTCACTATTCACACGTTCTGTTCATGTTTAAGTAGTAATTAAGTGATGATATCTAGCGCTGACTCACCTGTAGATGTTCCAGAGGGTACCTTAAACTGACCCGTTTGAAAATAAAACGAGAAAAGATGCAACAAAGACAACTATGTAAAAGATGGTTATATAGCTACCTTAGAAGAAGATTCTGATATAAAAGCCCTAGGCTTTTGTAAAATTTAAATGTTCTATCACCCAATCTGTTATCATGTACATCATGTAGTGCCGACATTTAATATTCACCACCCTACCCTCCCAAACACTTAGTGTGGCAAGGCCGACCCGCCCTCTAATACACGTACTGTGGCATTAACCCACCCGCACACCCATACACGTACTATGCCATTGACCGACCGGCCCACCCATACACGTACTATACATTGACCCGCCCGCCCACCCATACACATACTATAGCATTGACCCACCCACCCAACCATACACGTACTATGCCATTGACCCACCCATACACGTACTATGCCATTGATATATTTGCAATGACATTTTAGTAAAAGGTGCTAGCATGGGTATGGACAGACTCGCAAATCCACAAGTAAATACTTTTCCTTGTGAGTAAATACTTTTTTTATTCACCTCATTGTAAGCAAATACTTTATTGAGTAGTAATTACTACGAGTATTTAGCTTTTTCTTGTTTTATTCACACACTCGCAAGTATTTCCTTGTCACACCGAAAGGAAAAGCTTTTACTCCTTTTTATTTATTTCACTCAATAACTGAAGTTTGAAAAAATTAATACTATTATGGTATATTCTAATAACTAAAAGAAAAAAAATTCTAAGTGTCACTGTTTACTTCTACAAATTACAATTCCATGATGCACATTTACTTACTATCACTTATTTACTTACTATATTGCAAATTACTATCACATTTAACATGAATATTTGAGCCTGTAACTTGGTTAGTCAGGTATGCTACCACAGCTGGTTTACACTGTATTACATGGGATTACATAAGCCCTACACAATGGACCACAAAACCAGCTGATAATTTGAGGCACAACATTTAACATTACATGAGAAATCTATCTGTGTGCTTATAAAATCAATGCTAATACATAAATACCAGGGAGTCTCATTAAATAATTTTGGAATGTCATAAGACCTACCAAACATTAGTGTCCAGTGACTCATTTAGCCTCTGGCACTTTCCTTTGGCAAGCCTCCAATCCTGTTTTTAAGTGACAATAGTGTTGTAACAATGATGCCTTAGAATGTAATTTACTGTGATGAAATTAGCTTCATGTTTAAAACTCATTTGTTAGTTACTTGTCCTACAATAAAACTATAGTATAAGCAAATGGATTTCTATGTTTCATTGTCATAAATGACATTTTATTTGCTGTTGTATAGTTTACATTGCTGTGACATTCTTATAGATAATGTTTTCTTGTACAAATTAATCAATCCTGAGGTTAAACCATTACTTGGTTGGGTGCGAAGTTGGTTAAATTCTAGTCTCATAAGCTAAAGGTTCTCTGTTAAATCACAATCAGTCAGAACAAATTTTGAAAGGGATCAGTTGATCATTTGTCATTGGGTTACACTTCCTAGTTGCTCTTGGTTTGTAACAATGACCACATCTGCTCAGCTACACTCATTCAAAATCCATATTCATCCATATCTTGTCAATGGGTGTTTAAAAAATAAACAAATAAATTACTTCTACAGTGGCTGCAGCCAATAACTATTTTTTTAAAAAGTTGTTAAGAAATACCCATGTATAGAGAATTGAACAAAAAATATAGTTTAATCAAACGTAATTTGTAGCTCAGGAATATGTTGTAATCTCATTTCTTGGTTCATAAATTGTACTAAACTCTCCTTTTTAAACAGCTAAAAATACATTTATAATAGTTTACCCAGTCTATTTTTTTCAAATGCACAAGGTTATTCACTAAAAATCTCATATTTATAAGAAAAAAATTAGACGTAAAAATTTAAATATAATTCCTAGTTATAGAAACTAAACAGAGAAATTTCTGCACACATTTGATAAAAATAAAAACTTTTGCTCTCAAGGGGAAGTATTACATCAGAAAATACAATAAAATAATATGTAATCTTCCAAATGCCTGCTCATTTAAAATTTACATTTCGATCCACTTATAAAGCTCGCAACTCAGTTTTAATGGACGGGAAAATGATGTCATGATGTTGTTTTTCAAAGAAAGAATAAAACAAAACAGACTCAAGGACTACTGATGATTCAGTGAGAGCAGAATCAATCTAGTTAACTTTACACACTCACACGACCTTGACATGGGCCGGCCTCACACACCACGAAACTACTTGACTCGTCTTGGCTCCTTGCCAGCTACGTCTCCACAACCTTTCAACTGTGACAGTGTCACATTACACTCCTACTTGTATAACTTACAAAGTGTATGACACACATTGATTTCTTTGTGAAGACAAATCTAGTTTTTATTAACTAGTTGAAAACAAATAATGATTTTTAAAGCAATCTTTATCTTCAACTATCAATCATATCAGTTTTTTAACCATTTGTTGTTTAGAATAGTGTTGAATAGCTTTTTTTTATCATTTGACTCCCTGGCAAAGAGACATAGAGCATGTATGGTGAAAAATCATTTCTAGGCAATATTACATTATGTTAATATTTATTTTTATTGTCATAATATTGCCAAATTAACTCATATGAATAAAGTTTCTTATCACAAAAATGTTTTATTTAAAAGTTTGAATTGCACCTTATTCTTTTACTGCTTTTAAAGAAATTTAGAAAAAATAAAATAAAAAGGAAAACTGAAGTACTTAATCTTGCATATAAATTTGTGAATGACAAATTAATAGAAAGTTTAGATTGTTAAGTGATATGTTTTAGAGAAATTTTTGATAAAAGAGATAGGATAGCAGCAAATTATTACAGCAGCCAAGTTTATCAAACACAATACAAAAGATTAGGGAAGAAAAATTTTTGATATTACATAAATTTTAATCTGATGATTATGCTTCTTTACGTGGGTCAAAATCAACCTTTTTAAAATAATCAGATCTACAGCTAAAGATATCCTTCAACTACCTAAAGATCTACCCAACGGATTGTTATATTCACATAAAAAAGAAAAAATGTAAAGGCTTGTGATTAATTTAATTGAGGTGAGAGGCATATATACAATACATAAACACCAGTAGAGTTTTGATACATACGAAAGATCCCTATATTCTTCAAGTAAAACATGAAATTATTTAACGCTTTACTGGATTAAAAATAACTGAAAATGAAAATATAAAAAAAACTGAACTTTCATTATCTTAGAAACTAAAAGAAAAGGATTTTAAAAGTTGTTGTAAAATACCCCATAAGGGGTGAGCAGTCACTCTTTTCCAGAACTTTCAGTAGGAAATAAAAAATTTCACCAGCTACTCGGACTAACTGACTCGGGATACCTTTAAAGATGATTGGAGATGTTGTTCCGGTGAGAGCAATACCGGCAGGTCCAAGGATGGCAACTGGTCTAGATGTTAAAAGTCTTATATCACTGAAACTCTGCCTCACATCCTTGGACTGCGGCCTTATAACAAACCTGCTCAGAAATCTCTGGCATTAAAGAAAAAGAACATCAATAGCTGATGAGTACAGACAGAAAAAGCTTTATGACGAAAAGTTACAGCAACAGAGGAAAATGGTAGTATCCGCTGTGCTAAAATTATAGTATTATACAGGAAAAATAACATTGTTAGTTTATTACCAACCATATGATCTGGAAAAAAACAGACAACCTGAAGAAGTAAATAAAAAAATGTAAAACATACAAGATGTTTAAGATCAATGGGCTGTTACTTGTGCCGACCAAATGAATTTAAATAGAATATTTCTTTTCGCCGTAACTCTAAATTTTTGACCCCAAAGAATTCAAAGAAATTATTTGCAACCCTCTAACTTGCCAAAAAACTGTCAGGGAGGGGAGAGTGGTTTTGGAAAATGTTTTATTTGTAAACATAAGTCGCGTCACACCTCATTTCAAAGGTCTTTAAACCCTCATCATTTTCTTATAAAAGTGTTCAATTTATTCTTACCCCTAGGAGCAGGATGGCTAAAAATGTAAAGAATTATTCTTTTTAGAGTTTACATTATTGTAACTGCCATGTTGATAGAAGGGATATCATATTTTCACCCAATGCTACAAACGACATGAACTTTAAGAAAATAATGTGGATAGTCATTTAACTTTCCATTTTCAAAATTTGAAAAATCGTAAAGTATACAGACACTGAAAACTTGTATTTGTAAAAAAAATTAAAATAGCCCATGTCATGTTGCGAATCAAATTAAAGGCCATTGAAAAATAAACATATATTAACTAATAGTGAGACATAATAAATAAACAAACTCAAAGCAGTAGGCTATGTTCACTAGCGGTAACTTCAGTAACTAAGGTACAAGATTGCAACATAACATTTTAATAAAGTCATAAATAATACAATATCCTATAATCCTACAGGTTTCTAAAACTATTATGATCAAATAATAATTTGATAATTATTAGTAGACAAAAAATAATTAGTAGACTAGTCGTCATAACAACTAGTCTACTAATTACAAAAGCACGCAGGAAAACTATTCTTCCCATGATTTGATCACTCGTTATTTTCTGATGATAAAGTAACGAGTGATTATATCTGACTGAGTGTATAACTCAGTCTTGGTAGAATGAGAATTTTAAACCAGGACGGCGATCTTCAATTATGTTTGGATCCCATGAAGAATCTGACATCATGCTCCTCTATGGATCAGTAGATCTCGATGATCCATGATGATACTATGAAATTAGCATAAATAGTCTATGTATTGTTGAAGTCACTACGTTAGTTCAAATTTCATTGCCATGATTACACGTAAGGTACGTGAAAATAGAATGCAGATGGCTAAATCAGAGTACATGAATTTAACAGAGGACTTATTAAATGGCGAGGTGATTGATATGGCTATTCATCTCTATGGAGTTTTAAGTACAGTTTCTAGTAAATATACTAACGATGCTATAGTTGATCTTATCCCTGAAGTGTCCTTAATATTAAATAGGTTGGATGCATCCATTAAAATTAATTCAGATTTGACACAACAATTATTCGAGATAAGTGAAGAACACAATATATTAAAAAAGAAAATTGAAGAGGAGAAAACAAAACTAAATATCAATTTAGAAGATTCATTATGTATGGAAGAAATGATTGAAGCGGAGTTGGTGAAACTAAAAACAGAAAATCGAAATATGAAGGAAGAACAAGAAGCTCTCAAGGAAGAAATCAAAAATAGTACTAATTTAGTATCTGCATTGATTTCCGACTGCGAAAAATTAACACAAGAATTACATATATACAAAGAGAAAATATATCAACACAAGAACAAAACGGAGCATACATCTGGATTTACTACACCAAAAAATGTAGTAAAACAAAGAGAGAAAACAGGATATGTTTTGGAAACAGCAAATCAGTACTCGGTCCTTGCCAACGAAGACGTTCCATTAAAACTCACTAACAAGAATTGCCAGATTCAAACAAAGGTGCAAGTCCATAGATCAGCTAGTTTCTCTCCATCAACTGTAAATAAAATTAAATCTGTTGTGAACCAGCAAAGAGGACGTAAATATAAAATACTAGTTTTATCGGACAGCCAAGGGAGAAACTTACACTCATACATTCAGAACTTAACTGAAGATTATGAAGTGTGTGTGCACAGTAAGCCAGGAGCTAAATTAAAGGATATTGTTCGAGATTCAAAATGCTTTATTGAAGACTGTTCAACAAATGATTTTGTTGTATTGATTGGTGGCACTAATGACATGGGAAAGTGCGAGCCTAGCCAATTTTCAATCACTCAAGGAATAAAAGCATTGCTAGCACTCAATGTTAATACCAATGTCATAATAAATAGTGTGCCATATCGTTATGATACAAATCAATTTAACGATAATATATTTTATGCTAATATGGTCATAACTAGGCTAATCCGTGAGTATAAGGGGCCACTCAAATTATCTCTTGGTGAGCTAAATACTATCCTTCATAGATATCATTTCACACGGCATGGACTGCATATAAACAAGGCAGGGAAGAGAATTTTAGGCAAAAGCATTTTTCAAACCATCAGCAGCCGTCGGACTTTGTTACCTGGAGGAGTGGATGACAACTGGAGGGGACCTTGCAGAAATCAAGAGGGTTCTGTATGTAAACAAGGAACTGTCAGCCGTGCCAAGAATGTGGACAGTGACTTATCCCTCATAGAGCCCTATCCCAGCCCCGGCATGCCTTCGCCAGCGTCGGCCGCTCAGCTAGCAAGAGCATCTCGCAAAACAAGTGACTCCGATGAGTTTATTCAGATTACATCTCTTAAGGACTTTCCTCCCTTACCTTTAAGCCCAGATTTATGTAATATTTCTACTGAAGCTCACACTTCAGACCTACCAACATTTCAAAATCAGCCTCCAGTTTTTTTAGACAAAATTATACAAATAATTTAAGTACAACTTTTCCGCACGCTAAAAACAAATCCATTAACACATTTAACAGAGATGACAATCAAATTTTAAGCTTTCTTCACGTTAATGCTCGTAGTATATGTAATAAAATTGACATAATGAATGTTTTTTTAAATGATGTAGACCCAGACATATTTTGCATATCTGAAACCTGGCTGCATGATTATAATTTGAATATTGCTTGTTTTCAAAATTATAAGCTTGTCTCTGCTATGAGTAGAAAGTATAATATAGGTGGTGGTGTGGCTATTTTTTTGAAAGATTATTTAAACTGTAAAGTTATAAATAGCATATTAAATATGTCAGTTGAATCACATTGCGAATGTACAGGTATATCAATATCTAGCATTAAAACTAATATTGTTGTTATTTACAGGCCCCCATCTGGAAACTTTACAACATTTCAAAATATAATGAATGAAATATTTATTGAAGCCCAATACTCAAATTACAAAACCATTATATGTGGAGACTTTAATGTTCCTTTTCATAATTTGAGTAAGCCAGAGGCATTAATAATGTTTGATTTAATTGACATGTATAGATTTACAGCTCTCATTAAAACCCCTACACGAGTTACAGAGAATGGTGGCAATATTATTGACAATGTGTTAACAAATCTCCATTGTAATAAAATTCTACACATAGAAAATTTGGTTGTGCCCTTCTCAGATCATAGAGCTCAATTAATTAAGTTTTATGCCCCTCCTGCCTCACGAATAACACAACACGCTTTAATAAAGAAACGGTACTTTACTGAGGATGCAATTTTAAGTTTTGAAAATTCATTAAAGCTGGAAAAATGGGATGAAGTTTATGCAACTGTAGATCCAGATGATAAGTTCTCATTATTTTTAAATTTTTTTAATTATTATTTTGAACTAGCGTTTCCTTATAAAGTAAAAAAAATAAATCTCAGTTATAAAAAAAAACAAAAGTGGATTACTTCTGACTTGCAACATGAAAGTGATCATATAAACTTTTTAAAGACCCTTCCTTCAACAGTTGAAATTAATCAAATCATAAATGAAAAAGTAAGTGCTTTTAAAAAACATCTTAATGACAAGAAAAGGTCTTTTCATGATGACAAAATTCTAAACTCTCAAAATCGTTCTAAAACAATTTGGGAAACTGTCAATAATAATATTACATTTAAATCACCAAGGATAAATGAAGATATTGAACTTATAGTAAATAATGCGCTGGTAAAAAATTGTAGTGATGTAGCTGAGGAGTTAAACATATATTTCTCAAAATTGGGATTGCATGCGTTGTCTGGTACCAGTAAATCGTCGGATTTTCATAAAAATATATTATCACCAAGAGGAAGTCTCTACCTATCTGAGGTTTCTGTCTCAGATGTTGAGAAAGTGGTGAAGCAGTTAAAGAACACTAACTCTGCAGGAATAGATGAGATCCCCTGTTCTTTGTTGAGGAGGTGTTTTCCCTATATTCGCCATATTTTTACTCATCTTTGTAATTCATGTATTAAAGGTGGAATATTCCCAAAACCATTCAAGCTGAGTAAAGTCATTCCTTTATTCAAAGCTGGAAATAGACGTTTACCAGAAAACTACAGACCCATTTCAATTCTATCTTCATTTTCTAAAGTCTTTGAACTACTACTATGTCACAAGCTTGTAAATTTCTTAGATACTAATAATATAATATCTATCCAACAGTATGGCTTCCGAAAGGGTAAATCTACGTCTTCAGCAATTTTTAGTTTTCTAAATGACCTCACACATTCTTTAGACAAAGGCCATCAATCCCTTGGTATTTTCTGTGACTTAAGTAAAGCGTTTGACTCCGTAAATCATAATAATCTACTTCAAAAACTTGAAAAATATGGTGTGCGGGGTCATGCACTCAAATTGTTTCAATCCTACATTTCAGATCGGAGTCAAACTGTTCAGATCCAGTCAGGTCATCAAACCATTTATTCTCCTTATAGATCGATTACGTCTGGAGTACCCCAGGGTTCTATTCTGGGCCCTGTCCTATTTCTAATATATATAAATGATCTCCCAAAAATTTCAAGTGATCTAAATATAATTATGTTTGCTGACGATTGTTCTATTTTTATTTCTGATAAATCTCCAAACTCTGTTGCTTCAATTGCTAATCATCAGCTTGATACTATTAACAAATGGTTTTCTGCAAATAAACTTAAAATGAATATCAATAAAACTAATTTCATTAACTTTCACCTGAGTAATTCCAAAAGGTCACAAAACCAAGTCAAAATTAAAATGGGAAATGATGAAGCCAAACAAGAGTCATCTGTCAAATTCCTTGGAGTTCATATTGATCAGAACCTAAATTGGAACAGTCACGTTGAGCACGTTTGTAAGAAGCTCCGAAGTATTTGTTTTGTTCTTAGCCGTTTGGCCATGGTTTGCAGTCGTGAGGTCCTGCGTACTGTATATTTCTCACATGCAGAATCAATTTTACGATATGGTATTATATTTTGGGGCCCTTCAAGTGTGACAAACTTTAATAGAGTTTTCATTCTCCAGAAATGGTGTCTGAGAGTAATGAGTAATAGGAGAAGATCTGATTCCTGCAGGTCCCTATTCGGAGAGTTGGGAATCTTGACGCTGGCTGGTATTATTGGTTATGAAGCGTGTATTTTCGTGAGGCAGCATTCACATAACTTTATTACAAATGGCACTTTTCATAAATACCCAACTAGAAATAGGAACATGTTTTCTATCTTGGAACATTCTACTTCTGTGTTTGAGAGAGGCCCATACCATATTTGTATTAGTATTTATAATAAATTGCCACTTAACATCAAGGCAGAGGAAAAGCTACCATTATTTTAAAAAAAAGTAAAAACTCATTTTCTTGATAAATGTTATTATAATTTAAGTGACTTGCTGTAGTTTATATCAATTTTAATTTATTTTTAGTTTTTTAGTATTAGTCATGACGTGTTTATAACATATCTGTAATTGTTTTAAACGAATAAAGATGAAATATGAAATATGAAGATAACCAACTATTGCAAAGTACTGTATTGTTGTAATCCAGTATGAAGGATCAAAGTCCCACCTACCCATACATGTATGGTGGTATTGACCGACCCACCACCCAGGTATGGTGTTATTGGCCGGCCCAACCACTTAAACACATTCGGTGACATTTTTCTACCAACCCTTTATCCACCCCGTCATCCATTTGGTCTAGGAAGGAATTAAGATGTGTTATGGTTGTACTAAGTGGGTCAGAGATGTACCACTGTATGTGATACAGTACACATGCAGTGGTATTGACCAAACCATAAACATGCAGTGTTGACCCGCCCACCCATACACGTGCATTGGTATTAGCAAAAGGAACAATTCCAAAACTGTTTACTGACTTTTGGACTGATTTTCAGTAATTAAAGAATGAAATTTATGAATTGTAATGTCTCTGGAAAGTTCTATGCAAATTTTAAGATATCATTTTTATAACCACAGTTCTATGCTATTAGTATCCTTTGTTAATATGAAACTTACAATGTTAAAAAGATGAACAATAAATGTTATTTTATTTTTGTTACATAAATGCCCTTGTTTAAGTCTTTTATTTATGTAGGATGAGTAGAAGATATATTTTAAAGTGATTTGTATCTAGAGAATGTTGGGGGGGGGGGGTCCCAAGGTTTTTTAAAGTCAAAGTCTAATTGACTGAGTATTAAATAAAAATGTGTGTAGCATAGAAAATTCAGGTACTCATTTGTAGGATGTTGGGTGTAAAGGCTCTTTTCTTATTAGATTGCTCTTAGTAAATACAAATAGTGTGTAATTTTACTAATTATTTATTTAGAAATGCTTATTAATTAACATACTAATCATCTTAAATTAAGAATAGAAAAATATAACCTCTTCATAACTTTGTTATACTGTAATCAACCACATATTTTGAAGATAAAATTCTGTGTTTAACGGGTTTTCTTCTTACACTTAATGTTCTGCTGCCTTACCTCTTAAATTAAAACAGCTAATACTATTTCTTATTACTACAGAAATTCATTTAAAGTTGTGTTTAGATAAGATATTTCACTTTTGTAGCTACGGGTTATTGTGCTCTTAAAATAACATATTTCATATAACATTATTTGTCAGGTGTGTTTGCCATTTAGCTTTGCTCTGAGTCAATCTAGAACCAATGTATTGTTGCAGGACAAAAATAAAGCTGAGCAATGGCATAACTGAGTCATAGATAAGTGAATACAAAGCTCGTGTAGTCACCCACATACATAAGCTCATCACGGACACCTGTTCTATTGCTCTAAAATGGAGGAACAAAATCTTCGTATTTCCTTCTTTGAAGAAACAAATTACAATTTAAGAGTGCATTAATAAATTAATATTTGTAAAAAAGAGTGTGTGAATTCAGTAATGACCATTTACTTAAGTTTCATTCAAGTAGATGTACATATTTGGCTTTAGCCCAAATTAAACTTAGCTGTCATGAATATTCAGTCATATTTTTATGACTATGTGAATCACTGTGTGCATAAAATCTTTTATGATGGATTTTTTCTCAGCGAAGCAGAAATCAGTAAATAAATTCCTTTAATTTATAATCGCATGTGTAAATTATATACATATATATATTTTTTTAACTGATGAGGGATCATTTTTTAAAACTGTGAAACCATTGGGAACTTGTAAACTTTAAAGTATTGGGTGTTCTATTAGAAGAAAATTGAGTTGGCTGCCATACAACTTGGGAGAGCGAATCTCAGCTCGGAGTAGAGTCGGACGACATTGCACAGAGCATCAATGAGGAAGTGAATTAATATTGCAAATTTATGTGTGAATGAGAGAATGAGTGCCGTGTTTCAAGTTTCATATTTCTTATTTTCTAGTTTTATTCTTAGTACAAGTAAAATATGATATTTTGTACACAACAATCTGTTGTCAACAGAAATAAAGATTTTTTTTATTATTATATTAGCAAAATGTCATTTGGAAAAATGTTACATACATATACCCTTTCAAAGAAGGAAATATGAAGATTTTGTTCCCCTATTTAAGAGCAATAGAACAGATGTCCGTGATGAGCTGCCTTATGTATTATGGCAAACACACCTGACAAATAATGTTATATGAAATACGTTATTTTAAGAGCACAATAGCCCATAGCTACATAGTTAAATATCTAAACATAACTTTAAATGAATTACTGTAGTAATAAGAAACAGTATTATCTGTTGTAATTTAAGAGTTAAGGCAGCAGAACATTAAGTGTAAGAAGAAAACCTGTTAAACACAGAATGTTATCTTCAAAATATGTGGTTGATTACAGTATAACAAAGTTATGAAGAGATTATATTTTTCTATTCTTAATTTAAGATGATTATTATGTTAATTAATAAGCATTTATAAATAAATAATTAGTAAAATTACACACTATTTGTATTTACTAAGAGCGATCTAATAAGAAAATAGCCTTTACATCGAACATCCAACACATGAGTACCTGCATTTTCTATGCTACACACATTTTTATTTAATAGTCAAAGAATGACTCAGTCAATAAGACTAGACTTCGACTTCAAAAAACCTTGGGAGCCCCCACCGCTACCTTCTCTAGATACAAATCACTTAAAAATATATCTTCTACCCATCGTACATAAATAAAAGCCCTAAACAAGGGCATTTATGTAACAATAATAAAATAGCATTTATTGTTCATCTTCTTAACATTGTAAGTTCAGGCCCTGTTCTTAAACAATTTTGAAAAGGTCTTTGCGGTCAATGGAAAATGCAAGCTTTCCAAAAAAAAAACTTAAAATATTTTATTTAAATCAATTTTATTACATACCTACATACTTTTGAATTAACACTGTTAATTAAATGCAACAGCACTATACTTAATTCATTGGGTTCAAACTCAATTATAGTATGAGGAATAGACTGTATTGCTTTTGATCATCATAAATAAAAATTGTATGAAAAACCTGACTATGCTGGTATTAAATATTTTAATCATTTATCTCAAAATATAAAAAACATCAATTAACTTTGTCAATTTAAAAATACATTGAGAAATTTCATGATTAATAAGGCTTTATATTCTCTTAAGGAGTTTTTCCACAATCATATTTCTTTTTTTAGTAATAGTAATCTAATCTTTAGTTAGTAGTTATTTTATGTGTTTAACTTTGTGATGCCATTCTGTATATTTTGTACTTTCGTGAATAACAATATTTTGATTTACTGATAACTTCTTCAAAATTGACTTCCTAAAAGGTATTTTTAGATTTCTTCACTTTAAGGATTTTTGAAAGTTCCAAAAATCATTATTACAATACACAATTGAATAGTTATCATAAGACTTTACATTTTTTATACAATTTTCTAAACAAATTTAATATAAATAAGTCACGAATATAATAAAAACTGCATCAAATTACACTGAGCAGAAATTAATTGTTTATATTATTTCCTATATTTAGGAACACTGACTTATTAATGTCAGTGTTTATAAATAAATAGTGTTTATAAACTCTTACATTGGAATTTGATTCTAGATATGAAAACAAGCAAAAAAAACTTCTCTCGCAATATGTCACTTTTTATGTCTGTCAGTTAAGAGTTTTTTTGCAGAAGTATTATCTAGCAGACTAGATATATCAAGTCCAAACTTGATACAACTGCCATTTAACAAATGTCCATATAATATAAAATGTTACTTTGTGTCAAATTGAAAGTAATTCTATACTAATAATTTAAAAATTAATACAGTACTTCTGAAAAGACTACCTTTTAGACAGATATTTTGCCCAAAATTGATGCCAACAACCCTAATAAGTTAGCCTAGTTAGAATGATATAACTCAATTTGGACATGCATATAAAAAAAAAAAAAAAAAAACTGCAATGAAAACATTGCTACAGTATACAAAATCAATATTAACTTGTTGTAATTCTAACTGTACAATGTACTTTGAATTACTGATAATGAATGATGACTGATTGATTGATAATATTGTTGTTTATAACGAATCTAATTTATATCTGCATTGCAAGATTAAAACAGCTTTTTACCTTGAAAAAGAACATTTACATAAAATTACTTGGTTCTCGATATCAAAAACTTAATTATAGTTCATAATTTTACAAAATATACCACCTGCCCGGCGCCCACCCATTCATGTACTGAGAGTATTGACCCACCCATACCTGTACTGAGAGTATTGACCCACCCATACATGTACTGAGAGTATTGACCCACCCATACATGTACTGAGAGTATTGACCCACCCATACATGTACTGAGAGTATTGACCCACCCATACATGTACTGAGAGTATTGACCCACCCATACATGTACTGAGAGTATTGATCCACCCATACATGTACTGAAAGTATTGACACACTCATACATGTACTGAGAGTATTGACACACCCATACATGTACTGAGAGTATTGACCCACCCATACATGTACTGAGAGTACTGACACACCCCATACATGTACTGAGAGTATTGACCCACTCATACACATACAGTGGTCTTAACACAGCTTACCAGTACTTGTATAGACAATATTATGTCAAATAATATCTTCATGCCTGGTAATAAAATAACATTTAACATTGACTTATGTATATCATAGAGATATATTTATTAAAATTTCGGGAAATACTCCTAAAGACTTTTCTCAAGAACAAAAAATACATTAAAAACAAGACTTTTCTCAAAGAAGAATATTATGTCTTTGTTTTGTAAAAACGTATCAGACCTAACTTGAAACTTTTCAGCTTATGATAATGCACAAACAAATATGATAATATGCTTTTTCATTTTCAATTTATATTTTTGGTTTCCACTTAAATTTCTTTCAAATAAAGTTGGAACAAAATAAAATAACAAAGGCTAAGTGACAAAAGAAATTAAAATTTCAAGCAAAAATTAACGAGTATTAAATAGATTTGTAAAAAAATATTGATAACCCCAACTTTAATAGAATATAGAAAATATTTAAAGACATTTGTTATAGGGCTGGGAAAATCAATAACTGTAATAAAATATTGAATAATGACAATAGGAGTAATTTAGCGTGGAGCATTGAAGTCAGAACTAGGAATCCTTAAACACAAGCAACACAATTTCCCTGATTTGTGTGTCAGCGGTAAACCTCTAAAAACGGCAAAAAGATTATAATTTTTTTTAAATTAAGGGTTCATTAACATTGCATAAGAGATTGACTGCTATTTAAGTTAACAGGGGGCAACAAAATTTACTAAAAATTTCAATATTGATAAATATATTAGTTTTCAGTGATAATGTTCAGTGATAATGACAAAGTGTAACTCACATGAAAATCCATGTAATATAGGACAGTAGTAGCTTACACGGTGTTTTTTGATGCTTATAAGCTTATATTAAACGAAGATGAATCAGATTGGAAAGGTGATTAACCCACCTGCCCACCCATACACGTACGGTGGTAGTGACCCAACCGCCCACCCATACACGAACAATGGTATTGATCGACCCATACACGTACAGTGGTAGTGGCGCACCCATACACGAACAATGGTATTGACCCACCTGCCACCTATACACGAACAATAGTATTGACTCCCTCGCCCACCCATACACGTACGGTGGTATTGCATCAATTGCTGCTGAAGTTAAACAAACTGTCATGTCTTTGAGGAACACTGATTCAGTTGATTGGATGAAGTCCCAATTCAACTAATTAAGAAAACACATAGATCAATTTCATCTACTCTTTTTATAATAATAAGTCTATATTTGGATGAGGGTATCTATCCACATTCCACATAAATTTAAAAAATGCAGAGCTAAAACCTTAATTTAGAAAGGGAACAGTAGAGGATTCTAACAACTATCCCCATGTGTCATTATTACCTTTTATGCCAACAAAATTTTTGAAAAAAATTGCATACAGACAAATATATTTTTATTTCGAATCAAACAAAGTATACTCAGGTAACTAATTTGATTTTAGATCTGGTAAAACACAATATTAATGATAACTGACTTCATAAATAACGTTTTGGATTGCCTAGATGTATTGAGAAGCACAGCCAGAATCCACAAATGTATCCAGGACAATTTTTTTCAAAATTGGGCTTGTCTTGGATTGAATCCTACTTTAAAATAGGGGGCAGAGAACAATTTTTAAAAAGGACACTACAACAATTATTTCAGGTTGGCAAAATATAAAGCGTGCAGTCCGACATGGGTCAATTTTGGGCGCATTGTAATTCTTAGTATTTATGAATGATGTACTCACAAATTCACCATCAAACCTCATATTATATGCGACAATACTATAGCATATTATTATTATTAGTCTCATTAAATTCTAAAATTAAATGTTCACTTAAAGAACTGCCAAGATGGTTTGGTGCAAATAGCATGAAATTAAACATTTTAAAGACACAAATAATAAAATTTAAACATAACAGAGCAAGAAAGTTTTATCTCTTTATTTGACCTATGACGGTGATTTACTATCATTTTTATAAATAACACCAAACTCGCAGGCATGAACACTGATCAAAATATAACTTGGAAAACACACATTGAAATTACTATAAAGAAAGTAACTACTGACAATGCCTGTCCTTACGGTGCTTTTCGGACAAAATGTCTCCTTGATTGGATTTAATAGGACATTTTTGGACATCCGCCATACAGCCCTGACTTATAGCGCCTATTTCACTTCACCTATCCCTTAAACTGAAGAAGTTTAGGAGGGCAGAGCTTCCGAACCAACTATGCACTTAGAGGCGCTGTGGAAACGCATCTCAAATCATTGGCAGCAATTTCCTTTGAAAATATTCAAGAAAACTTGGTAAACTTTTATCCTCTTATCACAAATGCCTTAATTTAAATTGGTGATTATGTAGAAAAGTAACTAAGTTTGTATATTACTTTGGATAATAACATTGTTACATTATTCTCATTAGTTTTATTCCTATACCACATTGAAAATTGAAATAAAGCCCAATTTTTTAAAACCAACTTTTAGTTATACAGAAACAACAATGTGATCATTACTTTTCTACCCGCTTTAAAAATGACCTCAAATACCTACAACATCGTCTGTGCTTATTTGAAAAATCCCCTTACTATATGGGTTTAGGACTGTAATAATCTACCTACCAGAATCAGAGAAATTAAAGATATGTGAAAATTTAAAAATAATTTAATGTCTTAGATTTTGTCCAAAATATACTATTCAATTGATGAATATTTTAATGATAACAAACAATTGTAAATATGCAATCGTAACACCTTTGATTGTCTTATTCATTTTAATTATTTTTAAAAATATTTGATAATGCCACCTGTTTTCCCAGCTCTGCTAGAACTTAAAAAATGTAGTCTAACAATAAAGTGATATATATTTCATTGATCCACACATCCACCCATACACGATCAGTAGTATTGACCCACTCGCCATACACAATCAGTAGTATTGCTCGCCCACTCATACATGTTCATTGGTAAAACTCTAATATTCAGTTTTAGAATTGTAAAATCTTAGATATACTTTTTGAAAAATATGGATTTTTCACCTATATTTAAAATAAAATTTAGACAAATTATGTTGTCTTAATGTAAGTATAACATTTTTTGAACAAAGTATTACACTGTTTTAAAACAATTAAAGTTTGAGTCAGCCTTCAGAAGAAGGCTTCAACCAATTAGACTTAGTGAAAGTTTATTTGTATGTAGTGTTGTAAAATAAACTTGTCCATGACATGTGTAGCTGAAGAGAATTATTATTTCGTAATTTCAAACATACATCACAGTCATATTTCGCAGCTGAGCAGATTTGGCTAAATGCCACACTCAATAGGAAGATCAATAACATCTATATTTGTGGCAGGCGATCCATAAACAATGCATGCTTTGCTTACCAAACTCTGTACACAACAGGAAGCTATACTTGGTCTGCTTTTCCTTCGTAACAGTTTTTTTTTTTTTTTTTAATAATCGATTCAAAGCCATCATTATTATTATCTATTTAGTAGACACTTATCGCAAGATATGGTCAAATAAATATGATAAACGTGTACAGACAAAAGAAGTCTTTGTTTTACAAACTAAATCTAAGATGTTTCTTGAAATTGTCGTAAATTATACCAGTATTTTAAAAGAAGTTAAATAGAATTCACCTTATGAATGAAAGTAGTATGAATATTTGAGAAATTATTGTAATAATCCAGAGATAATTATGAAAAGTAATTATTACCAATAAAAGTATGTTAAACTCAAGAGAGGTTTTATGGTCAATAATTAATTGATGGAATATAGTACACCTGAAATCATACAATGTGATAATAACACAAACAAGTTTACGAAAATAAAATTAAATTGAAAATATGTTGATGTATACAATGGAAAGTACACTTTTCATAAGTTCTCTCATAAATAATGTTTCAGCCACAATACCTTCAAATCTTGAAAAACAAATTATTTTACAAAAAAGCTAATGAATTTTTCAAACAGAATAAAGTTATTTTTAGATCAAATATTCAATTTAAAATAAAGTGAGTACTTTTATTGCCCTGATAAATCTAGCAATACAAAATAGGAAATTTGAGTGACATTAGAAAGACAAATTCAATAGATATTTTTAGATCCATTAAAACGGGGCATTAAATTGTTAATGGATTAGCTGAAATAGTTTTCCTACTTTAAATGGATTCTAACAAATCTATCTCAGACCCTTTGCTTCTTATTTTATCTCTCAGTCTAAACTTCTTTTATACAAAACACAGCTAGATTTAAAACTGGAATGTTTTACGTCGTATTATCAAGGGGGCACATCAAAAAATGACTCCATTATCTATCTAATAATTCTGAATAACTTTATTTATTTATTTTTATGGGTTGACATATTGAAAAATAAGAATGCATATTTTGTATCTATTGCAAATTATAGTTGCAATCAATCTCCCAATCAATTGACTACAGGTTAAAAATGGTGGATACTAATATTTTAACCCTTGCTTTTAGCTGATATGGCACTGCTAAGAAGCAAATAAACTTCACATAATTAAATTCTGTTGACTACTATTTTGAACAGTGACCTTTTTTCTAAGCTATCCGTGAAGTCAAGAACAGTTTCTTTGATTCCAAAGAGTGTAGTTATGTTCAAGAGAAAGTTATTGAATTTTTAAAATAGGAGAAATTATTGCTATTTTAACCATTTCTGATCAAAAGCTGTACATATGGCTAGTGGAATTTTATCTAATTATTAAAAGCAGTACGTGGTGTGGCTTTTGAATTGTGTCGTAATAATGTTGATAAGTCAGTTCAAAGCGCTCTCAATGTGCTACAATCTGTTGTCAAAAATTAGCACTATATCGATAGAGTAGCTTTGTCAAATAGCAGTACAAATTATAACAATTATTAACAAATAACATTATTCTAGCAGTCTATTTCACAGCTGGTCGGTATTTCACTTACACTCGTTCTACTAGAGGTGTTAGGCATTGATACTTGCGTTATTGTTTATTAAAATACTTTAAAGTACTAACAAATACCGAATGATTATTATTATAATACTTCAGGTGTTATATAATTATAATATTATTGTAATACTTCAGGTGTTTTATAATACTAATGAGTATTAAGGGTTTTAATATATGTCTACACTTTTTGAATATGTGAAAAATGTTCTTATATTCTAGTATAGACTTTACATGTATTTACAGTGTATGTAAGATATAGAAAACAGTTTTGGCAACTTATATTACACTAATTTTTATTTTGTAATGGTGCAGACTAGCAATTGCAAAATTATATTTACATTGTTAGAATATTCATTTTAGCGACATTTTGTCAGATTATGACAATGAGGAAATCTTAGGCCTACAACCGGGTTGAAAATATAACATTAAATACAGTTGAATTGTATTTTTTAGTAACTTATAATAAAGGACAAATAAAGATTTTGTCTATTACCTTTGTAGTTCATTTCAATAATGGTAGGAGATTTCTTAACAAATCTTATTGCTCATTTAATATTTCTCAGCACATAAAATCCAAGTTGGTTTTGAAAATTGAAATCAACCGGATAGTTAAAGAATTGTCCAATTTTTTAAAGCAAAATAGAAGACTATTAAAAAAAATATTACAGGGTCAAAAAACAGCCTGTGGAAACTACAAAACTTTTGACAATCAGGAATGTTTTGTAGAGGAAAGATAAATTTGAATTGTAAAATCAATTAATTGCCCATACAACATAATGAAGGCCATTCAAGTGAACCACATTGTAGGCTAATAAATGATTGTACCAAACTAAACTTCCTTTATTACACAGCAATAAAGATTTATGATGTACCATTATGGCCAAAATCAATTACTACTAATGGTTTCAATGATAAATGAGCTGTATAAATGAGTTGCTTTATTATCATTGTACAATTAAACTAACAATTTAGCCTTATCTCAAGATGCAAAATCATTTCAAATTGAATAGGCATCTAAAAGTGCTAAAATGGTGTAGTTTAGTTATTCGCCGTATTAAACAGCACTCCTGAATACAAGGGATCACAGGTTCAAACCCACGGGGGTCCAACTAAAATTAGCTTGATGGGTTTGGACCCTTGTCCTCTAATAATGTTGGAATACGGTACTCAGAAAAAATGCCAATGGCATTGCGACAAATAAAAAAAGTGCACCCCAAAATGAATTTTCAACTACGTATTGAGAATTTTAAATTACAATTATTTAGGATAGTATATATCAGTTTTTTTTTCTTTTTCAAATAATATATCTGTTTTGGAATGTTAGTTTGGAAACACTCTCATAACGTACATGAAATTGTTCTTCTACAGTGGAAAGTTATTAGAATAATGTGTAGAGTTGGGCATTTTATAAGGACACTGCCAACCATTCTTATTTCTTATAAAATGAACATAGCCTACAATTTAATGAATAACTGTCTCTTATGTTGGCTTTAATGGCTTGGTCTAGGTTTAAGCAGTTTATTCACATGTTTGTAATTTGATAATTTTTATTCTCTGATATAAGATGCTGACTCAAGTAAAGTGCGTATTTAAATGTGAATATTAATGATTACACGAGTAGGATGATCGTGAATGGCCTATGTAGTCTGGTTACTAACTGAGCTTAACTGTCCCTTAGTAAGTGCAATTTATTAATAGCCCAATAGCCAGGGCAACTAAAGGACATACAGCTTTACATGGAATCCGAACCATTTAGTATTTCTCTGATTTTTAACTATCTGACAAGCCTAATACTCAGTTTTTTCTCCACACAACATTTAGGCACTGACTAAAACCCAACATAAACATCCCAGATTTCTCTATAAGCGACCACACTCATAGCAACCATTTAGCAGACGCCATGTTGATATTAAGAGGACTCAGCATAGAACCTCATGCCTACAATCTCCATAACACTTTGTCCCCAATTAGCTTGGTTACAGCAATGCGCAACTAGAGCCTATTTCTTTGTGATACAAAGTTAACAACGATAAAGAATTTGAATTATAGTGACCATTTTACTCGCAATAGCAATTAATAACCGCGATTGGTTAAATTTATTTTAATATCAGTAGGCAAGATTCATTTACGATAGGTTACGTAATGTTATCTTACTTAGGTTAAAACAATATGGTAGATATTACAGCTATAATATCTAAGTACCAAATTTGTAAAATTTATAGTCCCTGAAACAAACTGTGTAATTTTTTTAGCAAATTTAGAATAAATCAAGATATGATCTCACTTAGTCATGCTTATTGATATTAATATAAACTCCAAAAGAATATTTTTACATTTTGAAAGATATTTGTATGAATATATCGAATCTTATATTTTGAACACAACTCACCAATATCCTCTAGATTGCTGTCGTGGATTACTCTGTATGAGATATATCTGTCCAAAAGTTTACGCACATTGTCCAGAGGGTCGATGACAGCCACCTCTGGATGGTTCTCAATGTACGACTCCACCTGGTCTATCATGGCCATGGCCTGAAAAACATAATTTGAACTTGTAGCAGACTAAATTTAATTACAAACTTGTCAAATAAAAAGGAACTCGCTTCATAATCAATATATATACATATGACAAGTATCAAGTTATTGATATTGTACGTAATGTGGAAATGGTTGTTTAGGCAGTAGTAGCGACTGGGACTCACTCTGGTATATAGGTATTGACAGTGTGTGTGATTGTTGTTCATATCCCTGTTGTTGCTTTAAGTATGAGTCTGTAGACCAGTGGATAAGAAGCCCAGGTGGGATTAGTTATTACAGATAACATTTAATTATATACAGAAAGTCTTTTTCTATAGATATAAATATTTTATTTTCCTTAAGTTAAGTACATCTCTGAGGAAATAAATTAAATTTTTTTATTCAAAACCGGTGCTCCAGACTGCAGAAATCATTTTCAAAAAATTACTGATAAAATAACAGACAAACCAAGTTGTACCATCTGTTGGTAGGTGGAGAAACTAATACTCTTTTAGTCATGTAGCACAAACTGTTGTAAGATATTCAGTATTTCACAATATTTGTTTTTAACCCCTTATTATTACCATCAGTTTTCCGTTTTGGGTGCGTTTTTACTGTTAATTCTGCATACGATTATTCAATAATACATTTTTGATAAATGTTTTGAGACAGTATTTTACATATTAGTAAACCATTAATGATTTTTTTGGCTAAAATCATCTTATTCACTATTATCATTATTCATTCATAACAGCCAAATCGTCAAGATACGGGCGCATATTTTTAGCCATATAATGGAGTTTTGGAGTTAGTAAATATTTTTATATCTATGTTGAATGAAAATCTAACTATACATATATATGAGTTTTTTATTTTAAAAATATACTACTTAAAAATTCTTACATGACAACTTTTTTTCCTGTTTGTCCTATGATTTCTATAGGTATTCCTAATTTATATATTTTTTACACTTATTTTATTTTTTTAATATTCAGATATATTTTTTTTCAGCTAAAATAAACTATGTTAGGGATATTTATGATTAAAAATTTATCTCTTTGTCTCTATTACCAACATTTTTTGGCTTACAAATTTAGTTTTTATTTGTTTATAACAAATTATGTTTCATAGTAACTAAATTACTGCATTTATAAATATATAGGAGCTTATTTTCTACACAACACTTTTTTTATTTCTACTAACTTTTTAACTTTTCACAATACAAACACAATTTCCTGATTTCAATTCAAACACAATTGAATTTAGTATATTTTGGCAATCTTGTGATTTTTTTATAGAATCTGTTACCAGCCTTAATAAGGACTAAGTTCAAATATTTGTTGAGACTTTTCGAATCTTTTTCCTTTCTTTAAAAAAATGTTTAAAATGCTTAGATTAAATTATTACCTAATTTTATAACATGCATCGTAATAACCTTTGCCAGACAAAAATCTATTCAGTTACAAAACCATTGGAGTTTAAAGTCCCAGCATTCTTTACTTCTATTCTTTGTTTCTTATCTCAAGTTGTTAATTATCCATGAATGGCGGACTGATTGCACTGAGGTAATGCTGACTCTTTATGTGTACATACTGTAAAGATGATGGGCATTGAATGAGCATTACTTGTATAGCCTTGATTGTCCAAGACTCTTCAGACATATCATTAATTATTAATGAAATAATGTGCTGAGTAACCGCAGATGACTCATTGAAACCATTCACAAATGACACTCTTAGGAGCCACTGTGTATTTCTTTAAAATGTCCTTCACTTTTAACTAAACATTATTTTATCAAGTGGGAAAATATCAAATTAGTATTGTAAATGGCAAATAAATACCAAGAAAGAACAACTCTCCTGCCAGTTGTAGGGTCCATAATATCTTACTCAACAAGAACTTGACTACTGACAAATAATCTTACTAGTAATGAAAAAATAGCTTTAAATCAACACCCTTGACTTCAAAATAACACATAATTAATCAATTAAACATTTGGATAGAAAACATATTCTGACATAGAATCACACAAAAAAGTACCTACAAAAACAAATATTGTAATAAAATGTATTGTTGTGGCTCAGTGGTTAAGACTCCAGTGGACTACAGACATATAGACCTTCTAACACAACAGAAGGTCTCTGCTACAGACTCCAAGATCTAAAAGGTAATAATGGTCAGCGCTTCACTTGTAAATAAAGTTCTTACGCAAACATTTAATGTTACTTAAAGTTGTTATTAATGTTGTTTTTTTAACTGAAAATTGCACAAAAATGTATTATATACTAACTTAATGATATATAGATATCAAACAACAATTATGACTAAATGTTCGTTCTTGTAACATATAAAATAAAAAAAAAAAGAAATAATACACCAGTTATTATAACAAAATATTATAGCTAAAATCTAACGATAATATTAAGACATTTTAAATCACCGTCATGTTGTGTTGTAATCAGATTGCTATATTTATTACAATAAATGTGCATCAGCTGATATAGATAACTAACAGCTGACATGTACAGAAATGTGTTTTTAAAGCTGACTCCAAGTGAATAGACAAATTTTGCCTGTTACTTGATTTTAATTATTCCGATTACATAAAATTTAATGAAAGTGCACATTAGATCATTACAGTTTTCATTATTTACGGCAATGTTTTTGAAATTGAACAAAACTAAAATAAGTACCGGTAAATTGTACGCATGAATATATTCTATATGAATCGAGACCATATTAAATAAATTCAAATAGCCTGTGATACGGTGTAAACTGAGAAATACTGTTTATTATTATTACAGTATTATTATTTTTTTTTTCAAAAGTAGAAGTAACGGAAATTCAATATTTTTTGTGTATGCAAGAAGCACTTCTGAAGGAAAATAAACAGCACCTGAAAATAATGGTGCAGTTAAAAATTGAATTAAGATTAATTATTTATAATATTAAAATTTATTTTAAAACTTTTTGATTCCTGAAATTAATAACTATTTTGAATGTTCTGAAATATTTTTACAGCTTTTCTTATATAAAAGAGAACCAAGTCTCTTTTATATAAGAACATCAAAGAATGTTTTTACGATAATCTCTTTATGGTGATGCGTATACATATGTTGCAACTGCAGTGTTAAAAACATTCTTAATAGCTAAGGCAGTGTAAAATTGGTTTCGTGACTTTGCAGATATTTTTATTTAAATATAGTAATTAAATTTAATCACTGGCCATTAGAATATGAATTATAGCCTTGGTTAAACTGTTACTAGATAAACTGAATGGTTTGCTAATAACATACTCCTATTTTAAAACGTAACCTCCACTGAATGAAGAGCTTAAAGTAGAGAGGTTAAGGTCTAATATGTAGAGTAAAAAACTCATTTATTTACTAAAACAAAAACATTGTATTACTACAGATTTTGATTTTATACATGTTTTTCAAATTAGTATTTTATATCTGTATTTTTTTAATTCTTAAATTCTTTCTTATATTCTTACATATGAGACGCCGACACAACGTTGTTGGTATTTTAAGGCGAATATGAATGGTTATATGAGTGTAGGATGAGTGTGGATGAGTGTAGCCTGGTCACTATCTGAGTTCATTTGTTCCTCAGAAAGGGCAATTTATTAATAGCCCAACAGCCAGGGCAACTAAGGGACCTTTACGTGGAATCCGAACCACGTAGTGCTGTTTTGATTTTCAGCTAATTGACAAGCCTGATACTCAGTTATTTCCCCCACACAACATCCGCACAATGATCACCACCCAACATGGACACCCCAGACTTCTCTAGTAGTGTCCACGCCGATAGCAACCATTGAGCGGACGCCATGTCGGTATTAAGAGGACCGAGCATCCAACCTATCGCCTACAATCTCCCAAACACTTTGTCCCCATGTAGCTGGGTTACAGAAATGTCTTGTAGTAAAATGTTTTGAGCTATCAATAATTAAGTCCGATAGTTTAAAAGTAATAGTAAATTAATTAGGTTGATCTGAAAAAGACAATGACAGAATTTAAGTTATAGGTATGGCTGAATAGGAATTAGTAAGTGTGATGAATGTAGATTAGTGTATGTAGACTTTCTTACAGACAAAGATTGACTTACAATCAATTCAAACATCTTTATTTGAATGTATACTGCATAAATTTATGACAATACAGACTGAATAGTGTCACTATTTTTAAGGCATTGCACATGTTATAAACTAACGGTCTACATCTAATATATTAAAGTCTACAAAATGCTTACTTTATCTCTTATAAACATTTTAAATGAATAGAAAGGATGTTGAATTAAGTATGCTTTGAGATTTTTTCAAAAGGATTTTTCTATAATTTTTCTGATAACATCAGGTATAAAATGTAAAAGTTTAAAGTCAATAAAAGAAGTTTTCTTTTTAAATAATTCTAAATGATGTGCCTAAAAACTATTCCATTTCTGGTATTGTATGGATTAAGAGAGATCATTTCACTATTGTGCACAATATAAGTAACTATTTCTAATATGTATTGACTAAATACTGTTAATATACTCAGTTTTGAAAATAAAAGAAAAACTAAGAAAGCATCACAGCCAGGGATAAAAGACTCAACCCATTAAATATTTATTTGTCTTTGATTGGGTTTGGATCAGACACTTATAAAATACAAGCCGACAGCCCTTGCTTCGCTGCAGGGTGGTTCTCTACCCTTGCTTACTCTTCGCTCCGAGATTCTCTCTAAACCGTCACATC
The DNA here is from genome assembly GCA_035578905.1 of Stictocephala bisonia. Classification (NCBI taxonomy): domain Eukaryota; kingdom Metazoa; phylum Arthropoda; class Insecta; order Hemiptera; family Membracidae; genus Stictocephala; species Stictocephala bisonia. The sequence continues at coordinate 5,290,738 of JAQJVL010000011.1, forward strand.
AATACTGCTACCGTTCTCCTAAGTAACAATGTTGTCTAGAAAACCGTACATGACTACTTTAGGAGAATACTTCAGTGAAATTACGTCAGAGTTAGTAGAAAATACCTTAAACCTTTAAGGGCCAAAAGAAGAAAAAAAGAAAAGTGCAAACTTTTTCCCCCTCACTTTTCAAGTGCGACATCTAAAATATTTAGGCTGAAATTTTGGAGAAACGCAAGTCTTTATACATTTATTTATAACATCTGTTCTAATAAAGATACAAGGGTACTTCTTTGACAAGAATGTTTGTCTTTGACAAGAATTGATTACTTTATCAGAATAAATGACCAAAAAGGCATCTTATAGTTTTTAAATATTGATATTTTGTCAGTAAAAAGTGTATTTAATTATTTTAAATTTTTTTTTTTATACCCTTACAGCATGTAAACAAAAAATATTTTACAAAAGGGAAACTGTTTTATTGAAGTCCAAACTTAATCACCTACAAATCCAGAAAAAATTATAACAATCGGATTGAAAAATAAAAAAAATATTACATGAAATATTTTGTTAGTACTCTCAGATTAGTCTGTTAAAATTAGCTCTCTGTCTATTATTGTCAGTTCTTTTCAGCAGATTTCTATGATACCAATGCCAACTTTCCTCAAAATTTCTTCAGTGGTTGCGGAGATTCCGTGATGAGTGAGAACAAGTATTAAGGTTAAGCTAACTTTAACCAAAAGAGAAAAATCTTTTTAAAACATTTACCAACATTTAACAAAATTTTAGGATAATCTCATGTTGAACGTAAATTTTAAAATAAAACAACTAAGACAAACATAAAATAAAAATCTGCTTACAAATGGGGAGAGTAATCACAAAATGAACTCGTAATAGTAATTTACTACCGGATATAAAACAACCCTTTATTTTAAAACTTATAATACAAGTGTACAAATGTTAACCATCACAGTAAAAATGTTAGCAGAATGTATTTTACACCTGTTAAATTGAAGTAAATTCTAAATATTATAAAACTACCGAAGGCAAATCAATGATATTCACTTATGCCTTTCTTAATTAAGGGAAGCGGTGCAACATTTTTTTTTTTTTTTTAACTTCATTCACCAGTTGACATGGGCCTACAGACCTGTGCGTCAACTTTATTCAACAAGTGCCAAGTACTGTTGGCTCAGTGGGGATTCGAACCTTGGACCTTGCTCTCCGCAGACCGAAGCCTTAGCCACTGAGCCACAACGCCGGCATTGATTATCTTCTAATATTATAAAAGCAACTAATTTTTCTAGTATGTAAAATAATAAGAGGCATGTTTTTAATGTAAGTAAGTTACTGCTTTGGAATCCCGCCGCTGTAGCACTGCAGTCGGAGTTCAGTGCATGCGTGCTGGGTGCTACTATATGTTGGCAAGCCACAGCCGCCATTACGGATCCATTCAACTGTATTTAAGGTCACTTATAACTGTTTAAAATTCCTAATCTGATTAAAAATGCCGCCGACTGTGAATATAATAGACCCTTAGCGCTGTGTAAGTTTTCATAATGCTAAGGGCGTGAAACCAGCTGACACTCATCGTGAGTCTGTTATAGTGACAATTTGTTTTTAAAAATCGTAACCATCACGATTCTAATAGTCTATGAATGTGAAAAAACTGGTTAAAATTTGTTTGTGATTCTCATAAAAAATTTGTTTTTGTGATTCTCCGTCAGCATTTTGGGAACCTACTGTACGCATAACTTTCGGTACTTCAAACAGTCTGTCACAATTTCAATAATCGTACTTCTTGACACTTGAAGACACAGTAGATAATGATGCAGTTGTAAAGCGTCTATTTTTCTAACTTTTTCATCAACGTTTTGTACCGTTCTTACTTTGTTCCTCATCATGCACATTCGCAAAATCTTAAAAGCTCTCACCCATTTCCATACCATTTCATCATTCATTCTGTTTTCTCAATAAACTTCACAGATCTATCGATGAATGTCAGCTGCTTTCATGTCTTTAGCGTTACGAAAACTTATCACAACTTGCACTTTACAGTTGGTGACATTTTTAATCAGAGGAGGAATTTTAAACAGTCATAAGCGACCTTAAATATAGTCCAATGGGTCAGTAACAGTGGCTGTGGCTTACCAAAAGATAGTAGTATCTAGCACAAATGGGCTGAACGCCGAAAGCATAGCGGTGGGATCCAAAACGGTACTTACTTAAAGCTACCGTTAATATAAAGCTACCGTTAATAAAAATAAAGAGATGTATATTTTTATTAACATGCCTCGTATTAATAAAAATAAATAAATATATTGAACAACCAACATAATAAAATTAACTGATAACATTAACAAAAATTTGTTTACATCATTTGTATTCATGAAATATACTTTAGGAGCAGCCGCAGATAAGGGACTAAGGTAGTGGCTTGCCTCGCAGTCCGTCCGTGTTCAATTCCCGATATGACCTTTAACAGTTTTTGCCCTGCCGCTCTCGTGGTTCGGAAGTCACATTAAGCCATTGGTCCCCAAGTTAAGTGTTAGAGTAAGATGATCTTTAACTTTTTTTTTAACTTTATATTATTTTAAGTTTTTGAAAAAGTGAGTCAATATACTTTTTATTATTGTATTGGAAAGCAAACAATTTAATATATAGTACAATCAGTGTATAATAAAACACTGTGTTTCAATGGCATGTAAATTTTTCAGATCTATCAAAGTTATCGGTATGTTAGATTGATAACATATTCCTACTCTGTTATCAAAATTGGGCATTGACTGATAAATTAAGAATAATACAAATATTGTTAGTGTTTGATTTGGTTTACTTTATTTACACATTACTTTGAAAATAAGTTCATCAAGTTGTTTTATTATACAAATTTAGTACCAACTTATAAATAACTTCAAAAGTCGCTATTAGAGGCTTACTTTTAGTTAGTTTCATAGTCTTTAATTCAACTGCACACCAAGAAGTTAAACATTGTTTTTAATACATTTTCATAGAGTTTGTTTGAAAAATATTCGTATGATTTACAACATTTGTAATTTTCTAACAATAAGCAACAAAAGATTCAACATACTCTCTCATAAATGTTTCATCTACCAAAAAAATGTCTACCATCCAAAATATTCATAAAACCAATATGAAAAAGAAAGATATAATAAGGTAATACAGACTGAGTAATAAATAATATATTCGTTTTTCTGAGAAAAATTATGGAGAATTTTTCGTACTAACCTACATGACAATTCCAGTAAAGTTGGTCTAAGAAATCATTTTTTAAACCACAATCATTAAAAGCTTCTAAGATAAATATGCATTTACTAGTGCATACAGAGTGTCCACCTTCGACTATCGCATATTTTAGATAGTTATTTATCAGATCAATACAAGCAAATAATTCCATATAACATGTGTTCTATTTCAATTCGTTTTCTGTCTGTGTTTGTTTTTTAAAAAAGTTTGAATATATCAAAAACCGTTTGACATACAATACTGAATTTTAGTATGAAAGTTAATCTTACAAAGATACATTTTATGTAACAAGTCTAAGATAATTATTTTCAAATTGCTGGCTGTTTAACAATTCCAAAGTCAAATATAAAAAACTACACATTCTAACTAAAAATGTTAGGATACATTACTTTTAGACTTCGTTATGCCAAATCCAACGATATGCATATGAATACTCTTTACCCATATGACAATGCTTTCAGTCACAAACAAAATGTACTGTTATTTATGAACTGATCTTTTATTTATATTGGGATATCGTTGAATTTGATATCACATAGTCTACAAATCATGTACCCTAACATTTTTGGCTAAAATGTGTAGTTTTTTATTATATTTGACTGAAATTTTTAAACAGCCGCCGTTTTGAAACTGATAACCTTAGACATTTAGCCTTGTTATATAAAATGTATCTTTGTAAGATCAACTTTCACACGGAAATTCAGTTTTGTATGTAAAACCGTTTTTGTCATATTCAAATTTTTGTAAAAAATACATACAGACAAATAGACAGAAAATGAACTGAAATAGAACATATGTTATATGGTATTATTTTCTTGTATTGACCTGATAAATAATCCTCTAAAACATGTGACAGTCTAAGGTGGTTACCCTGTATATTAATTTCTTAATAATGAGAAATCCAATATTAATGTACATTTAAAATACTACAAAAAAAGTATAAAAGCTCTTAACAAAAATATTTTTTAGTTCCAACCTGACACTTAATTCTTGTAAAACATACTTTTGTCTTAACAATTGACACTATAACTGTGGATCAAAGCACTATCTGACACAAGCAAGTATAGATGTTTGAAACTCCAGATATAGGGTTGAAACAATAGGGAGCAACCGTAGCTAAGAAGCTAAGTCAGTCCGGTTTCAATTCCCAATATGACCTCTATCAGTTTTTGCCCTGCCACTCCCTTGGTTTGGGAGTCACGTTAAACTGTTGGTCCCCAGGTTGCTAGAGATGGCTTCTTAGTCCTAACTTCGCCTGGTAAAATAAGACTATATTTAACTTAAACAATAGAGTAAGACTATTTCCTTGTTTCCGGTGTTCAAGAAAAAGAAGTAATATGCTGTTTTTTTTTTTCAACCATGATGATCTTACCTTTGTGTTTCCTTGAATGGTTTGAGCAATAATGTCGGTCAGTTTGTGGAGGATCACTGTAAATGGTCCCTGGCTCTCTAAAGGTTTGTCCAAGTTTATCTGAAAAATACATTTATTTCAGTCATTTCAGAACAGACCAATTGAGGAGATATATATTAAAACACAATATAGAGATCTTTTACAAAGTTAAAACTTGATAAATGTCGGCATTGCATGAAAACTAACTTCAACAACAAATATAAATCATTTCTAAGTGAAAATCACAACAAAACGTATGTTTTTATTTATTTTCTTTTATTAATTACGTCAGTCTAATAAATGAAATCAAGATAAATTATACCCTCCTTTTAATTAAAAACCCATATAATTTTGGTCAGTTCGTCTGTTTAAACCCAGGTGGAATCCCTGATGGATTTAAAATATGACAAACTCTACTAGCATCTTTCCACGAAGAAGTCAAAAGACTTTAATGTCAACTTTCACATAGCGTAGCAGCATATCATTTGTAATAGCAGCCCTGTAATATTTAGGTTTTGGTTTAAACGCTGCTCCGATTAGAATATGTAAATTTGTTTCTTCAATATTGATTAAATCAAAGTACATCTTTTTATTCACAGTTTTCAAATCAGTGAAAAGTGAACATAAGTTATTTGGAATTAAAACATTGCCAATTTTATCATTTAGATTTCCATTTACTATTTCAAGAAGCAGGTTCTAAAACTCTTGTCTTAAATCACCTCTTAGTTGGACTATCATATTTTATTTCGTCCATCTTGGGATGAGTTAGTGTAAACTTTGATTCCATCTGTGCATGTTCCCCAATCAATGCCTGTCTGAAGTTTCTAGTCAATCCACCCAAAAAGCCTTATATTTCCGACAATCTTGAAGACATATGTCTATTTATTTATTTTTAAACGGCTACGTCAATAAAACAATATGATACATAATTTATGGCTTGAGGTTTGTTTAATATAATCGAATCTATACTCTATAATATAATCTTATTAATTAATACTACAGCCCTATTAAATGGCAATGAATCGTGTATATAAACACAGTTAATTACATTAATCCTTTCAGTGACAGATGAATTTTCAAAGTTGCTCTCTGCTAGTGCCAGAGGGTTTCTATCTATTTGTATAATATGCCACTGAATAATTCAATTCTCTGGTATTTATAACTTAAATTAATAACTTTTAAATCAAATTATAAATAAATAACCAGTCCAAAAAATAATATATTAAAAACAACACTAAGCAATTTTTATTAAAAATAAATTGACAAGATATAAATATTTATTGTCTCTTTTTTTCTTTCGGCAACCTTAAATGACCATGACAAAAATAAGAGGCCTCTATTAAACCACATAACTAAAAAGACAGTTTAGTTATTAACATCATGTTGACATTGCACAGTAATTTGTTTATAGCAATGTTTAAGTTGTTCAAAACAGCTGTAAAACAACTGTTTTCTGACAGGTTTTGGAATCTTTTGCACCAAAATATAAATAAATATTACAAAAACATACTAAAATCATGGTTTTTATGTAAAAGTATATGTTAAGAAATGAGAAGATGATACTAAATCGATTAAACATTTTTGAACTTTTTAATGAATTTTGTTTGTAATGTCCTGTTAACAGTTAACGTTGACGAACTTGTAACATCCTGTAACTTACCTCGTGGTTAAGTTATTAAGTGGTACGACCCACCCGCTAACCCATACACGTACAGAGGTGACCCACCTGCTCACCCATACAAGCACAGTGGTATTGATCCACCCGCCACTCATTGACGTAAGAGGTATTGACCTACCTGCCCACCCATACACGTACTGTGATATTGACCCACCCGCCCACTCATTTGTACAATGATGTTAACCTACCCGCCCACCTATACATGTACACTTTTATTAGATCTGTATGGTACTTATTATTAAAATTGATTTGGTATTCATGCAATAAACCAAGACCTATCAATTCATAAATACTGGTAGCAATAGCTCTTTGGAGTTGGTTATGTTTAGTTCTTCATTCATGAGCCATTGGTGCATTAATCCCAAACAACTAATTTCCATCATTTAGGATCTGGGCTAAACCACTTTCAAATATGTTTCAGAGTAGTAAAGATTAAATATGAGGTAAAACGCCGGGTCAAGTATCTTTTCAACAGATAATCAAGTTGGCTGATACTTGAGGAAGCTACTTTGTGCAATGAAAGTACCAAAACAATATTAGTTTATAAATTTTCCTTTCATACATTGGGAATGATAACCCTTAATGTAATAATTTTTAAGAGCAAGCAAATGAAAATGAAGCAAGAAACAACATTATCAAACTTCAAGAAATATTTAATAGCAAAAATTTATTAGTTAATTTTGATAAAACCAATTTCATAGCATTTCATACTCGACAAAATCAAAATAAATTTCAATTGGAAATAAAGATAAACAGTAACAACATTAAAAAACTAGAAGCCACAACATTTTTGGATTAGATGAAAATTTATCATGGGATAAACATATTCAGGACTTGCATAAAAAATTTTAATCTGGCTTATATGCTCTGACGACAATGTATATTTTCTGTTCAAAAGAAATATTAAAAAGTATTTACTTTGCCCATATTCATTCACATATATCTTTTGTAATAAAGTAGTTCGGAGCTACAAGCAAAGAAAATTCACAAAATATTTTACTGTTACAAAAAAAGGCGATACGAATAATTATGAATAGTGGTGAACAGAAGTCTGTTAAAAATTTATTTGCTGAATTAGGAATAATAACAGTGTATATCCTGCATACAATAATAACCGTAAAAACTAATGGTGACAGGTTACCAACTTTAGGGGCCCATCATAGTTATAATACTAGGAATAGAAATAAATTTGAAATACAAAAACATTCTTTAGAATTGTATAATAAAAAAACCGAGCTCTGCTTGAAACAATTATCTTATAAACATTCCTCTACTTGAAAAATCTCTCATTTCTTATTCATTCAACAAAATAGGATTTTTATTATGAACTGATTATGATGAGTTAAAATACTATAAAACTGTTTAGTAGTACATGATACAAATGTGTATGTTACTGCAGTACTAAGGCTAATTTAACTGGATTATAATTATTAACAATTGATGACAGTACACATTTTACAAAAAATAATTAGTCATGGATGACAGCACGCAATTGGCGGACAATCAATGATTAGTAACTGATGACAGTACACACTTGGTGGACAATCAATGATTAGTCATTGATAACAAAACACTCCTGACTGGCAATCAAAGATTAGTAACTGATGACAGTATACACCTGGCGGACAATCAATGATTAATCATTGATAACAAAACACTCTTGACTCGCAATCAATGATTAGTAACTGATGACAGTATACACCTGGCGGACAATCAATGATTAGTAACTGATGACAGTACACACCTGGCAGACAATCATGATTAGTCATTGATAACAAAACACTCCTGACTGGCAATCAATGATTAGTAACTGATGACAATATACACCTGGCGGACAATCAATGATTAGTCATTGATAACAAAACACTCCTGACTCGCAATCAATGATTAGTAACTGATGACAGTACACACCTGGCAGACAATCAATGATTAGTCATTGATAACAAAACACTCCTGACTGGCAATCAATGATTAGTAACTGATGACAGTACACACCTGGCGGACAATCAATGATTAGTCATCGATGACACCATACTCCTGGTTGACAATCTGTGATTAATCATTGATGACATTACACACCTGGCGGACAATCAATGATTAGTCATAGATGAAAGTACACACCTGGCTGACAATGAATGATTAGTCTTAGATGACAGTACACACCTGGCAGACAATAAATGATTAGTCATTGAAGATAGCAACTCCTGGCTAACAATCAATGATTTGTCATCAATGACAGTACACATCTGGTGGACAAGCAATGATTAGTCATTGATGACAGTTCAACTGGCTAGAAATCAATGAATCATTGCTGACATTATACTCCTATCTAGCAATCAGTGATTATTCTTCAAACGTAACAGCAAAATCATATAGTACTAAAATGTTTCCATCTTAAAATATATTTTCGGCACTGGTGGCACGGTGCTGTAACCCAGCTACTTTGGGACAAAGTGTTAGGGAGATTGTAGGCAGTAGGTTCTATGCCTGGTTCTCTTAATAAGACACAGTGTCCGCTCAATGGTTGCCATTGACGTGGACACTACTAGAAAGGTCTGGGATGGTAGTCAAAGTCCATATGTTGTGTCCCTAAAGAGAACTGAGTGTCAGGTTTGTCAGTTAGCTGAAAATCAGACCATCACTAGGTGGTTCGGATTCCACATAAGGCTGTAGGTCCCTTAGTTGCCTGGTTTTTGGGCTATTAATAAATAGCTCTTTCTTAGGAACAAACGACCTTAGTAGCAATGACTATACTCATTCATCTACACTCATCACACTCATTTGCCCCTCATATTCGCCCATATCTTGACGATCAGTGTCTTACTGATAATAATAATGACAAAAAATAATTTTTCTTATTGTTAGAATTGGTCCAATATTGTTATTTCGGTTTCCCCCAGATTTAGTTACCTTGTTCAGGTTTTTGAGCTTGTTTAGCTCTCTGTTTAATCCAGAGTAATCAGAGAAAGAATCGCTCAATCTCCTCGTGGTCCGTGTTAGGCAACTCCATATCAATATCTTGATGTGCAAACAATTGATGGTGTCATTACCCGTGACTGCGCCGGTTAAAGAAGTGGACCAGTATTACGGTTTTGATCCTCAACATGGTTCAATTTAGTCAAGAGAGGCATCACAATCAATGGCTTGAAAATCAAATGAACAACTGAAAAAGCATAGGGCCTCCAAAACAATTATTAGCAGTAGCATTAGAAAAGTCTACGTTGCTGTTAGTAACTTTAAGTGAAGGCTTTGTTTACTACGAGATTGAAGCCTAACTTTACTGAGATGGGTGTTCCTAACTGGCGTGTCATCTGTTGCTGTGACTTAGCTAAAAGCCAGGGCTAAGAGCTAATATTCTTTCCATGTCTCAGTAACTCAATGGCTAATTTTGAAAAAAAAAATACCAATACCAAGATTTGCCCTGGTAGTCTTGATTTGTCCTTTTTTATTTTATTATTATTATTATTATTTATTTTTTATGTTTCACAAAAACCACAAATTTGGGTCTATCAGAGGAAGTGGGAAACTTCACTGTAACATACCAAAATGTCCATGAACTTCTTCAAAACCAAGTTCAATGAGATTTTTCATTCCTGCTTGGTTCAGCACTTTGGTTCTTATATAAACTTGGATTTTATTCAATCATTTTCAACCTCTTTTATTCTGGACTTATTTTATTTTACAGATCTGACAGGAAATATGGTATAAACTGCACTAGAGGAGTGGTGGTTTTGCTTGCTACTAGAAAAGTTTTTTTCAAAAGTGTATATGTTGACTCTTATTTGTATAGGTTTCTTAAGAGGTGTATATATATAAAACAGGTGCCAAGAACGTTTTGTTTTCTTTAAATAATTTGACCTTCAGTTCATCCTACCATCCTTAACACTTGTCTCAAAGCGATGTTAGAAAAACTAGACTTTATAAGGTACAGTACAAGATCTTAACCATGGGAGATTTAAAAGTTTCTGGTTGTAACTAGGATGAATGCTCTTTACATTTATTAAAATTTATACATGATCAGGTGTACCATGAGGCTCAAATATAAGGTCTTTTTTATTTTTTTGTTACTGTATTTACTAATGACAAAACATTTTTCTTGAACTGTGAAGACAATTTAATACTGATGATATTAATTTATCTCTACAGATTACTGATAAAGGAGAATATTTGGATATTCAACCACATATTAATTTTGCTCTGAGGTTGGCTAAAGACAACATCAGCAATACAGTAATAGTTTCTTTCCTGCTTAAAACTATTCATTCTTTTTTAAGGCATTAATGGCATTAGAATCAAAAGAAATTATTCTGTCTGAGATCTTTATTCTCATTGTCTCCAAGGTGATTTTCTCTGAACAAGTAAATTGTGTTGTTTTCAAAGCTAAGAGAAACTTGGGTATTATTTTTTTATATTTTATTCTTTTTACCCCATTACATTTTTTACTCAATGTACAAACGTTGTTATGGGACAACGGTCCAAACCAAACCCATAAAACAAATGCTATATGAATCCTCAGGCATTTAATGACAAGCATGCTTGTTTAGTGTTTTAGAAGTCATATGTTTGAAATCACCTTTAGTATGCCACTGTTATTTGTATTAGAGCCAGACGGACACTGATCCAACAATCGAGGACATCCAGAGGAAATTCCCCTCATGTATGGTAGAAAGTTTCTGGACATAAATGAAGTGGAAGCAGGTGCAGAATTTATCAACTTATTTAGTTTGGTGATATTGAGAATGCATCATGGACACACTGGCTTGGTGAATACTATAGGTCTCAAGTTCCAGGATATACTTTTTGCTCATAATTTTATTCGTAAATTGGTCATGTGTTATGTTTTGACTTATTTTTTATTATTATTATAGACTTTCACACTTTTATTTAAAGAAGGCACAACACTGTTAAATAAATTCCCATTTGCCAAAACATTTTAAGCACTGTTTAGTGAAAAACAGATAGGCTAATAGGATGAGTAAAACAAAAATAATGAATAACAATTGTTCAAAGCAAAACGTTGTAGGTCTAATTAAAAAGTTGCAACTTTCATTATAAACAGAAGGGAAAACAAGTGCTGAAAATCGGCCATCATCCTTAGCAGTGCACGATTTTGAAGTTTGCTTAACACTTTGAGTGCTGCGATAATCTATCGGTCAGTGGTGTTTGGGTGTTCTCGGGTACAACCATGACCTATCGGTCAGTTTGGCCTTTCTTCGTTTCATTGAAAGTATTGAGTCAGCGTGTGCCTGGGACCGTTGTTTTCGTTCGTAGCGTGTGGAGTATGGCTATATTAATTTGGGTTCAGGTCAGTTTTCAGTTGTGAATATTTTCCATTTAGTGAAAAGTAGTACATGTTCAGTGTATATGGTCAAAGTATAGTTTTTAATTGTTTTCTCGATTATTTGAAGAACAATAGTTTTATAAATATGATATTTAGAGTGCAAAAACAATATATGTGAACGTGATGTGCATTGATTACACTATAACAATTTTTTTTTAATTAAGTCTTTTCCACATGCTGACGTGACCGAAAGGGTATGGGTATATGACGTCACTTTCTGGTTGTCTAATTATCTAAAATCACTTTAAATGTCATCATGGAGTCTCACCATGTAGGCTATAGGTAAATGAAAAACAAATATATTTTTTAGCACCTAGGGTAAAATTACGAATTTCGATGCAGAAGTCAAAGTGTTAACACGTGAAGAGCCAAAAAGAGAAACAATGAAGAGACAGTTTTGGTTTACACTCAACATCGTGGATGATAGGAAACTTTTCACTTCATATAAAGGAAAAGGCTTTATATGAACATAGTATAAAAATGTATAAAACTTGCTAGTAACACCACAGTATCATTGAGTTATTGGAAATCTATTACTGTTAATCAATTCTACTCTTTTCATGTTTTTTATTAGCAATTAGTAAAAAAATAATGAGATAGCTGATTTAATATATAACTTGAACAGTTAATCATTTTTTACACTACTGTGACGGGCCTTTTCTGTTTATAAGGTATTATGTATATAAGGTGATCTCCTTTGGTCAGTGCAAGCTATAACTGTTATTGTTTCTATCTTAGAAGTTTCTAAATAAATGCAATGCTAAATTATTTCTTTTTATTAATGTTTGTATTGGTTGTTTGAGACTTTTTTTATTGATCCCTAAAGCATTTAAATATGAACTTCTCATTTGTTCTACTCCCAATTAATGGATAAGGAATGCACTATCTTTAGTGAGTAAATCTCCTTATAATAGTGAGTCAATGTAATCCTAATTGGACTTATTCTATTATAATATTAAATACTCAGTTGATCAGTTAGTAGTAAGAATAGATAGATAAAATGATTATCCACATACCTTGACAAGAGAGAATCCATGTTTTCTGTAAAAATAAAAACAAATTAGATATTAAAACAACAGTAAATTAATTAACACATCAAGCAATAATATCATTAAGACCCACTTACCTACTGTACTGATTATTATTTGATATAAAAACACAATCAGCTTTTGTTTCTGTTAAATATAAGCAAATATTCACAAATTACCATAGCAGAATGACTGCAAATGTTCGCTATACAAAACACAAAAATATTATCATAATATATATTAGATGTGCTGTGTTTGTTTTTTTTATTTATATAATTGTAATCAAATTTATAGCGTAAAAAAGCACAAATAAGAAAACAAACTTATAAAAAGGCTATTGAATAAAATGTCAGAATAAGAAGTGACAATCCAGGTTAGGACCTGTATATGACAGATATTTTGTGAAGCGTTTATGCTCCAAAGATTTGTTTATTATATTGTAAAGAAATATAAAATGTTTTAATACATGTTGAAGCAAACTTAAGTACTGTATTATTTAAATAATGAACGAACGTTAACATTTACAAAACGTGTACTGTACATTTTGTGGTGTTGTGTATAATTTGGGCTTACAAACCAATAAAACAAATAAACAGTATATTACAAATAACAGTTTCATATACAAATAACATTTGCTGAAATAATAGAACAGCAAACTTCCTTTCTACTCATACTAAATTTACTTAACATTTTAAACTATACAACTAACCACAACAGAAAAATTAAAAAAGAAATAAAAACAACAAGCAATGCTCCCTATTTTGTTAATTTAACAACACAAAATATAGTTGTAATACCAAATAAATAACGACTATGTGATGAACTAAACAACTACTGTAATTTAGTACCTGACCTAAATATAGCCTAAATAATCAGTCGATGATTGCAAAGAAAAATGTCATGAGATTGTAAAAAGACACAATGAACACTTAAATAATTATAAAGGGGTTGTACAAATGATTAGCCTACTACACAATTTGGCAGTATCTTATCTTTGAAATGGCACCTTACTTATTTGTTCAATGTTATACCAGAGCAGCATGGTTACATAAAATGTGGGAACATTTTTTTATAGTGAAAATCGCTGCATGCCAACCTATATTGGTGGTGAAAATACTTCATACCACCACTAGTTTAAAAAATCTCACAGCATGTCATTTGTGTAAACAGCTTACTGTTAACTGCCAGTTTTAGATTTAAAATGTAGCAACTATATATTAATATTGTACGCCTAGGCTATTATGCTTATAGAACTAAAGTATTGTTCTCCTGTATACGTAAAGTATTACATGTATAAACATATAATAAAAAAATAAATAACCAAATAAAAAAACAATTTTCAATCTTGTTTGAACTCACCTACAAACACCAGCAAATTCAGTCCAGTTTAACTTTTGACTCTTTTTTTCAGACATCCAGTAACCTATGATTTTTGAATCGTTCCGCACTTTCTTTTCCGTCATTTTATAAAAGGTATCTCTAACAACTATCACCACAAAGTTATGTTGGAAATTAATAAAAACAAAGAAATTAATTTAGGACATACAAACTTTTAAATCTCTTAACACGATACTACTCATCATCTTGACACGATAACATTTCTATGTTTTTAAAAATCCATTTCGCTTCCCAGGACAAGTTCCAAATACGCACCAAACATCACAAATTACTTGCTCAAGGCTAAAACACACCTCTTAACCAAAACAACGTAACGTAACGTGTTAGATTGAATGAATGGAATGACTCCGAACCTTTATTTACATTGGATAATTCTTTTTTTTAGCAGACAACTATCAGGAAGCATGTACAGCTGCTAATAATAAAAAAGTATACAGCTGTTATCATGATAAAAACAAAGTTGGCAAAGAGTACGGTGTATACTTCAAGAAATGTTTTTCAGTATATTTAAGCATAACGATAGCTTTGTAATCTGAAATATATACTGTACAGTAAAAATGACTCCTTATCAGCAAAAATTGCATATCTGAACGGTGAAAACATTGCATTGGTACCAACTTTTTCTAGAGTAATTATTGAAAAATTGGAGAGATGGCTGTAAGGATATCGTCGAGCTTTACGCATCGTATTGCAACTGCCACCCCTATGCAACTCCCATGTCCCTTGTATAGAGGAGGTTGACCGTCATATAGTGACGCCAAATCTTTGACCCCCCTTCCATGATGGGAGTGAATTGAATAGGGTAACCCGGTAACACCATTGTATAGTAGATGATTTTTTTTAAACTTGTTCTGTGGCGTGGAATTTTTAAATTGTTATTTTCTCTAAGTGAATAACACGTTCTATTATTTAACTCCATATCTTGAAATAAATTAAAATTTTTATGAAAAAAAACAAGGACTGCATAAAATATAAATACAAGGAAAAGTTAAAATTTTATTGTTTATAAAGAGAGATCTGCATTAATAAGTAGACGGTTTTTTTAAAACTACTCTAACTGCACGTTTTTGTTGTTTTAATAAAAATTGTGTTCTTTCATTCTTATGACCCCACAAGGAAACGGCGTAATGAAGAAATAGATAAATTACACCATAATAGGAAGCTAAAAGAACGTCTAACTTATCAATTTTAGAAAGGCTCTTTAAAATGTAAATTCCTGTACTGATCTTCTTACACACGGTATCAATGTGAATGTCAAACTTTAAATTTTCGTCAATAATGACACCCAAACATTTGAATTGAGTAACTGGGTCAGTAATTGTATCACCAATCATGTAGTTTGATATATTCTTATTAGTGGAAGTGGGATTGTCAATTCTAAATTCAATGATATTTGTTTTTCTAGTATTTACACTTAATTTATTCTTAAAGAAACCACTGAAGTAAGGAGCTGGTTTCAGTGTAAACTTCCACTTTTAGATCAGCACGATTTTCATTACTAAGAGAAAGGGAGGTGTCATCTGCAAAAAGGCATGGATTTGCGGTTTTGAGGCTTAAAGGTAAGTCATTTATGAAAAACAAGAAAAGAATCGGACCCAGGACAGAGTCCTAGGGAACTTCCTTAGTAATTTTAACTGCAGAGGATTTAACCCAACCTTGACATCCATAGGGATCAACAAATGAAACGCTGACAACCTGTTCTCTATCTTTTAGGTAGGAGGAAATCCACGAATGACCCTTACCTCTAATACCCAAAATGTAAAGTTTGTTTAGAAAGATATCATAGTCAATGAGGTCAAAAGCTTTTGTTAAGTCAAAGGAGATTCCTACGCAAGGATTTCCTTGGTCCAGAGATTTTACAATAGAGGAAACAAAGTGATAGATGGCATCTGCAGTTGACTTACCCTCGGTAAACCCAAATTGGGAAGTAGATAACAGCTGGTTTGTCTGAATGAAGGATAAAAGCCTATTTAAAAATATTCTCTCTATTACGTAATATCACAGAATATAGACATATATTCTGTGTTAATATATAGTTGAAGACAGAGCAATTGGTCTGTAGTTACCGCATATATCTTTTGGACCTTTATTATGTAAGGGCTTAACAATGGAGCTCTTTAAAACTGTAGGAAACACGCCTGATTGAAATGAAAAATTAATTAATAGAGATAATGGCTCAGATATTAGATGACTAATACTTTTCAACAATCTAGGAGATATCTCATCTGGACCAAATAACTACAGATCGCTCTGTGATTCATCGTGGCGCTGCGCTGGTTGTCCTCATTATTCCGATTCTTCCGATTCATTCACTCCGTGCTAACATTACCTGGAATTCCTCCACGGAACAGAAAGTTTTCCGTCCATCCCCCAATTTTAAATCTCAATAAAAATGGCGCTTTTCCGGCGTTCCCTTCAATTTTCCAATATGTATTATAAAATCGTTAAAAAGACGAACAAATCTTTGACTAATAATGATTTTCTAATCTAATAATGTAATGTGTCACGTTATCAAACTACTTCGTTACCTGTGTTTCCGAGATTAGACCTATTTTATGATGTATTACAGAGTTTTTTTTAATTTTTTTATGTACTTGCCCACATGACTAAATTGAACAAAACGAAAATGATTAACCAATCTTTTGTTAATACATTAACAGTATCTTTTTAAGCCCAAAATCAAGTAAATTCATCGAAAACTAGCAATGATAAATCCATCGTGGAGTGGTGTTTAAGCAATTAACATATAGTCCTGATATGATTTTTTAATAAAGGTTTTTAGGAATGTAACCTTAACCAGACCTGGGGGCGGAAAAAATTGTTGGGCCTAGGGGTGCCAAAATGCTAAATCCGGTCCTGCCAACTGCCTTGTGTTTGCTGATGACTTGAAGATCTTTGCTAGAGTTATGTCCACATCAGACCAGAAGGCTTTGCAGCAGTCCCTTTCTAACATTGTTGAGTGGTGTAAGCATAATGCCATGGAACTTAATATTTTTAAATGTAATGTGGTATCTTTCACACAAAAGCCTGCTTCATTAGTTGTTGACTATCACGTTGGGGGTGATACACTGAATAGAACAAACCAGATAAGGGATTTGGGGGTAGTTTTGACTTCAACATTGAGCCCATTGGAACATATCCACAGCATCACATCCAGAGCCAACTCCATTCTTTGTTTCGTCTACAGATCCACGAGACACTTCAAATCATCTCTCCCTCTTATCACGCTATACAAATCTTTTGTTCTTCCCATTCTTGACTATGGCTCTGTTATCTGGACTTCCATCCAAAATGAGCACACGGACTTGTTGAACAAAGTTCAAGTCAGTTTCTTGAGGTGCTTGGTATTCGTCTTGGCTTTCCTTACTTTGACACTCCAATTGAACAACATCTACATCTACTTTCTCTTGCCTTCGGCGAACAATGTCTGACCTGGCTTTCCTGTACAATCTTGTCAATGGAACAATAGACTATCCTGATCTTCTAATGCAAGTACATCTCATCATCCCCATGGGGACTAGATCAAGAACTATCTTCGGTCGAAGGTTCCAACCAACCAGCTACAGTTATAATAATGGACTTGCCAGAATGGAGAGAGTAGGTAGTGTGGCTGCAAAGCAGGTTGACTTTTTTGCGGAAACATTGCCGGCTTTCAAGAGGAAAATTTTTGCCATATTAAATGAGATATTTATTACTAGTAAATACCATATCTCGGGAGTATACAGGACAACATCCTACAGTTTCATGGCGATCGGTTGGATGGTTTGGCAACGCATAAACTTCAAACATATATATATATATTTATAAAAGAGGATGTTTGTGTGTGTGTGTGTATATATATATATATATATATATATATATATATATATATATATATATATATATATATATATATGTTTGAAGTTTATGCGCTGCCAAACCATCCACTGATCGCCATGAAACTTTAGGATGTTGTCCTGCACACTCCCGAGATAGTTTCTGTGAAGGTTGATGCAAATCCGTCCACAGGGTCCCGCCCCACGGGCTCCTAAAGATCCCATGTTATTCAAATGGAGAATCTGAATTGTTTACAAAAAACATATGACTGTGTGGTTTAATGTAGTTTCACATGCCATAAGCAGATTGAAGTTCTCACAACAACAGTACTGTATATGTTTTGATTTATTGTAGTTCTACATTTTACCTTGAGAGTGTAGCACACACTACTTTTACTTGATCAGGTGATCTGTATTTGGTGTTAACCTTTTTTCCTCGGTAATTAAAACATGTGGTGAATTTTGTATATTTGACATTAACCTATTGATGCATTAAGAGTTTAATGATTGATTATATAAACCTACAATAGATAAACCATCTAATAGGAATATTTGTGGCAGTAATTTCGTTAGTTTGTGTGGCCCGCAACCACAGCTGGTTTAAACTGCATTACATTTACATGGGACTACACTAGCGCTCCACAATGGACCACAAAACAGCTGATATTTTGAGACTCAAAATTTAACATTGGATGTGAAATCTATTTGTGTATAAAATCAATGGTTTAATCTTCAGATGTTAAACAAAAACAAATTACATGAAAACGTTTGAAATAGGTCAAGTAATACCGTTGGGTATTTATACTAATAAATAGGTATAAATTTATAGATAAAATAGGTATAAAATAATAGACAGGGCGAGCCGGTGGCCGAGTGGTCTAAGGCGTCAGGACTTTGAGCTTGGGTTAGAGGTTAGAGGTAGCAACGCAAGTAGTGTGGTTGAGGTACTGTAAATCAATTTAGTATCGTGATTTTACGTTATACAGTTAATCTACTTATTTATAGGCAAAAGTCACATGTCGGGGTTGGCACGCGAAGCGTGCAGGGGTGTCCCCTATTGTATATATAAAAGAGGATGTTTGTATATATATATATATATATATATATCTATATTTATAAAAGAGGATGTTTGTATATATGTATATATATATGTTTGAAGTTTATGCGCTGCCAAACCATCCAACCGATCGCCATGAAACTTTAGGATGTTGTCCTGTATACTCCCGAGATGGTTTCTGTGAAGTTTGATGCAGATCCGTCCACAGGGTCCCGCCCCACGGGCTCCTAAAGATCCCATGTTATTCAAATGGATAATCTGAATTGTTTACAAAAAACATATGACTGTGTGGTTTAATGTAGTTTCACATGCCATAAGCAGATTGAAGTTCTCACAACAACAGTAATGTATATGTTTTGATTTATTGTAGTTCTACATTTCAACTTGAGAGTGTAGCACACACTACTTTTACTTGATCAGGTGATCTGTATTTGGTGTTAACCTTTTTTCCTTGGTAATTAAAACATGTGGTGAAACGTAGAAATAAAAAATAAATAATTATTTGTTTTGCAGTTTACTTTTTATGACATGCCTCCTAAAAAATCTAATATTGGTAGAAGAAGCAAAAATGCTCGAATTCTTTCAGCTATTAGGTTCTAAATCAAACTCAATATTATGACCGGCGAAGCGGGCGGGTACAGCTAGTATATATATATATATGTTTGAAGTTTATGCGCTGCCAAACCATCCAACCGATCGCCATGAAACTTTAGGATGTTGTCCTGCACACTCCCGAGATAGTTTCTGTGAAGGTTGATGCAAATCCGTCCACAGGGTCCCACCCCACGGGCTCCTAAAGATCCCATGTTATTCAAATGGAGAATCTGAATTGTTTACAAAATACATATGACTGTGTGGTTTAATGTAGTTTCACATGCCATAAGCAGATTGAAGTTCTCACAACAACATTACTGTATATGTTTTGATTTATTGTAGTTCTACATTTCACCATGAGAGTGTAGCACACACTACTTTTACTTGATCAGGTTATCTGTATTTTTGGTGTTAACCTTTTTTCCTCGGTAATTAAAAACATGTGGTGAAACGTGAAAATAAAAAATAAATAATTATTTGTTTTGCAGTTTACTTTTTGTGACATGCCTCCTAAAAATCTAATATTGGTAGAAGAAGCAAAAATGCTCGAATTATTTCAGCTATTAGAGCTGCTGAAACATCTAGAGAGACAGAAGCACGTTTGGAAGCTGCCCGAATAAGGGCATTGTCTTCAAGAGCTGCTGAAACCCCTGCAGAGCGGGAAGCACGACTTGAGACCTGCGAGAACGAGCTTCGACATCAAGAGATGCCGAAACGCCCACAGAACGGGAAGCACGACTTGAAGACCTGCGAGAACGAGCTTCGGCAGTGCTGTAACCCAGCTACATGGGGACAAAGTGTTTGGGAGATTGTAGGCGATAGGCTGTATGCTCGGTTCTCTTAATACCGACATGGCGTCCGCTTGGTGGTTGCTATCGGCGTGGACACTACTAAAGAAGTCTGGGGTGTCCATGTTGGGTGGTAATCATTGTGCGGATGTTGTGTGGGGGAGATAACTGAGTATCAGGCTTGTCAATTAGCTGAAAGTCAGACCAGCACTACGTGGTTCGGATTCCACGTAAAGCTGTATGTCCCTTAGTTGCCCTGGAAGTTGGGCTATTAATAAATTGCCCTTTCTGAGGAACAGTTGAACTCAGTTAGTAACCAGACTACACTCATCTACACTCATCCTACACTCATAACACCATTCATATTCGCCTTAAAATACGCACAACGTTGTGTCGGCATCTCATATGTAAGAATGTAAGACGTTAAGAGATGCCGAAACGCCCACAGAACGAGAAGCACGACTTGAAAACCTGCGAGAACGAGCTTTGACGTCAAGAGATGCCGAAACACCCACAGAACGGGAAGCACGACTCTAAGACCTGCGAGAACGAGCTTCGATTTCAAGAGATGCCGAAACACCCGCAGAACGAGATGCTCGACGTGCCATTGAACGTATACGTCAGAATCAAACAAGAACACGAGTTAATCTCAATAAAGCTGCGTTCAATTATGACAACACTGTTCATTATAACATGCATAGCGATATTGCTATTGGTCCGATGTCTACTTTATGTCCATACTGTCACGCTTTAAAGTTTAAAAAGAATCATCCGGAATGTGCTGCTCGAATGGTAAAGTAAATTTGCCACCATTGGATGAACCACCAGAAAAACTCTTTTCTTATCTGGCAGGATCTTCTCGAGAGTCCAAACACTTTCTGCAACATATTCGGAAATATAATTATTTTTGCTGTCAAATGACATCGTTTGGGGCATCAAATATAGTGCGATACGGTAATTTCACGCCTACATTCAAAGTGCAAGGACAAGTATACATATCATCAAATAGGTTCTCTTCTTCCAGTTGTACCGGGTCGTTTTGACCGGTACATTTCGTTTTTTTTGTCGTTGTCTGCCGGGCTGCCTGAGACCGCTTGTGCCCGGCGATTCGCGTACTTTGGTGGCCGTTGGCTCGGATCCGTTCGTTCCGGGTTCCAGCTTCGGTCAGGTTGGCCTGTCTGTTCACTTGTTCTCAGCGGCCGTTCGTCACGAGATGCTGGGCTAGAGGCTCCTAAAACTCCAGGGTCCTCGAGTGGGACATTTTCCCTCAGCCTGTCGTCCGGGCAAAGAGCCTGGCCTGGGGACCATGTGATTGAGCGAGCTGTGCCCTCTCTGCCCTCCCTACATCTTTGGGTAGAAGTCTTCAGTCCTCAGGTCAGTGCGTTCCATGTTGTTTTTCCCGGCGGCTGAGCTGGGGGTTTTGAGGCGGATATTTATATTTATAAAAAACAAAAAAAAGGAGGTGAAATATAAAAAAAGGAAGAAAAAAATGTTTGTGGAACAGTTTAATGTGGCCTAGGCCTAAAAGTGAACGGAACAGTGATTTGTGCAACACAGCCATGGGGGGACCTATATGTATTTTTGTGAAAGAAAAAAAAACTTAAAATACAAAAAGAACTTTTAGTATTAATACTTATTGTTATTTAGTTTAATTAGTTTATTTTATTGTTATATTTTTTTAGAGTTTATATTTGTTAGGTCCCTACCGTTAAATTGTGTTGTTATTTATTTTTATGCTTTAGGCCTAGTGATTTAGTTATTTATTTATTTATTTCGTGTTTTGTATTATTGCTGTCAGGGGATAATAGAACGGTACCGTGTTATATTTTTTTTCAATTGTTTAATTTTTTTTAAATTCTTCACCAAAAGGGGATTATTGTGCTTTGACTTAATTTTCTAATTCGGAGCTGCCCAGGGATTCCGGCTTACTCCCTGGCCTCGGTGGAATCATGGGATGTGGGGCTAAATTGCCGGGATTATTTGGGGTTATCAAAATTGTTTCTAAATGTTCACTTTTAAATTGTTAATAAATTGTCTTACGTTTTGGGTGTCTCAGGCTAAACTGCAGATAGGCCATACAGTTTGTTGATTGTTAATTTTGGTATTTATAGCGTTAAGTGGTTTTGTGGTTTTTTGTATTATCTTGGTTATGTTAGTGATTCTTGTAGTTATTTAACTGCGGATTAATATTGTGGCCTTCTGCCTGTCAGTTTTGATTATTTGTTGTTTGACTTGATAAAAAATTAGTTTTGCTCAGCTGCCGAGTTTTATTTTGACCCTCCAACTGCCACCCGTGATCCCATCGCTTGACCTTGTTTTGAGCCATCCCCCGGTTGGCACGCTTTCCCGCTTTGAGGGGGGGGGATGGGTCTCAATTGGTAGCAGAGCGTGGTTCCGATCCACGGACCTCTGGGTTATGGGCCCAGCACGCTTCCAATTACATGGTCCCCAGGCCAGACTCGCAGTGTGGAAGGTGGAACTTTGCCCGGACGACAGGCTGAGGGAAAATGTCCCACTCGAGGACCCTGGAGTTTTAGGAGCCTCTAGCCCAGCATCTCGTGACGAACGGCCGCTGAGAACAAGTGAACAGACAGGCCAACCTGACCGAAGCTGGAACCCGGAACGAACGGATCCGAGCCAACGGCCACCAAAGTACGCGAATCGCCGGGCACAAGCGGTCTCAGGCAGCCCGGCAGACAACGACAAAAAAAAAACGAAATGTACCGGTCAAAACGACCCGGTACACAGTACATGAAGAATATCCGGTGTTTTTGCAAATTTAATTCATTGAAAATATAGAGGAAGAACTTGATCTCCGATGCGCCTTTAGTTTAGCCCTAAACAGGGAAATAGTCGCTGAAATACGTGCTTTACTTCATGAGCATAACCGGTTGGTCCGAGATTTTAAATCTGCATTTGAAAACCCAAGTACAGACGACTTCAAGGTTATTATCAGGGCAGACAAAACACCAACATATGAACATACAAGAAGATTTAATGCTCAAATGGCCCCTGAGGTAGCAGCTGTGGTTGTTGGAACAGAAATTACTCGAAGAGATATTGTTATCAGCAAGCGAGATGGAACCAAACATCGAGTTTCTGAAACACACCGATCTTATGATGCTCTTCAATATCCCATCATGTTTCCACGAGGAGATGGATATCACCTTGAACTTTATCAAATAAATCCTGGAACAGGAAATGCGACTTCAAAAAAGGTTAGTTGCAAAGATTTTTATGCGCATCGTATCATGATTAGAGATCAGCAGACAAATCACCTTTTGCAGTGTCGACAGCTCTTCCAACAATTTATTGTTGATATGTACGCCAAAGTTGAAAGCGAACGACTGAACTACATTCATTTTAACCAGTCAAAGCTACGAGCCGAACAGTATATACATTTGAGGGATGCAGTTGCCAATGACAGAGCAGCTGCTGATGTTGGGCAGAAAGTTATTCTGCCAGCATCTTACACTGGAAGTCCAAGGCATACGCATGAGTATGCACAAGATGCTTTAACGTATGTTCGGAAGTATAGACGCCCTGATCTTTTTATCACATTTACATGTAATCTGTCATGGACTGATACAACCGAATTACTCATGCAGGGCACGTCATGTCATCGGCACGACATAACGGCAAGGGTCTTCAAGCAATAGTTGATTCGTTTCATGGACATAATCACCAAAAACCATATAAATGGTCAGACTCGATGCTGGATATACTCCGTAGAGTGGCAGAAAAGAGGCCTGCCTCATGCACATATTTTGATATGGTTAGTTGATAAGATTGCCCCAACACAGATTGATGACACAATAAGTGCCGAACTTCCTCATCCAGTGGAAGATCCAGAGTTATTTGCGATTGTGAAAAAAATATGATCCATGGACCATGTGGGGTTCATAACCCAAATTCACCGTGCACGAAAGATGGAAAATGTACGAAGAATTATCCACGTGCCATGATAAGAGAGACGCAGACCGGTGGAGATAGTTATTCGCAATACAGACGGAGATGTCCAGAAGATGGTGGGTACACAGCAACCATTAGTGTTAATTGCATAGACTTCGAAATTGATAATAGGTGGATAGTGCCATACTCTCCCATACTTTTAAAATCTTTCAATGCTCACATCAACGTAGAATACTTCAATTCGGTTAAATCGATCAAGTACATATGCAAATATGTCAATAAAGGAAGTGACATGGCAGTTTTTGGACTTGAAAATCCTAATGCCCCCGTAAATGAAATTGAACAATTTCAAATAGGGCGGTATATTAGCAGTAATGAAGCTGTGTGGCGAATTCTTGTTTTCGACATCCATGAGCGCTTTCCTGCCGTCATGCATCTCAGCGTACATTTGGAAAACGGCCAACGAGTGTATTTCACGGAAGAGAATGCTGCCCAGAGAGCTTTAGAACCACAAAACACTACTTTGACCGCATTTTTAAAGCTGTGTGAAGCTGACACCTTTGCGAAAACCTTACTGTATCCTGAGGTTTTGCACTACTATACTTGGAATACCAGTTCTAAAATGTTTCACAAAAGAAAACGAGGTGTCCGTCATCATGCAGTGCATGGCATATTTTCAACTGACACTTTGGGACGAGTTTACACAGTGCATCCAAGTAACAGTGAGTGCTACTACCTACGAATGTTGCTCCATGTAGTAAAAGGGCCAACTTCCTTTCAAGACCTGAAAACGGTTGAAGGACAAGTTTGTCAGACATTTAGAGAAGCGTGTTCCAATCTTTGTTTGCTAGAAAATGATTCCCATTGGGACAACACACTTGCTGAGGCATCTGAAACACGTAATGCCCAGCAGATACAAACTCTCTTTGCCATAATCTTAACAGCTTGCGCTCCTTCAAATCCACAGCATCTTTGGGAAAAGCATAAAGAGAATATGAGCAAGGACATCCTCCTCCGATTACGCAGAATTAATCCTGGCTTAGAAGTGCAGTATTCAGAAGATGTTTTCAATGAAGCGCTTATTTCACTTGAGGATGTATGTATTTCCATAAACAACAAAATGCTCAATGAAATCGGGCTGCGTTCACCGGAAAGAAACAGAAATGGCGTTCCTGATAAAGAGTTGTTACAGGAAACACAGTACAACATAACTGAACTAAAAGTATACATTGAAACCCAAGAAAAAATACTAACTGACGATCAAAAGCTCGCATACGACACAGTCATGCACTATGTTCAAGAGGGGAATGGTGGCCTTCTTTTCATTGACGCTCCAGGTGGCACAGGAAAAACGTTTTTGTTGAACTTATTACTGGCAAAAATTAGGGTGAACAAAAATATTGCTCTGGCTGTGGCTTCATCTGGAATCGCAGCCACTTTGCTTGATGGAGGACGCACAGCGCACTCGGCTTTTAAATTACCATTGAATTTAAATCAAACAGCAAATTATCAATGCAATATCAGCAAAACATCTGGAATGGCAACTTTGCTCCAAACATGCCAGCTTATTATATGAGATGAGTGCACCATGACCCATAAAAAAACGCTAGAGGCACTTGACCACACTCTTAAAGATTTTAGAAACTATAAAAGGCTAATGGGTGGAGCATTAATACTGCTCGCCGGTGATTTCTGCCAGACTTTGCCAGTTATACCAAGGTCAACACCAGCAGATGAGCTGAATGCATGCCTTAAGAATTCCTCCTTATGGAGACATGTGAAAAAATTAACACTGTCAACTAATATGCGGGTGCATTTACTACAGGATAATTCCGCAGAGCACTTTGCTAAGCAACTTTTGGATATGGGAGACGGGAACTCTTCCACTTGATCCCCTAACAAAAGAAATAGATTTCCCAACAAACTTTTGCCAGATGCAATCATCACTCGAGGATCTAGAGAAAAACATTTTCCCGGACATTGCTATTAATTTAAGAGATCACAATTGGCTTTGTGAGAGGGCAATCTTAGCTTCAAAAAATGATGATGTGAATCGTATCAATATAAAGATACAATCAAAAATTCCCGGTGTTGCGACAGAATACAAGTCAACTGACACAATTGTCGAAGAGGAAAAATCAATAAACTATCCAACAGAATTTCTAAATTCATAGAGCCTCCTGGAATGCCACCGCATACATTGAATTTGAAAGTCGGTTTGCTAATATTGCTTCTTCGAAATTTGAACTCCCCAAAACTGTGCAACGGGACTAGACTTACTGTAAAAAAACTAATGCCCAATTTAATTGAAGCAAAAATATTGAACGGAAAATGCAAAGGAGAAGATGTGCTGATACCAAGGATTCCGATGTTTTCAACTGATTTGCCATTCAATTTTAAACGTCTCCAATTTCCTGTGCGACTTGCTTTCGCAATAACTATTAATAAATCTCAAGGACAGTCATTTCGCGTTGCCGCAATAAATTTAAGTAATCCATGTTTTTGACATGGACAGCTCTACGTCGCTTGCTCGAGAGTAGGCTCACTAAAAAGCCTTTACATTTATACACCAAATAAGAAGACCAAAAATATTGTTTACCCTCTTGCACTAATTTAATAAATAATGGTTTTTTCTATAATTCTTTTTATTGCTTTATTTTGGTATGTCAATGAAAAATGAAAGGCGAGACAACATCCGCCGGGTTCAGCTAGTATATATATATATATATATATATATATATATATATATATATATATATATATATATATATATATAAACAATTATTATTTAATATTTATTATTGTTTGTATATCATCGTTATTATTATATTTTTATTAATTATTATTGTTGATTTATTTCCTAATTAATCCATCATTGATGTTTTGGGCTAGTATATTTTGATTGTTATTTTAATATTATTATCCTTTCTGGTGCTATTTGGAACTGTACTTTACTATAAGCTTTTAAGGTATGTAAAACTGTTTGGTCACTTTCTAGGCATAATTATTATACCATTCCTATAATACGCCATCTTGAACTTGTTGTATTTATTATTAAGTAAAATTGATTTTGTACCGTTGGAAGTAATAAATAAATATATAAATAATACTTTTAGCACATGTTATGATATCATTATGTTATAACCTTATTATTAGTGATATCTCTTGAACCTAAAATTTTTCCAATAAGCATTAAGCATTACATCCTTTAAAACAACATTTTAAAACTTAACTAAGCAGCCCCGGGTTTAGGGTGAAGAGTGCCCTGGGCTGCAAACAACTTTGGCACCTCCTCCTCTACGGAAGTCTATGAGTTGGAATAGCAAAATCAAGTTTCATTAATAAAACCACCACAGTAGTTGTGAGGTCTAAACAACATGAAACAGAGTCTAATGTTGAGTCTGAAGGTAATGATGGAGCCCTACCAGAAGAAAGTTGTTCAGAAGAAGAAAAACATGAAAGTCATTTAAAAACTCCTTCAATATTACCTAAAAGAACTAGGTCTAATCGTACTGTTAATATGCCCAAAAGGTATAATGATTATGAGGTAGACATAAATGTTGCCTACTGTCTACTATCTTGCAACAATGATCACAACAGCTACAGTGAAGCCATAAGTTATGGTAACAAGTGGAAAGAAGCATTAGATAATGAACTATATTGGTCGGTAGCGTAGTTGGTTCAATCCCAGCTTCATGTGCTAAAGGTTGTCAGTTCGATCCCAATCAGAGTCAATACATTTTGAGAAGGATCAGCTGATAACCACCGGCTGTTCATTTGTCATTGGGCTATTAATTAATGACACTTTCTAAGGAATAGTCGGCCTTAGTTTATAACAATGACTACATTCGCTCATCTACACTCATCACACTCAATCGAAATCCATATTCGCCCATATCTTGACGATCGGCGTCTTATGAATAAATAAATAAATAAAATAAATAAATAAATAGAACTGCAACCTTAAAATATTGAACACCTGGACAGTACAAGATCTACCTGAAGGTAAAACAACTATTTCTGCAAGATGGGTTTTTAAAACCAAATCTGACAGAACGAAGAAAGCACGATTGGTAGCAAAAGGCTATCAAGAAGACTGTACTTCAAATGTATGCATATTTGAAATGCCCACAATAAGAATGTCTATATGCTATGCCTTACAAAACGATTGGTGAATGCGTCATGTAGATGTGCTATCTGCTTTCCTTAATGGATCTTTATGTAAAGAAGTATATTTAAAAGACCCCGAAGGAGTCAATGAGCCTACAAATAAGGTTCTTATATTTCACAAAGCTTTTTATGGTTTCAAAGAGTCAACACGGTGTTGGAATGATTGCTTTGATAAATTCGCAGCTGAAAATGGATTAAAAAGGTCAAGTTATGATGTATGTTTGTACAAAGGGGAAAACGTGTGGCTAACGCTGTTTGTTGATGACTGCTTGATTACCGGCCACCAAAACCAAATTGAAAGTTTAATAAAACAGCTTAAAAGAAAATTCAATGCCAAATATCTTGGAACAATTGAAAACTTTTTAGATGCAAAAGTAACTAAAAATCTATCTAATATCCACTTAAGTAAAGAGGATCTAATTGATAAAATCCTAGTAAAATTTAATATGACCTTATGCAAAGGCAAGGACACACCAATGGAAATAAACTTTCAGCCAGACCTATTGGAAGAAATTGTTAGTGATGTACCTTATCGTGAACTTATTGGAAGTGTAAATTATTTTGCGATGATTGCAAGACCAGATATTTGTTTCGCCACTTCATATCTTGGAAGATTTCTTGATAAACCCACTCAAAGCTTATGGAAAGCTGTCAAAAGGTTCTGCAATAAATCAAGAAAATCAAACATTTGTCAAGATGCTAAATGAAAACCTTATTTCCGCATATGCCGACGCAGATTGGGGTTCTGATAAGATCAACCGAAAAAGTGTAAATGGAGTAACTGAGTTCTATCATGGTAATTTGATTTCATGGACTTCAAAAAAGTATCAAGTTGTTGCTTTATCTACAACTTTATATACAAGCGGAGTATATTAAAAGGACTCGCCTCAGACATTACTGATGATAATGTCAATGCTCTTCTGTTTGCAAACAACCAGAGTCCTATCTCGATGATTAACAGTTAGGAGAATACCACGCTCAATACACATTGACATTAAGGTACATTTTATTATGGATATTGTTCCAAATACTTACAAGTACAATATGTATGTACCTTCTGACAAAAACTTTGCTGACATTTTTACTAAAACTGTAAGTAAATACAAGTTTGTAAAATCTAACATGTTCATAAACCTTTGCACAACTTACCATGGGCCAAACTTTTTGTTCATTAATTAGGAAACTTATTTTATGGATTTAAACTTAATTTTATATTTGATTCATGAAATAATTTATTATTTAGTTATCTTTTATACACTAGAATTTCTATGTTTAAAAGAGAGTTACTAGGCCTCTCTTTAAAAATCAACTTTGTTCTTCAATGTTTTATTGTTTTTGCAATTTCAAGTACAGTATTGAAAAGATTGCCCATTTAAAGAGACTTGAAATTGAAGGATGGTGTTGAAACATATTAAATAATTACATTATAATTAGCTAAGGCAATTTAGTGGCCTGTGAGTAAATAGTTTAGTACACTATGTTTATTTATTATGCTTTGTATATTTGTTCTAAATCTTTTACTATAAAACGAGCAAGGAATTGTATGTATATATGTACCTATTTCCAGTCATTTTATTTCAAAAACGGCTTTACCGATTTTCTTCGTACTTTGTCTATAAAAAGGTTTTCTACCTCAGGAATCCAATGGATTTGGTGACAATTTTGAGAAAACTCATTTTCTATGAGTTTTCACGATTCCAAAAGTAAATGGGTGGGCGGGTGGGTCAATACCACTGTTTAATGTTTACTATTTCAACATGTGAGTTATGATTTTAATTTATTTTTTTAAATAACACATGTTTATCTGAATCTGTTAAAATGTAAACAAACCAAATATTATTGTATTTTTCTTACCTATGTCTAATATACACAATTCAGTTATTCTCGAACTTTATTTCATTTTTATTATAATTTCAACGCACCGCAACGCATATTTATGGTCCTTCGAGCCGGATTACAGCAAGTAAGATAAATTTACAGTTCATTGATAACTTCAGTTCAGTGTATTTTAACTTTTTCTTAGATGCTAGGCGGACGTCCTCCAAAACGATGCAAGTTTAATTTTAATAAAAATGAGCCATCAATACCGAATTTAAATGAATCCCAAGATACTGAAACATGCTATGAAGCTGAAATTGAAAATACAGATCTTGATTCAAACAATGAAACAAATCTTATAACTTGTAATAATAATACTTTGCAAACAACTTCTACAAATAATCCTGGAAATACCTTACAAACTTCTAGCAACTTTCTTAATTACGATTTGCCATCAACCTCAGTGTTACCCGAAACAATGCTTTGTTTCATTGTTTGAATCAAGATCTGTATTTTCAATTTCAGCTTCATAGCATGTTTCAGTATCTTGGGATTCATTTAATTTCGGTATTGGAAGTCAGCGATTAGATGATATGAACCCGATCGGAGATCGGCTTTCCTGGTACTATTCTGATTATTAAAACAGTTGTTTTCCTTTGATCTTGTAAAGATGTCTTTTTATTGTTACCTAATTATTTGATATAAAATGAGAATGGAATCTGTTAGTATTTAATAATTTTATTCCTATATAAGGAATAAAGTTAAATAAACCTCAACAAAACATAAAGACAGACAGTTTTCTTAAATTTTCGTTAAGAAAATTGTTTTAACAATCTTAGAAAAATTAGTTTTAAGAGAAACATCATGTTCAGAACATATTATGTGCATACAGTTTTTTTTCTCAAACAGTTGATCTCTTGGCATTTTTCACTCTAGATAAAACTAAAAACCCACTTTCGGCGGAACAGTTAGTTGGTAACAAGATGTGTCAAGAAAATCCTCAGCGCTACTTTGAGATTGGGAAAAGTGGTAGACAGCTTGTTACTTCTTATGTACCGTACTTGTAAACCTCAGATATGGTCTTCATACCTTTAAGTTCAATATACATCTTAAAATGGGAACACTCATTTACAAAATTTCACTGGTATCCTGTGAACAACTCTTTACCAACTTATTTGCTGCCTTTACATTAGATTCATTGAAGACTCCTTCAACGGTGACACCAGAAGTGACAAAACTTCAAAGCAGTCAAGAACGGGGCTTGACAGAAGTGGCATGCTGTCCTATCAAATGCTAAACTCTGATTTCGTGCCTGTCAACCAGTGATAGCATAATATGAGTTTACATTATTTTTAACTGCTATAGTTGTATTTGTGCTTACTCTTCAACAAATAATTGCAATGATATTTCAATAAAAACCAGTGTTTCCCTTCAATGACTAGGATACTATTTCTGTTTCAAAGTGCGGAATAAAATTATGTAAATATTTACATATAGTATATGTATATCATTGCCAGAAAATGTGATCCATTATTGTTCACTTTGTTATCAAGACTTTATTGAAAGCTGATTTCACTATCTGCCACTGACTAGTTAGGCCTGTAACAGCTTTTTATTACTGAAAACAAAGTTAACAGTTCTCAACGTTAATCAGCTCACTGACCAAACTTCTCTCTTCTGGGGTACCTTCCACCTGGTTGTTCAGCTTAACAGGGCACCTCTGGTAGATTAAATGTTGGAGTTGGAGTGAGAGATGGTAGGAGGGTTCACTTGTATGAATCCTTATGTTTTGTAGGGAACATGTTTACTCTTTTATATTTACAAGTTGTATTCAGAAATTAATGATCGCCTCTAATAAATAAACTAAGCTGCAAAGATAGCTCAACCTTGTTTGTAATATTACAAGCACTGTATAGTGAAAAGTTAAAAAACTTAAAAAACTAAAAAACTTAAAAGTTAAAAAACTTAAAAAAGTACATAGTACATTTTTAAAGTTTTAAAAATGTACTATGTAATGAAGAGAAATTTGCCTGAAATTGTCGAAATACATAAAGTTAAGCTAAGAAAAAAGGATGTATTTATGGTTCCCAAACCAAATCTCACTTTCTATACAAAAAGTTATTTATTTCTGGGACCAAAAATGTTTAACTCAATACCAATTGTTCTGCAAAATTTGAAAAATATAAAATTATTTTCCAACAAAGTAAAAAATTGGTTATTAAAGCAAGAAAGTATAGATTACCTTGTAAATATTCAAGTTTAAAGCAATACACTTTCAAACATATTTTTATTATTCATTTATAATCGTATAAATTTTAATACCCTATAAATACTTATTCACTGTATCACATTTCAGATAACATAGTAAAGTATACATATTTGGCAGACTTGGGAAAGTTAACAATTATTTTTAACTGAATAAATTCTTGGACAAACAACAATGGGACACGTTGGGTGTGTCTACTAATTATGGGCAGGGCAGGAAGATGGCGGAAAGGGATGGGATGTGACTCATGACCTTGTTTGTCGGCGAATACTTGGGATTGAGGAAAACGCCCGGTCTAACCAAGCCTGATATTTGGTTAGTCATAAATTGTTTCGTTTTTATTTTGTTTCCTATTATTGTATTATATAGCTATACTGTTAGGGTTAGGATAACATTAAATTTAGAGTTAAGGTTTAAGCTATTTATGTTTTTATATTAGTGTTTATATTTTGAAGAATTGGGATTTTTTATTTTTATTTTAAATTAATATTATTTGCTCATGCGCATATTAAGATTTATTTGAAAAGAAGGAACCTCTAAAACAGGCATTGCCTTAGGAGGTCCTAGTATTTTCTTGAAATATGTAATTTATGAAAGGTTTTGTTCTAGTAGTATAAGTTTTATTTTGTTAACAGAGAATTAAGAAGAAACCTTTTTATGTTTGAATGTAATTATATGTATTTTATGTATATATTTCGAGAAAATAAATATATTCTTATTCTTATTCTTAAAAAGTCAACTGATTGTACACCTATTCTTCATTGCACTCTGAAAGAAGGTCATAAGGCTTAAGGGAAAACAGCTGCAGCAGGTGGATGAAGAACAAACATACCTAGACAGGGAAAGATGGAAGATGCTTGTCAACACACTTGAGTGACTGAAGGTGCTAAACCGATGATGATTATGATGATATTGTTCACTTTTATCATCATTTTAGATATCAAAACTACAGTTAAAATGCCTATCTAAGTTATTTTGTCTATGGTCTAGTGGCGTGACCAGTGATATTGAAGCTGTTTATAATTAATAATGTACCTACTTTTCTCTTATATTTTTATTATCTTATTTAATTTTTCTGCAAGTCCTGTATTTTAACTGTACATGTTAACTATTTCAAACATTTGTCTCTAAGTGTTACCACTCTCTTTAGTTTGAATTCATTTATTTTGATAAAGTACAAAGTAATTATTTATTGTTATTTATCATTACAGATAACGTGAATTAATGTGTTTTAGTTAATTTTATATGCAGCATTTTTTTTTTGAAAGGATTCGTCACACGCATAGGTCCTGTGGCCCATGTGTGACTTTTTTCATTATATTTGATGTTCATTTGTTTTGTTCTTCATGGAAGAAAAATCTTCAACACCCTACCTCTCAACCTAAAAAATCTTAGAGGGAATGAGTTCAAGAAAAGCCTTCAAGACTGGCTCGTGGACAGACCCTTTTACACCATGACAGAATTTTTTGACTGTAAACAGTACATTGTAAAGCAAGAGACCTGAAGATTTTAATTCATTGTAAATTTTGATGCCATTACAATTCTTTATGTTGTTGTAAATAAAGAACTTTTGATTTGATTTGATTTCGGTGGGGGGGAGGGGGTTTCCCGATTACAACCCCCCACCCCTTGAGATTTAGAAGAGGCCCCAAAATGAGAAAGAAGGACTCAATAATGAAATCGATAATATCGGTTGCTGAATTTAACAACAGTTATCATCCGTGAAGACTAAAATAATGTTGTTTCTTGAAAAAAAAAAAAAAAATCAATATATATATATCCAGTAAGACATGGTAGATAGAAAACTACATTCCGTGAGGGTACAGGCTGGCTTAAAGGTGGTTGTGCTTTAGTGGTGCCCAGGGGTATGAAATATCAACCACATGTCTAAGTTAATGTCAGCTTGGTTGCACAAACCAGATGGAAATGAAAGTAAGTACAATAAGTCGTTATTAAAAAATAGTGTACATTAAAGAATCACTGTCAACTATTTTATTACATACTGTATAAGCGTTTCATATCTGAGACCCTATCTTAGCACTTTTGGATGGTATAATTATTTATTTTCAACTAGGTTGTAAACATATTCAGGTTTCTATCTACAGTAAGATTTTTAGTCTTTTTTTCATTAACTCCGGCTTTCTCTACTTGCTTTTTGCTATTCCGCTACAAGGAAAACCTTTTAAAAACTATTTTGATTAGACAGAAAAAAATTCTAAATAAAATAAATATAGATTTATAAGTTTAAGATAGGACATTTTGAAGTATTATAAAATTTAAAATTAACCCACCATGTGTAATTATTTTATTATTATAATTCAACTTCTATAGAAAAAACATTTTCCTCTGTTAATTAAAAGCCAATCCTTAATTTAACATATTGAATTAAATTAAAAATATGTATATACAAGATTAGACTAATTCACACCAGTTTATGACTATCATGAATTTAACTCTGAAGTTCTTTTTCATGACACTTAATCACGGTACATTTAATATACAGTTAAAAATATGTAGTAAATAAGATTCAACATTTTACAGGTTTTTATTCTAATTTAAAATAATTACTTCTGTATTTATGAATTCTTCCAGTGAATATAATATTAAATATACCAAGTTTCTTAATGCTTTTTAGAATATTTAAAATTTTCTTATTTTGAGTCAATCTAATAAATAATTGGGCTTTACGTAATTAAGGCTGAGTTGTCTAACAACCGATAAATGTCTGTGTTTCTAGTATTATATGAGTTTTTGAGCATAGTTTGGCTAAAAAAAAATTACTCCATACATTCAAGATTACCTCCATTTAAAAGCTAAGTTCTATTAATATACAAATGTTCCTAAAACCCTCTGTCTCTGATGACCTCCATTCTGAACCAAGCAAGACGCTTACTGCTCTTATCTGCAATATTAATATTCTATTGAGATCAGATTATCCTGTACTGCAATGTAAAACAATTATATATTATACATGAGAGCGCACAAATAAATAATAAATGAAGAATAATGTTTTATATCCTGCAATATGTGACATTCTTTTTAAGTACATATAAACCAACTAAGTGCATACTTTAATAGCTATTGGTGGGTCTTAAATTATGACAAGTAAAATAACCATTAAATAAATCTTACATTTAATTTGTCATGCTTCACAGTGTCTATAAATTATCTTATATTAAACTGAATATACTTGCGGTTTAGATAAATAAATTTTGTCTTAATCTAATTCGCTGTTATGAATCCAAACGAATTAGTTTAGGTTAGTATTATTATTGATTTTACTATACGAGAAATAGTAAAAAAGTTCCCAGAATTGGTTGAAATATATTTATTGGACAAAGATAAAAATTTTAAAAACCTATTTCCCTACAAAATACTCTTCTCCTACAACAATACACTTGTCCCTACGATCATACAGATTGTCAAAACACTTTTGAAACTTATTTTTTAAAATGTATTTAAATAATTTTATTCCATTTTTTCTGACAGCTTTAGCACCTGCAAAACGATTTCCTTTTATTGATGTTTTCACTCTGTGAACAGTAAGAAATTGGACAGCATGAGGACAGGCGAGTAGGGAGGATGTTCTAACGTGGCAACGCAGTGCTTGACCAGGTAGTTACGTACTAACGAGAACTGATGTACAGGGGTACTGTCATGCAGCAAAATCCAATTATTTTCTGCTCATTTTTCAGGCCGTTTCCTCCTTATTGTACCTCGTAAGCGCCTAAGAACTTTTTTGTGTGGATAAATTTACCTTATCACCAATTGTTATTCTTCAGATTGCATGGACAGTTTGCCGAACTCGCTCAATGTTGTCATCTGTGGTTCAGTCGAAGGCCGTCCACTACGAGAGTAATCTTCAATGTTTATGTG
This sequence comes from Stictocephala bisonia, assembly GCA_035578905.1. NCBI lineage: Eukaryota > Metazoa > Arthropoda > Insecta > Hemiptera > Membracidae > Stictocephala > Stictocephala bisonia. Next base: position 5,327,115 of record JAQJVL010000011.1, read on the forward strand.
ACCATCATGAACACGTTTGTGCCTTCCGTAAAATTGGCTTTTCTTCATTGCCGTAATTTCATATGCTTGAATTGACAATTAGTGTCCCAGAAGATGACTTAGGAAATAAAACACCAAATTTAATGTTATTTAGCTGTTCATTAAATCAATTTTCAAAAAGTGACAATGTAAAATGCACATGCACAAAAAGCGCTCCCTACGAGGGAATATGGCTGAGCTATACTCAAGCTACCTATATCTCTTCTCCAGAAGTAGTACTAGCTGATAGTCAACGAAATTCCCACCGGCAACCACACTGAGTGTCTCTGAACATTGATTCCGGAAACTTTTTGACTTTACCTTGTATAAAAATCACTGGTATTATAAAGGGTACCAATAAAAACACAGAGTTAAAATGTGACAAATTTATTTCCACACAAATTTTGCTATTTTCATAGTGGATATTTGAAGTCGCTTGTATACCCCAATAGGGCACAGACCATTCAAGGCCTCAAAGAGAAAACTCATCGTGCTGTTCTTAACATTCAGTCACAAAAGTATGTAAAAGGGATAGAAAATGTTGCCAAAAGAGTTAGGGTTGCCACCATGGTATTGCACAATGAGTTGGGTCTTAGATTTGTTGAAGAAGTCAATAAACTTTGAGTGGATTTAAAAAAAAGTTATACCAAAAATGAAATACTACAGTCAATAGTATAATGTATTTTGGAATCTATGAAATAAAATATTGATCTTACGTTTTAAAGTTTTCTTATTATTTTGTGATGCAGATTGGTGATTGAATTTATTAAGTTTAATTCAACATAAACTGAAATGCCAATTTAAATTTGGTTCCTAATTAATATATTACATGTTGATAGTTAAGTGAATGTCACTCAAAAAAGATCTATTACAGTGTCTGTATAGAATATACAAATATTTTGGTGATTGATTGGCCTTTTTTGAATTCAAGGTCTGGGGAAGGTACACTGGATTAACGAAAACAATCACCATAATATTAACAAAATTTTTACTTATACTGTAATGAATTTATGTTGTCTAACTTTCACTTGTATTCAATTTTAAAAACACATAAGCTATAAAATATCTAGGATAATTTTGATTTTTTAAAATTGCTTTTAATTATATCCAAATACTGTCAGATCAGTCAAATTAGTGATGAACGAATGTTTTATTTCCAATTTAATACATTCCATAAAAGAAAATAAATAAAACAGTTATAAAGAAATATTGTGCTAGGAAATAAGTTTACATGGGTATTAAAGCCTGTTTGTAGGCTCAGTTGTGCATCAGTCATAATTTAGATTAGCACCAAAAATAGTTTATAATAATTCAAACCAAATTTTGGAAGAAACTTTGCTAGTAATTAATAGAATGAAATTAAAAAATATATAAAAAATAAATATTACTAATTGTTAAGTAGAAAACAGACTTAAAACAAAAAAATAAAGATGATTAATAAGAACTATGAGCTTGACAAGTCAGACAAACAAGGAGGAAAAAGCTGAATATTATTTAAGTATGATCGTATTAAAAACTAAAATAACAGTTTTTAAAAACTAAAATGAACACAATAAACAGAGCTACTCTCTAATCTAACATTTCCTTAATATAATTGTGTGATTAATGCTTAACATTTTACAGCATTATAAGTTTACATAATTATTGATTAAACTATTCTTAATCAATAAAACTAGAACCATAGTGGCCTGGTATATCTGAGACATGCTTTGGAATGTTCCCCAATCTTGAAAACCCGAACGCCGCTTTAATCACATGAATAGCAGCCTCCAAAGTTTTAACGACATCTTCCTTAGTCCCTATATCAGGGTTGATCTCTACAACATCAAGAACATTCATCCTTCCTGTCTTGTGTATCAATTCCATTAAATGGATGCCTTCCCGCAACGTGAGGCCTCCACGAACTGAAAATAAACAGCTGAATTAACTGACCTTGTAATGAATTAACTGAGCAAAGTGGACAGAATGTTTGGTACGTGTATTAGTACTGATAATCGTAACTAATAAAATTGTTTATATCTGATAAATCAGTAGTTTGAAAATAATATTTTTTAAATTACTGTCAATTCTTGTAAATTTATTCTAACCTCTCAATATTTTCTATAGTAAAAAAAAGAAAGATTTTTAAGCATTTAAAGTGCATCTCAAGTGTGAAGTATAATAAAAAGAATTGCATAATTAAATTAATTATTGTAAAATCCATCAAGAAACATCAACTTCCAAAAGATATCATGCATGTAAACTACAAATTTTCGATCAAATCTTTTTTTAAATTAAGAGCCTAAAAAGTGCAGAGAAGTCAAAAAAACCTCCATACATTAATGTAACAATCACTAAAAAACAACGACTTCCAAGAAATTTGATTGATGTAAATTAATTCTTTATTAAATTATATTACTAAACTCCCAGCCAATCTTTGTCTTATTTCTCTTTCAATGCTAGAGACATTATTTTACTTGAGATATGTTTATATGTGACAATGGTTCAAACACATAAATCATTTTTTAGACCACCTGATATTTGAATCTGTGCTAACAGAAGTGCTAACCACTTGGCTAGCAAGAACGGTAATTTATGGCTAACCATATTTTAGATAAAGCTAGATAGGCAATCAATTCAACCCTAGAACTGGCACTTTTGTACTGTCAGCCTCTTTTTCGCTTATTTGCAGGCGTTTTTGATAACTTATCCCATTTCATAAGAAATGGTTCATATGTAATCATTTTATTTTATTAACAAATACCTGTGATACAATATAATATTATTGATTTTAGGTTCCATAGAAATATTTTTTTTTTAGTTCACACGTAACAAACATGTTTATATTTTGAAATTAATTTTGAAAAAAATTCTGTTGTCTAATTGTTAATTGGTGCAGTTTGTGATAAAAATGTAAATGTAGTTTGTTCACAATGTTATTCTGATTAGAAAACTATCAACGATTATACCTATAATTTTTTTTTTTATATGACCTGAAATAAAAAAGCGACCTGAAATAGAAAAATAAAAAAGTTTTACTAAAGTGTCTGCCAAGATTTATACTCCATCATAATAAATCAACTTGATATGATGAAATGAATATTTATGTAAGAATGGTAGCTAAAACTAAAACAAACCTAGCCATTGTTGACATTGTGTAATGCCACAATGGCTAAGCGGTATTTCATTCGCGACAGCTTGTTACCGCCCATAGATAATGAATTATTATTTGTTTAACAAAGAGAATATAAGAATTATAAATTAGAACTATAAGTGATGCTCTTTCAGAATATAATCATTAAAAGTCATTCTATGAAGTTTATTGCCGAAATGTTAACAAAAACGATACGTCTATTTTGGCGACGAATATTCGTCATTGCCAAATCAGACGAGCCCTTGGTGACGAAAATTCGTTTCATGCCAGCTCTAGTGTTAATGAATTTGAGTGTTTGAATATGAATTTAGTACATTGCATTAATTACATGTCAAAGCATATAAACCAGCTTTTTTTTGATCTGCTTTGCAGATTTTGAATTTGTATACCTGGAACACCTGTTGAAGGTGTTTCTAATGTGTCCATGGAATCAATATCAAAACTGACATGTAAAGATCTTGTCCCTTTTGGATCAACTTTATCTAGGGCCATTTCTGTTACTTTCGATATTCCGTATTTTTCCACATCCCTCATTCCATAAGCTGTAACATTGTATTTGTCCAAAATGACTCTGTAAAAAAAGGTTGCATTATTAAAAATTATAAAAACCTGAAAATTTACTTTGATAACCAAACACCAAGAATGTTCAGTAGATTTTTAATAGTATATTTATAATCATATTGCATTTTGTAGATTATTCTCTTGATTGTTAAGTATCATTTCTTAGACTGTTTCTATCATGTCTGAAAATGGAAAAACATTTTAATGCCACAGTGTTTGTGTGGGTGGGCTAGTGGATCCAATACCTTAGTAAGTGTGTAGGTGGGATATGAGAAACATTATTTTAATGTGACATTTGTTGAAATCTGGATAGCAAATTACCTTACAAGAACTTAATGATATCAACTCATTGACACACTTTCACCTCACAGTGAAGTGGTTGTGTTTACAAGAAATGTCTGACACTTTATTGAAAACCCAAGTGAAATCCCTTTTTCACAATAAGGGATTGTGATTGATGAAATGGCACCCATAACATCAATACCAATGTACTTGTATGAGTGGGTGGGTGGGTCAATACTACTGTGAGTGTACGGGTGGGTGGGTTAAACTCTGATGTCAAAACAATAGTAAGACAGGTACATCACAAAACCAACATAGTTCATACTTTTATAAATCCATTTAATTTATGGTTTAGGAGTCTGGTACAGTTTCCGAAGTAAACATCCAAAGAATTTTTTTATATAAAATAAGTTCATCCGAATTTGGATAGCTACAAGAACTTGACACTTGTAAGAAGCTTGTAGGAAGCTATGACTTTACAACTGGATTACAATTACCTGTTTTGGTATTATATACTTGGTTCTTTAGTCATTTATGTAAACGGAACAGTTACTTGAAACCTGATCTAGACTGACTTGGGTCGTTCCTCCACTCTCGTTTACTTATTTTTTAGCTCTTGTTTTCAGCTGTAGCTTTATATGTTTACAAAATAATTTCCGCTAAACAGACTTACATTGCCTCATCCGGTTGGACAGCGCTTTATGTTACAGTAATGTTAGTACTCTCTTGATTTTAATCAACATTTATCTGACCTAATTATATGGTTGTTTGAAAGTTATTTATTAGCATTGGATTGTTCATGATATGTAGATAATATTTAGAGATTTACAATGCTTTGAGTGTTTAGGAAACAAACAAAACACTAGCTTTCCTAAACACTCAAAGCATTGGAAATCTCCAAATATTATCTACCTAATCACATTGATTTGAACTCTGGTACAGAATATAGGAATATAATGTATCACATGTTTACTGTAAGTTACCACTTTAAAAGGAACTTTGTAGGTATCAGCTGACTTTTAATGTACTTATCTATAAAAGTATGTTTAATTTATTTTTAGGCAAAATAAATCAGAACCAATTACCTTTCATATTGGTCAACATCCCGAAGGCCAATATAAGCAATATTTTCAACAGATAATCTGAAAAAATAAAAAACAAAATAATAACAAAGTGATAGCTTTAATTCTGAGATATATTTTACTACAATTAACTAATTAGACAAGATTATCTGAAAGGCTTTTACAAGTCTCCTTATCAATCTCCTACTTTCATAAATGTGGCTTTTGTCATCGTTTTAGAATGCTATGAGTCAATCCTTAAAGGGCAATATCTAATTGAAAAAAATAAAATATAATTATTAATATCCCATAAAACAATGATTTGAAATTAATTTAAACAAAAATTGTTACATGAAAATCATATTGGAAGGGGAAAACGTTGGTAAACTCTTTGAAAGGTCGAAATAGAAGCTAGCATATAGCTAATATTTAGGCTCTTGGTCTAGGATTTTAGTAAAAAAGAGGAGGAGAGCAGCATATCTCATAAAATTATAAACTAGAGACCGACACATATATAAAACAAATAACAGAAAGTTGGTGAAGTATTGGGGCCATTGGTGTCTTCTTTAGTTACAAGGCCACTCAAGTATCAAAAGTTAGTGGCCCCAAAATATTTCACTAACTTTCTGTTCTTTGTGTTGTGTATGTAGTGTCTGTCTCCAGTTTACCATTTTATAAGGTATGTTGCTCTCCTCTCCTTTTTTATCAAGAAACTAGTAAAAATACCAATAATTTTGGTAAAAAAGCTTTAATCCTCCAACTGATGGTTAAATCATTTTTCAATGATACACCAATTTTAAGCGTTTTGCAGGTTAGCTTTAATAATAAAAAAAAAAAAAAATACAAAACACTGTTCAAATACCGTCTATCATATATCAAACTGTTCATAAAAGTATGCTCCATAAGGTAATAGAAAATGTAGAAACATGCAAGAAATTATAAAAATTCAAGCTTCATAAAAGTATGACTGAAATTATTTTTTGTTTTTGTTTTTTTACATTTGAGCACTCTGAATAGTCACACATTACAGGTAAATGAAAAATCCAAGATATACAAAGTGTTCCAAATTGTATTGTGAATAAAACAAATCATATCACACACTTGCATTTTTATAAAAACAAAAAAATTTAAAAATTGAAAACCAAACATAGTGCATAGGTAAAAAATTTTCCAATTATGTACAAAATGTATTTACATACTGATTGAGGAAAAATATGGCCAGAAATACTACCTCTGGCACAAGTAATAAGAGAAAAAAATGCTAAATAGGTAATAGAGTTACTAAACTGCAAAATAAAAAAAATTATTATCATATACAGGGTCTGGCAGTGAAACGGGAAGATTAAGAAAAACTCTCAGTCTTAATTATTAATATTTATTCAACTTTTTTATATAAATGTAATCTATAATAGTGGAAATTAATGAAGATATATGAAAATGTTCATTTTTTGAAAAATATATCTCTAAGATGGCGTCCTTCGTTTCGAACACATTCTTCAAGTCTTTTGGTGAAGGCTCCCATGACTCTGCGTAGCATATCCAATTGAATGGGGTTGATCTCCTGTTGGATTCGCTCCTTCAGTTCGTCCCTAGTTCTAGGTGGGTTTGCTTCAAAAACCTTTAACTTTAAATAACCCCAAAGAAAAAAATCTGCAGCCGACAAGTCTGGTGAACAAGCAGGCCAAGGAATATCGCCATTCCTGCTAATTAAGCGACCAGGAAACGCCAATCTCAGCAAGTCCATAGAATTGTTAGCAGTGTGGCTAGTAGCACCATCTTGTTGGAATAATGTCCGATCATTCACATGTTCGTCAAGAGCAGGAAATGCAAAGTTCACCAACATCTCAGCATACCGTTCAGAGTTAACTGTTACAGTGTTACCGTTTTCACTTTCGAAAAAGTAAGGATCAATCACACCTTGAGAGGACATTGTGCACCATACAGTTACCTTTTGTGAATGTAGTGGCTTTTCGTGAAGATTACGTGGTTATTGTCACTCCAAAACCGAAAGTTTTGTTTATTGACATGCCCACAAAGATGTCATCCATAAATTATGGACCAGCTGTCCATCTTGATCAATTAAATTTAATAACTGTTGACAAAAGCGTACTCGGCTAATGTAGTGTTGAGGTTTGAGAGCTTGGACAACCTGCATTTTAAATGGATGAAAGTGGAGATCATTCTTCAGGATCCTTCTTGTGGTTCGGTCACTAAGACCAAGCTCTATACTGTGACGTTTTGCAGATTTTCGTAGACTTCGTGGTATAGCCTCATGCACGCGATTAACATTCTCAGGAGTACGAGCCGTCCTTACACTACCACCTCGTTTCTTGGTAACACTAGCAGTTTCTTCAAAATTTCTTACCCACAGGTTAATGGCGTTCGCCGAAGGTACAGGATCACGCGGTAACAAATTGTACTCCCGACGGAAAGCACGTTGAGCACCAACAGCACTATCAGCATTTTTATAAAATGCCTTTACGGCGAAAGCACGCTGCTCATTCCTCCAACGCAACATGGCAACTGGAAATACCGGCTGTCTGGACGCTCAAGGTCGAGTCCCCCACTCTCTCGAGCGGTCTGGCGACAATCACGCAATATCTTAATCTTCCCGTTTCACTACCGGACCCTGTATTTACATATTTGCAAAAGACAACAAATCTTCAATGTAGCTAGGAATGTCACCTTTCACTAACGTCACTAACTATCATCTAAACAACTTCTAATAGCACTAGATGATAAAAGCTAAAATCAACAATAAAATACTATAACTACTATAGTACGTATTTACAATGAAAATAAACATCAAAACAAAACTGCGTTGTGATGTGTAGCCGCATCAGTTCACTAGCCCTTACGCTCAGTGAATACAAACAGCTGATTATATTTCTCCACACTGGTCCACAGCCTATGAATAGTGCTTCAAATTAGACTAGTGAAAAAAGAAATCTATCCTCTTCATTACTGTTTATTGTATGTGATTTTTGCGTTTAAAGTTTCTCCGTAATTACAGAAAATTGAATGTATCGCACAGTGCGATAGCATCACTATAAAGTAGCGTGAATGTATTGCACAGTGCGATAGCATCAGTTGGAGGGTTAAACTCATAGGCTGTTGGTCTTGGTAATGAGATTAAAGCAAAGACAGAATGGAGAGAAATAAGAAAAAAGAAAAAGGACTTGGTGACTAATTGAAAAAGAGATTGCAGTGGAGATCCAAGAAATTCTGATGAAGAAGTTAACAAAGAACCAGGCAGGTACAGGAGAAGAAGAATGACAAGATTTAGAGGTGTAGTAGGCATTGCAGCTGAAATGTGTGAAGAAATAGTGGCAAAAGAAGATACAAGTAAATATGCAGGAATTGATGAGCTGACTATGAAGACAATTGTGGTAGTAGGGAAAGTTGGAATGCATTGGTTGTTTAGGGTGTTGAAAGTGCATGGAGATAATGTGTAATGCCAAGATATTTGAAAAAGGCATCATAAAGAAGATTTTTAAGAACGGAAACAAAATTGAATGCAAAAATTCCAGGGGTATATTGCTGATTTGGTAATGAGGAAAATTGTATGAAAAGCTTCTGGACAGAGGAATGATATAGTGGACAAGAGAATTAATACAAGAGCAGCATAGATTTAGAGCTGGTAGGTTAATGGTGGATCTAATATTTGCAGTAAAACAATTATAGGAAAAGTATAGATATGAGTAAGATAAACAAACTTGTGATATGGGATTTTTAAAGGAGTAGTGTGATAGTGACCAGAAGAGATGGATTGAAGTATGAAATAATTAGAATGAGAGCTGGGGAGGGGCCATTATTAGAATTAAAGAGGGATCGACTGAGGTAGGTCAAGCATATGAAAAGGATGGGGGAATTTAGGGAAACAATAAAGGTCCTAGATTACCATAAGATGGAAATCTGAGGAAGGAGACTGAGAGGAAAACTGTCTCAATGGTTGAAGTGAGAAAAGAAAGGTGTTGAGAGAAGAGAATACTGGGTGAGACTGGTGGAAGAGAAAAATGGAAAGATAGAAGATGGTGGAGAGGTCTCTATAACAAACAGATTCAGTATTTATTGGATAAGTATTTTATTACTGCTATGGATATATAAATATATATATATTAGTGTGTAATTTTAGAATAGCTTATAACTGAGTAGAGTAGTTGTTGTGTAGTTCTGTTCTGTTATTTCACCACTAGGAGAGGATGTGTATATCTACTAATGTCCCAAGAAGTCGCAACTATAACACTTAAGCTGGCACAGTAAACCCCGATTTATCAGACTATATGGGACAGTTTGTTAGTTCGTTAAAGCCGATTGTCCGTTAAATCAGGGTGAACTCACCTCAAGCTGTTATGAGATTGCCACACCTTAATCAAAACTAACTGAGATGCTGCCAGCTAATAGTTAACTCAAAGATTAATAAAATATACAAATAAATATTTTATAAAGGTGATTAACCTACACACTTAAAAAATTTCTTGATAACCTTAATTCCGTGATGTATTGAATTTTAGATACAGTAATGCATCTGTAAGCTGTCCGTTAAATCCGAAGTATGTTAAATCGGGGTCCGTTAAATCGAGCGTTTACTGAACTCAGTTACTAGGGGGCTATGTGTTGTGAAGTTTTTAAGTGTTTGGTTTTATTCTCAGTCCTTTAATATAGATAGAGTGTCCACAGTATCAAAGGTTACCATCACCATGGATCCTGCTGGAGAAGTCTGGGATTCCCATGTTGCCTGGGCTTTGTATGTTACTCAGAGGAATTATCAGAGGGTATTAGTTTAGCCAAAAAGCTGACTAATACGACATGTTTCAGATTTCACGATAAGCTTAGATCTCTACGTTGCCCAGGTGGTTAGATTATGTTAAATGGGCTTTCTAAGAATCAGTCAACCTTAATTAGTGACAAGGATAATATTTGTTCATCAATATCCACACACTTGTAACTTATCCCTCCTATATCCTTATAGTCACTCTCTTAAATAATGAAACATTTATGAAAAACATTAAACAATGTATAAGAATACCTTTTTTTACAAGTTGGGATATCCAAAGTATTTTTTTTTTTTTTTTTTTTTTTTTTAATTGAAAATCCAGGACTGGGATGATGCAAAAGAATGAATGGGTGCACAAGCCAATATATAATTATCTCTTAAATAAAAGAAGAAATCTTTACATTTACTTACAAAATAATCATAAAAGTTATACCCCAAAAATGAATTAATTAATTCAATGTAGTTAAATTACTAACAATGGTTTCTGCCAGTCCATTCCTGGTAAGTAGGGCCAGTAGTCACTGAGTTCCTTCAACATGAGTGCCACAGCCATCCCGTGTACATTGCCGGACAAGGAAGTGTCCGCTGTGTTGATGTCTGCATGGGCATCTACATAGATCAGTCCGATGTCTTTCTTACTGCGAATATGACCATCCACCGTTCCCATCGCCAGACTGTGATCTCCTCCCAGTACTAGGACTTTGCTGTCAGTATTTAAGATATCATACACTTTGTCACTAACCTAAAAACAATTAGTGCAACAATATGAAGTTGACCCCATCAGTAGGTGTCTTTTCTACAATGTATATTTATTTTATGAAAAGAACAAAGTGATCTTAATAATCCAGCATTGAATCAATGCATCGCACACAATAATTTTAAAATTTTCAAAAAGGTTAACAATGAAATTATTGTACACCTACTAAATCAAATAGATTTAGATCTGGATTTCCTTTATAAGAATTGAGCTTGGATTTGGTGATCATTTCATAGAACTCCCTTCAGGTAATTCAAATCAATCAAGGGCCTTACATTGTGTATTACTTTATAAGTTCTATTGAATTAATAATTTGTTATTTAATTTAGTTTGATCAATTAATCTTACATAACAAAGGGGCATTTTTGTAATTTATTACACTTAAGAAATAATTTGAATAAACCAATTTAGTTCAAAAGATAACTTCTGAATACACTTTCCCAAATTTCCACCTTCTGAATAACAGCTTCCCTCTCTCCCTTTCTAAACCCAACACCAAACACAGAAGGCAGTAAGCTTAAACTGTTTATAAAACAATTAGAGCTATCAATCTTATGAATGTTACAAAGTCTTAATTTACAAATTTTGCAGATATTACAGAATTAAATTTTTTGTATGATAAAATATAAATTTGTAATAGATTTTGATGGAAACTTTTTTCCCTGGATACTAAAAACTGTTTTTCTAAAAACTATGGCTGTTTTCTTGGAAACTGTTTCTATGGAAAATTGAAACTTTTTCTTCGGAAATTAGATAAACTGTGTTTAATCAGATGAAATGTTTAAATCAAAAATATACTGAATCTTTAGAGACCTGTAGAAACATCATTGGTGACATGACATTTTATTTTGTTTTGAAGAAAAGTGCTTCGACAAAAGTTAAAACACCATGGAAATAACAATATTTTAAACAAATCACTTTTAAATGAAATCAAAGACTTTTATTACGCATATAATATAGGACTCTTGCTAGCTTAGTGGTTAGCACTTTTGCTTCATATCGAAAGGGTCACAGGTTCAAATCCTGTCCCATAACAACGTTTGTAAATAAGTTAAAAATACCACTGGCATAAATAGACAACAACAAAATGTAACTATATCACCAGCAAACCTTTATATTACCTGTAATTGTATAAATTTAAGTGCTAATAATATGTACTTATTTTAGCTTATAAATAACTTCATCAAGAGGAAAATATTATGTTAATCATCATTTCCTGTATACTGAAGATGGTGTGATGGTCAGTGTGGCAATATGGCAACTGCGGTAACTAGAACAACATACGTTAGGTATCTCAGTGAGGATGCGTTGTAGACTGTGATGTCACACAGGTCCGTCGTGTAAAAGACATAACGACGTATCTGAAAAATTAGGCATTTTGAGTTATCAACGCCTTCATATCAAACTTGACGAGCTCTATCCACGAGTCCTTTCGGCGTATCTGTATCTACAACCATTACAAAGATATCAACTTTTATGAAGGTGGCGTAACTGAAATATTTTGACTGTATAAAACAACATAACGGCGTATCTTAACTTACGTGTTATGTTTTGTGATATTTTTTTCAATTTAGCCCATTTCTACAAAACATAACGACGTAAGTGATGATACGCCACTATGTCTCAACGGTTACAGGTGATTTTACAAGTTATAATATTAGGCGTATTACACTTTATGAACTGTAAAAAATAAAATAACTCATTTATACCTTTTTTAAAGTGGTGTTTTATTTCTAACAAACCTTTGCACCCCAAAGTTGATTTTTAAAAACAATAAAATATTATCAATAGTAATGTTTATGGTTTGTTTTAGGTTTGATGTGATTTGCTGAAACATAAATTAGAAATGGACTTTACAAGTGATGATGAACAGCCTTTGGCTTCTTTGAAAATGTGTAAAAACTCAGATAAATCTATGAACTCTGCAGAAATTGAAAGTGACTTTGATGATTCTTTTTTGGACCCTGATTATTTTCCTTCTTGTGAAGTTGGAAAGTGCAAAAAATATTTATTTTCCATTTGTGAAGAATGTAATATGCCAATTTGTGAAGATCATTCTAAGTATAGCTGCTCTAGTGGCCATGAGAAAGACATTTTAGAAATAGGAAAAACTATATCCACTATAAACATAAGAAACCAGGAAAATACATGTGAGATTGGTGAATGCAAAGGTGAAGTTTTTGCTGCTTGTCCTCTTTGCTTTCGCTATCTATGTTTCAACCATTTAGACAACAGTCAATGTGTGAATGATCATGAATTTGATCAAGACATAAACCTAACCGCTACTACAGAGGGACTCAATAGTAAGGTTAAGAAAGGGAAGAAACGTCTCAAGAATTTTGAAGAAAAAGAGAACAAGACCAGCACTGTTATTGATAACGAATTAGTTCCTGAGGATTTTTTGGTAGAAGGTAACCAGAGGGAAGATGGAACTCTCAATCCCGAAACTCTAAAAAAAAAGAAAAATTAACAAAAGAAAAATTGCCAAAGAGCAAAGAAACAAAGGAGAAGAATATGTCAGCTATGCAACAAAAAAATTAGTGTCAGCTAGAAAACGTTTGGGAGAAGCATGCAATGGTGAAATTTGTAAAAAGTTTGCCCACCAGTGTTTTGAATTTACAGAAATTGAAAGGAAAAATATTTTAGATGATTACTATTCAACACTGAATCTACAAGTTAAAAGGGAGTACATTGCTAGATATGTGAAAAAAACTGAAACCAAACGAAAGACTAGTTTAAAAGAATCATCCAGGAGGAAATATACTCTAAATTACTATTTACCAAAAGGGAACGATGAAAAGTCGGTTTGTAAAAATATGTTTTTAAATACATTAGCAATTACCGAAAGGAATGTCCGTACTGCGTTGGAAAAAAGAAAGACACTGGGGTATTAGAAGAAGAAAAGAGAGGTGGCCGTTCAGAGAAATTAAAAGATAAAGATTTGAAGGTTCGTGAAGCAATCTTAGCTCACATAAACAGATTTTCTAAGATGGAGTCACATTATTGCCGAGCTTCATCAACGAAAGAATACCTGCATCCTGATCTGACGCTAAATAAGATGCAATCTATGTTCCTTGAAGAGCACAAACCGAAAGGAATAACTTGCAGTCGAACAACCTACAGTGATGTTTTCAATCAACTGAACCTTGGGTTTTTTCACTTGAAAAAAGACCAATGCAGCTTATGTGTTGTTTATAGAAGTGGGGATATCAAAAAGAAAGAAGAATTGGAAGATCGATATCAGAAGCATATTAAAGAGAAGAATGCTGTAAGAAGTTTTAAAAATGAGGCCAAGTTATTCTCAGACAGCAAAACTGTCAGTGCATCATTTGATTTACAGCAGGTTATTCTGCTACCAGTGTCAAACGAAAGTCAACTCTTCTACCATAGACGACTTGCCAACTTTAACTTAACTATATACAATCTATCTTCAACTGAGTGCAACTGCTACCTCTGGCATGAGGGCTTAAGCCGTCGTGGTGCATCAGAAATTTCAACTTGCTTATACTTATACTTATTGGAACTAGACAAAAAAGAAGTAGAGGAAGTTTTTTTATTCTCCGATGGCTGCAGTGGCCAAAACAAAAACTCAGGAATAGCAACTATGCTTTTGCATTTTGTTTCTATCTCAAAACATGTTGCTAAAGTATTTTTGAACTTCTTTGAGCCCTACCATGGCCAGAATGAAGGGGATTCTGTCCACAGTGCAGTTAACACTGCTTTGAAAGCTGCTGGCAACATCTATGTTCCATCACAGATTGCGTCGATCATTCGTCTCGCTCGTATGAAAAAACCTTACAATGTTCATTGCCTTGAATCCAATGACTTTTTAGATTTTATGGGGAAAGCCAAACAACTCAGAGTTCTAAAAGTGAGGGAGGATGATGATGGAAACAGCGTTAACTGGCCAAGTATGGTTGAGTACATGGTACTTAAAAAAGAACCGGAAAAAATATTTTTCAAAACCAGCCATCTCTCCGACTTGTACAAGAGTATCACTCTTCCACGGACAGCAGCTGACAACCCAAAGACAAAGCCAAAACGTCTAAACTCCTTACCAAAGAAGAAAGCTGTGTTATCCAAGGAGAAGTTTGAGGACTTAATATCTCTATGTTCTGGACCCACACCAATCGTCAGAAGTGCAGAGCATGTAACTTTTTATAAAAGTTTGCCGCACAACTGAAGAAAGGGACCAAATACAACCTCATGTTCTTGACTGCGATCATTCAGATCTCACGATGTAGTTTTAGTTTAAACTTTATACATTGTAGTAATTTACTACTGTAGTATTATGAATTTTCAAAGACAATCCTCCGATCTTGACTGTGATCATAACGATCTCACGATGTAGTTTTAGTCAAAACTTTATACACATGTACTTTCCTTTAACATTATTATTATTACTTTTCTATATTTATCTATGACACTACAATATTATAGCCTATAGGAGATTTTTATGACAGTTTTATGTTTTATACATTTAGTATACATATAATATTGTTAATGTTAACGCTTTAACAATCGTAAAATAGTTTTTTTTCTGTAGAGGTTTTTAGTTAATATCTAATTACTTAGAGTATATGTTTTTTATATCTGAAATAATAGTTAATTATTTTATTACCTTTCACTTTTATTACATCATTTTTACAAATTATGTTACTGTATCTATAAGTAATTACTCACAAAATCAAGGTTTATCTTTAAATTTTTATTTTTGAACTGCCGCCGTATTTTTTTTATTAAATTCAGTGTTTTTTGGTTTTTATTAAAAGCTCATTTTATAAAATGTGTTTTTTATTTTACTATATATCTCTTGAATATTTTATACTGTTAAAACTAAAGCCTCACAGGGATAATTTTACTTAATATAAAAGAAAAACTAATTATTAATTAAATATTACGGTGACGTAACTTACAATTTTTGTGTTGTGATGCCAGGACATAATGACGTATCTACTTTAAAAGAGGGTGGGGGGAAACCGGAAGTAGCTACAGTTAATTCAATTATAACATCTTTAAGGACAACTCTCTGGCAATGTATATCTAAATATTCATTGACACACAAATCGTACTTTTAATGTTATGATGCTAAACTTAAACATGAAAACCTTTAAACTGCTCTCCTGAAAAACTGCAAAAATGCAGATACGTCGTTATGACTTTCATACGACGAGGTGAATCACCTAGTTTGATTATTTTATTAACTATTGGTAAATAAATCTACCAATCACATGGAAGATTTCAGCTAAATAGTAAGCAAGCTGTTTACTACTAATCAGCATAAATTACGGTGATGGGAATTAAAACAAGTACTTTTTGTTTAGTTGCTGTTTCACTCAGCTGCCACTTCTCCAGTACGACGTCATGCACGATGATCGTGATACCTACCGTCTTTTATTCTAGGTACAGTCATGGTAACTTTGCTATAACTGCCATTGGACAATATTCATGCAGTGTACTGTAATAAACTGAAAACAGCTGATTTGAATATTAAACTTCATGACTATTTAACTTCATCACTAAAAAACACAAAAACAAACTTCTGCCTCTTTCTGGTCCTCACAGGGCAGTGCTATACTGCTAACACTTGATCTGTCTACTTCCAAAAGATCAAATTTAAAATTTAATTTTGATTTAATTCAAAATTGTTTCCCTTACCTTTTGGTTGCACATTGCAACTTCAGTAGCATTTTTCATCTTAATATCTACAGGGTTGTGATGATCAGGATCTGATTCTTCTTCAACAATGTCCCCATAATCTTTTAAGTTAGTTTCTGAAATTTTGAGAACAGTAAATTTATAAAAATTTAAATGCTCATAAATAGAGTTAAAAGCTTTATGAACTATCAATACCTATTATTATCAATTAATCTACACTTAACTTGTATCAACTGTAACTTAAGTAAGTTAACAAAATCTTAACCTTTAACACTGCAGTGGTCGCACCCTCCAGCGTTACACGAATGGTCGCGTGTTCTACTATTGTAGAACACTGGTTATTTTTTTTTAACTTGTTACAATAACTGTGCGTAATTGCACTCTTCAATTTGTGTGTGTCTCCTAATCGTTCCCTGTCATGTTCTGACATTTTTAAACGTATGTAATTATTCAATTGTTAAAAAATTCATGAAAAAAATACATGCAAGCATAACAAAACAAAAACAGTACGCAGATGGTGGCGTGAACTACAATAGTAGAACACTAAACTGTTTTTGAGATTGAGGTGAATACGTGACAGCCAGATGCATGAAACTGCACTGGGTTGTGTGGGAGGGTGTGGAGGGAAGGTAAATTGACTATCAAGGCCACAAGTATTACCAACTGCTCAGGGTGTGAAAAAATAATGACCTGTTCTACAATGGTAGAACACGTGATCACTACAGTGTTAATAATACTTTCAATATTTAAAAACACAAATGTTTACATTCTTAGGTGGGAAAGACATCACCATTGTTTGTGCCCTTGTGTGGGTTCGATGAGTGGTTGTAATTAGCCCCATTACCACTGTATGTGTATGGGTGGGTGGGTGGTCCATGACCACTTTAGATGAATAGGTAGGCAAGAACAAGACATAATGTGTTGTAGAATAAGAGGTTCAATAGTTTTAGAAAAATTGGTTCTTTATCAAACGTACGGTAAAATAATATAGCCCCTCTAGGCAGTCCTAAAGAGTGTATTATCATAAACTTACAAAAATAAAAGAAGATATAAACTGGCCAACTGCCTCATAACAATACCAACAAAAGTGAATTAGTTTTAAAACAAAAAACTATATTACTAGCAAATATATTGCTGTATGTGTACAGCCAAATTTATCATGTTATATTTTGACCAGTATAAATGTATTAAATTATTTTGATTCATACTTGGAAAAAGAGTAAAAAGAATCTTGACGCAGTCATTACCGGAAGCTTTTGTTATTAATAAAGAGTAAAATGTTTACTTAATCATGCTTGCATTCTTTTTCAAAAATGAAAAACACCAGTCTCTTGACAACCCTATCCTTAATTTTAAACGAGACTAAGATTAGCTACTTATGGTAAAATATTTTGCCTTGAACATTTTATGAAAACTTAATATTAGTAAGCTTTCATTTACCATAGAATCCTGAAATTTAACCTCTATAACATCAAAAAGTTGGATCAAAGTGATTAATGTACTGTATAATCTATTATTGTTATTTATTATATAGTTTTTCTTTTTGGACAACATCAAAACATTGAACATGTTTTTTATTTAAGCTTTAAATGAGTCAATTTTACATACTTAACTTCAGAAGTTCTTGTAGCAATCCTTTATTTCTCAGAAACTGTGGCCCTTTTCTCACTCCTAGATTGCCCTAAAAGAAAAAAAGAATTATATATACTGTATATATAAAATAATCATATTAGACTCACATTGAAAATTACAATGTTATATTTTAAAACAAATTATTATATAGAATTAAGTTTGTTTACACGTTTAAAACGTTTTTCAATATAAATATACATATCCTCACAACATTAATTGCATGAAAAAACTTTGTTCTCTCATCTATTTCAAAATTTCCACTTATAAATTGTCAGAGGAAAATATACATGTTTATCACTTTCTTCATAGTCCAATTGAACAATCGAATAAGATCTTACTTATTTGGTCTAGTAATTGAATAAAAATGTTATGAAAACATTTAAAACAATCATTATATGTTATCCCCTTTAAGAAATATCAATTCATACTGGTTTTAAAATACTTAAAATGATTTCTCTTGATATCAATCTTCAAAAAGTAATAAATAATACTATATATATATAAAATAACTTAATTTTTATTTTAAGAAAATAATAAAAAATAAATAAAATATCCAAATGAAAATTAATATTACTTGACTTTTGAATGTCATCATTCGTTAAAACTATAATTATCAGTAAAAAGAGCTTCAAGAATAATCAGATGACTTACTCATGCTGTCTTCTGAAATGTGTTGACTGTCCCACCGACTCATAAAAAAACAAAATTGATGACCCTCTCGCCCACTCACTCGCAAGTTTTCGATGTTGGTGATATCTTACCTAATGATCGAAGTGAAAAAAGGTTGTCTATTGTAGGCTTATATAGAATTAATTCATAAGGCAAAGTTTCTCATGACCTTTTTCTTTTATTAAAATAATAAATACTAACCTTATTGTGTATAAAAAAACTTTCTTTGTAGAATAACTTTATATATAAAAGAAATTTATCATTCACCTGGCCTTTACTAAATGCTACTCCCAAAACCCCTATTTTGAACTGCGAAGGTTTTTCTGATTGAATGGACTGAGTCTTTTCAAGAGCAAAAAAACTCTTGTGCAACATTGTAAGGTTTCTCCTCATTTTGCTACAAACTAGGCGAACAACGTTTTCTAACTGTTTGGTTCTTGACAATTACATCATTCTGTAATGTACCAATAAAGTTTAAAATTAACAACACTACGTCAATAGAGATGGATCTAATGATTCAAAAACAGTAATGCTTCTGTAACATTTTTTTACTCCGGACTAGGTCATACTATTGAAAGCAGATGATGTACATCATATAATGTTGTAATTAGCCTACCAGGATAACTGTTTGTAAACAGTTATTTGACTGTTTACTTATCAAAATGGCAAGTGACATTCAAATAACATATTTTACTCATTAGGCTGAATTTAGATAAAGTAATATAATATTATAATTACAACATATTTATACACAGTAAGCATATATAATTTACAGTATCATTAAATAATGATATCATGTATAAGTTATATAATTTACTAAGTGTTATGCAATAATCACAAGAAGAAATATTTAATAAAACATGTGTTTCTAAAAAAAATAATTTTGTTTCCGGAACATTTATTTAGATAAATTTCTATGGCTAAATTAAAAACTATGATCTGGATTTTGATAAAATCCTTTACACTTTTTGGCATAAAGTTCTAGTATTTGGAATTCTTTTCTGTTCTTTCAAAAAATGATTCAAAATTATTGTTAAGCAAAAAGAATTTTTCATCATTTTTCTTGCTGTGCTTTAAAATAATACGTGTTTGACATTTTGTTTTAACCCTAGAACGTGAATCTTGGCGCTTTGCACGCTATTTTCAAACGTATACGCGATCGCGGAAGTAAAAATATGAGTCTTTTGTAAAACTCAATAAAACATATGTTTATCATCAAGCAAGTGCGATCAACTTGGACGTTACAGTGCATAAAAGGAAATTAGTTTTAGGCATTGTTCAACAAATCCTACCACTAGTTACATTATATTTATACTGTATATATAAGCACTAGCACTAGCACTTCAAAATCATAATAATAACAATCCTACATAAAAATAATGCAATATAGGGCTAAAAACAGGCTGGAGAACTAAGAGTGAGTAAAATATTTTATTTTTTTTTTAGTGTATTTTGATTTTACAACCATTTACATATTTATGTAGGTACTAGCCTGAACAATTATTTTTTGTCCAATTTGATGAAATAGGACATGTAAAAATATGGTATTAGTTTAGCATTCTCATAATAATCGAAGACTTTATTTTTTCACCAATATAATTATTTTTTTATATTTCTATTCAGAAATATCAGTTTTTGTTCTCAGAAAAATCCTAAAAAAATTTATATATTTTTTACTATGATTACAATATGAACAATTTTTCGAGAGCCGTTTACACAATTTTCACACATTGACTTTTGGTGTTTAATACTTTTTGGAATGTATTCATATATTTTACATTTTCTTGTAGCTAGTAGATTGTACTAATAAAGTACATGTAGCAAAAAATTATACATACTCCTTATTTATGGATTGTTATGTAATTTTTCACAGAATTTTTCTTTTCCGTAGTAATATTTTTATTTTCCACAACAAACTAAAAATATAAAACTTTGTATATGGGTACAATATGACAATTTTTCCTAAACAACTATTTCTTGTCAATTCAATGGTAATTTTTTAGAATTTTAACATGTACTATTTGATTACCTACAATATCCATACTGTAATTTTACACATTTTTTTCATTCTTGCATTTTTTGACTGAAGAAAAACTAAATGATAAAATTGACATTTGGAGCATATTAAATATTTTTTATGATTTTTACAAAAAAGCTTGTGAAACGCTGAAAAGAAGCACTTTACACTTATAGTTCATAAATCGTCACCTAGTATTCACCATCTAGGGTTAATTAGAAAAAAAAAGTATTTTCTTATTTTGATATACCAAAAGGTTAACTTTGTAGAAAAATACATAAATTACAAGGATATGAAATTCCATTGCTCTACTGTTTTTAATTCCATATATTTTGCTATTAAATGGTACCAAAAGTTGTCCAATTTAACATTGGCAAGATAGGGTGTACATGGTACATGGGCAGGTTTTTGAGTAATAAATATGTTAAGTTGATGCACAGTGAACACTAGTTAAAATTCTGGTAATTTTTTGTTCCAACTAGGATACAAATTATTAAAACTTTTAATTCATTTTAAAAATGTATATGTCATACTGTACAATCAAATCAGTAAAACGATCGTGTGTTTTAATTTTTCATAGGCCTCACAGTTTCTTAATAAACAACCTTCAAACTCTTGGTCACATAATTTCTACGGCGACAGAAATTTTATTAGTTGAGATTCTACTGTAAATTATGGGTTGGAAAAATTAATCAATTAGAAACCAATCTAGATCATTTGTACCAAGCTTACTATTTACACCGAAACCAAACATGTCAACCGTCCTCGACGTATAGCAAGGCGTCTTCAATTGATTTCTGAGATAACTCATTGTGGCTTTTGCAAGACAGAATAACTTGTCATAGTAATCAGGAGCTATGTCTTGTAGTTAAGTCACCAGCTGCTTAACACTGTGTTCTGAGACTAAATAAAACCTGAAATAAAATATTATTGATATATTCTTTAAAAAAGGGAGAACAATTTATGCTCTATGAGAAAGTAAATACTACAGTTGTTAGTAATAATTTATTTCATAACAATACACAAAACAGTAATACAATTTCAGCTATTTTAATTTTGTTCAGTGGTATATAAATAAAACTTAGCTCCCTAAGTAGGTATTTTAATTTTATTTAAATAACAATTAGTGTTCTACTATTTTACATCCCAGAAATATGTCTGTAAAAACCCACTGCTAACTACAGTTACCATTGAATGATTTTCTGTCATTTATGATTTGCTTAGCTCATATCTTTGGCATAAATATTTTGGGCTAGGATTACATTATTTACAAAAATAAAAAACTTTTTGAAGCCAAGTACTTATTTGAACAATGCTTTAAAAACAAGTAAATTGATAACAAATGCATAGCTTAACGTTGTTGTATCCTAAATTCTTAGGTGTTATATTCATATGAAGTACATAGCATGATTGGTACCATGAAACTTAAAAAGAATATGTAATTTAAAAAAAATAACAAACATTAACTTGTCATAATTTATTCTTGCCAAATTTTTTCAATTATATTTTTTATTTCCCCTTTCATGAATATTCTGTAAAGGATACTGTAATATGGTTAAAATGATACATGGCATGGATAGAACAAAAAGTAATTTTATTTACTTTGTGTACGCTTTAGGATTTGGACCAGTAGAAATAAGAGCCAATGATATTTAATATATTTTGTATGTTTTTTTAAATGAAATGAAGTTTATTTATCAGAGAAATATACAAGAAAAAAAGAATATACACAGAAATCAAGTGCAGAAATCCTACACATAAAATCAAGTGCAGTAAGAAAGTTTTAACACAACATTCCATTAAAAACTAACCTAAATGCTAAGCATAGAATAAATAACAACAATAGCAAAAATAACAACTTTAAAAGAGAAATCATAGTAAATAAAATACTTTTTGATAAACAAAATACTACATGAAAGGAGGACAAGCTTCCTGTTAATGTGTAGGAGCACCAGTGGAAATTACAAATGCAAAACTAAATTGTTTGATTACAGAGCAGTATAATACGAATATCAAAATTAAATTTATTACATAAAAAGGATACGTCATAAAAAATTAAATGTTAAAATATTAAAATAATGTAAAAGTGCAAGAGATTAATACGTTTGTTTTGAATATAACTGATCAGATTATTTTCAGGTTAACAGCTGATCATGCCTGATGCTTTTAGTGTAGACAACACATTGGTTAAGTCATGTTGCGTTTAAAGAAATTACTGTGCACATTGTTTGTGTATTTTTATAAGTATGCATATACGGAGGCCAATAGCTGTGCTCGTTAGTTGGTTTTTTATAGTTGTTCAATATATAAGTGACCGATTTTTTTTCTTTTCCTTTCAATAAAATAAAATGAACGTTATATCATGATTCTAAGTTTTACAGAAAAGTAATGATATGAAATAACATATTTAAAGTTTGTTTTGAAAATGTGTAAGAATTATTTTTTTAACGCTTACATGACAGCGACTAAACACCTGGTATTATAGATAAAGATCACTATTATTGTTAAACGGTTGAATGAGAATTAAATATCTGTGAAAATTGTAAACAGCCTTTATCAATAAATAAATGAATCAATCCAGAAAATCAATAATGTGAATAAATTTTACATTACTGATTTATGTTTCTTACATTCTTACATATGAGACGCCGACACAACGTTGTTGGTATTTTAAGGCGAATATGAATGGTTATATGAGTGTGGGTGAGTGTAGTCATTGTTACTAACTGAGTTCAACTGTTCCTCAGAAAGGGCAATTTATTAATAGCCCAACAGCCAGGGCAACTAAGGGACCTACAGATAATCTATGCATATATCTTAACCTACTTTAAGGCCTAAAAATTGTAGGTTCTTTTAAGTGATATCCACATAAAGTATTAATACATTTGAACTTGCAAATACTGCATCTTTTAACTCAAATAAGAACAACAAATTCACTGACTTAAGTACAGTAATTTTTTAAGTATCTTACTTACTTATTAATTGTGCTAAAAGACAATAATAAAGCACCAACAACAAAACATCTAAATTATATTTAATTTATGTTTGCAAAGTTAAAACTATAAAAATAAGTTAACAATAGTTAATTATTGATTGTAGTAGACCTAGAGTAATAGTTAAAAGTTATAAGATTTCTGTTCCTGATCAAAAATTTCAAAATAAAACAGTTAAATTAAATGAGAGTTTTTTAATGTAGGACTCATCAACTCTGAAACAAACAACTTGATGAAGACTTATTGTATATTTATAATTTAGCACATCATGTATTGCAAGATTAAAAAATTAACTCTAGATTCCCTTTCCATGACTAATACATCATTTGCATGTTCAGATGTGAGTTTAATGAGCTAACATCAAATTAATGTTAAAACATGTGCATAAGTAGTAGCTTTGAAAGGTGATCTTGAGTTAGAAATCATTAAAGCATACTGAATATTACTACCATCGACTACGAACACAAGAAGACTGTCTGCTCTCATGGGTCACGTAAAGCGGTTTGTCTGACGTATGAAATTAGTTCTTGTACTGCCTTCACAGGAAGAGCCAGCGGTCTCCCTATCTCTCTAGCATATGGTGAAATAACTATAAGCAGAGCTAAAAATATGCAAAACCGTTGTCTAAGCCCTTAATTGAAACTGTCAACGTCAGCAGTACAGGCCCACAACAAATGCACTGCCTCGGACAGTCTGTTTCTACAGTGTATGGTATTAGTTAAGTACTTATACAGAACAATAACATTTTTGTGATAATTTTTTTTAATTAAAATTTGAACTGCCATTACTGCTATTAAAAATTGTAATTATTTTAATTGACATTAACTTTGTTAGATGTTGGGCTTCTTCTTTTATTATTATTGACAATGAATAAGATTTAGCCATTGGAACTACAGAACTTATTGTAATACTTAATTAGTACTACATAGCACTACTTTTTTCATTTGGAGACTTTGGTTTATCAACTGACTTTATTAGTTTAAACCTTATTTAAAATATACTGAGCCAATAATATATATTACATTCTTAGGACAGACAGACAATCTAATGCCATCTAATAAGCAATTAATCAGATAAGCAACATTGGGACATATTAAGAACTTGTATCTTCAAAATAATATTAATGCTCTATTTACTTATGTATTTCAACTCATTATCATTTATAATTAAATGTTAAACTAATTGTAGCCAAAAGGTGAAATTTAACTTCATTGTGATATGTATCTATGATATAACTAGCAATAACAAGACAAGCCCATTATAAATATTTTAAGTTGTTAAATTTAATCAAAAATACAACTTGTTGGACAAAATAAAACAACTGAATTTTAATTATAGTATTTTTAACTAACAATTTTAAGATGACATAAAATAACCATAATTTAATGTTTCTTCAATTATATTGTTAAAATACACAAAAAACTAAAATAATAAATACAGATAAAGGTTTAATAAGTAAGCATGAGGGAGCCAGTGGCCAAGTGATCTAAGGCATCAAGACTTTGTACCTGAGTTAGAGATAGCATAGTTTTGAATCCTGGCTTTGAATGTTAATTTTTCAATAATATTCACCTTGTACTGTACAGGTTCTCTCCCTTACTCTGTCTGTTAAGTTCCCCGCACAGATCAATAGTCTATGGGGAATGGGTAGAGAAAAGTAAAAGAGAAAATTGGCCTCTTAAAAAAAAAAAACTAAACTAAATAGTTTTTTAAGGAGAAAACTCAAAACATAAACATTAGTTATCAGTAAAAGCAAAATAAAATTCTAATGGTCAATTTTCCTTGAATAATTTTTAAATTGGAGTACAACCAATAATTAACAATTGACGCTATTACTTGGAAAATCCAAAGTACATTAAATACTTATTAACTATATTGCACAAATAACTGCCCTGTTCCTAAACCCAAGTTTAGTATACAGCTTAAGTTCTGTTCTATAGAAGCTGACCAGTACTTTAAGTAACACTAAAAAGAACGTTATAATATATAATACTAAATAAATTAGTTAACCTTATCAAACAACTAAAAACTTACATTGGCTTATTACTAATGGTAACAACAATTGTTTTAAAAATTTAGATAACAACAACTAACAACGGTCATTAAGCTCAGATTAAAAAAATAGCTCTTGTATAAGGGCACTTTGAACAGCTTGGTACCATGGAACGAAGCTGCAGTTTATCTGAGCTTGTCCCACTGCTGCCAATATTCCTGTGTCTGCATCTCCGAGAGCCGCGAGATTGTCCGGTCAAAAGCAAATATCTCTTCATCTCCAGTAAAGATGCTAGCAGTAGCATTTTCCTAAAATAACACGTCATTTATAAACATATATGTTTTAAGTTTGTTTCTTCAACCCTTGCAGTGCCAATGTCCAGTTAAGCTGGACATTTAAAAGTGTGCTAGAAATGCAAACATCCTGTAGAGCCGTAGGTTTAAAAATGTACCAGAAGTGCAAACGTCCATAGCTTCCATTTATAGCTTTGTAAATAATCATTAAATGCATATTTTTCCAAACATATTATATGGATCTCCTCGAGACAAACTGATCTTTCATTTAAATTATATTTTTAGTCAAACACCAGTACTTTGATTTAAAAATCAAATTTCTTCATTCTATTCCTAACCCATATTGATTAAGGTTATTGCTATCAATATTAAAATTATTTAGACCAAAAAATCATTTGTGTTGGTTCATTTTCTAAAAATAAATAAAACCTTGCTAAAGATTTACAATTAAAAGAATTAGATTAAAAAAAACTAAAAAAGCGAGTCTAAAACATCTAAACAAATTTTCATAAAAAAACCGTACAGTAAAATGTCTTTAGTTACATTTATAATATATAATAATGAGGTGAATAAGAATATCTAAGTTTTGATTAATATGTCATTACGAGATCAATATCACACCTCCCTCTAAAAGTTAAAAATACATCAAACAGCTAGTTTATTCATTGTAATTGTGAATTATATCAAAAAAAGGATAAAAATTAAAAATATCCCACATGCCTCAATTCTTGTTCCTATTTGCTATTTAAAACATCATCTATGAATTTTATAAAAAACAAGAGATGAACTGTAATATCAACTCTTTACAGACAAACTTCCTATTTATCATAAATTAGTGGTTGTAACAAATAGGACACACTTCCGATGCACAAACCACAAACTAGTTATTTTATTTTTGTCTTATAACATATCAGATCAGATTATGCTGTTTTCTGCATTTTTAGCATAAAAATAACCTACATTAATTGAAAATTATCTTTTTTAGGGTTTTGCTTGAATAAATAAGAAACCTGTTAGTTATAAATGTCACCTTACCTGTTTCTGACTGTGATTTTCTTTAGAGTGAAGTTGAAGTTTTTACAGTTGTTTATAAATGTATTCTCAACAATAAACAAGTAGGTTTACTTTACGATATTTTTTATTTTCTTTAAATATTCAAATTTACATTACAAGCTATAAGTAGGTATAATATTTTTACCTACAAGTATTTTCAGCTAAAAGCTACATGTTCTCAAAACCCACTGTATGGTTTATCAAACAAATAAAACATTGTTCAGGAAGATATAATTTATGGTTATCAAAATATGGTCATTTCCCTGATGGTCTGCATAAACCTTTAAAATATTCTAGTTAATGTTCTTGTATTTTCTATCAAAGGGGTTAATATCCATGGATTTATATTAACTTTAAGTTAAGAATGGGCAGAAATACAGACTTAGAGGACAGTATCATCTTCCATGGGAAGAGACTAAAGAAATTCTATAGACAGTGGCAGTGTACTGCATTCGTTTAAATCTTGTGAAAAATAAGAAATCAAAAATTTACTGCCAATTGCAAGAAGAGTGATGTTTTAGTAAATTAAAAATATATACACTTATTTTTTCAACAATTAAAAAAATGTTAAAGCTATCAAGATTGTAACATTAACAGCCTATCAAGACCTTTTTGAAAGCCATTTTCAATATGGCATAGTGCTATGGAATAGCTCATCAATCAAGTAATAATGTCTAGAGTCCTTGTCCTACAGAAGCGTGACATAAGAACATTGGAAGACTGCAAACACGAGATTATTAATATTGTTACTTTAATATTATTTATGTTTATATAGCTTGTACTGGCATAATAACATTAATTTTTATAAGACTAATACAATAGGAAATGTAAATAATGTTCATTTAATTATTATATTTAAACTAGCTGAACCCGGCGGACGTTGTCTCGCCTTTCATTTTTTAGGAGGCATGTCATAAAAAGTAAACTGCAAAACAAATAATTATTTATTTTTTATTTTCACGTTTCAACACATGTTTTAATTACCGAGGAAAAAAGGTTAACACCAAATACAGATCACCTGATCAAGTAAAAGTAGTGTGTGCTACACTCTCAAGGTGAAATGTAGAACTATAATAAATCAAAACATATACAGTACTGTTGTTGTGAGAACTTCAATCTGCTTATGGCATGTGAAACTACATTAAACCACACAGTCATATGTTTTTTGTAAACAATTCAGATTCTCCATTTGAATAACATGGGATCTTTAGGAGCCCGTGGGGCGAGACCCTGTGGATGGATCTGCATCAAACTTCACAGAAACCATCTCGGGAGTATACAGGACAACATCCTAAAGTTTCATGGCAATCGGTTGGATGGTTTGGCAGCGCATAAACTTCAAACATATATATATATATATATATATATATATACAAACATCCTCTTTTATAAATATAGATATAATAATCAATAATAAAATAATAGTTTCCCAATTAGCTGTCAGCTAGGGAGACAAAGTAACAAAAAATTTAAATTGATATATAAATGTATGAATAAATAAAGTAAACATAAATTTATCTTGTATTGTGTAGGTGGAGTGGCTGCAGCTAAAGGGCTCAGGCAGTGGCTTACCACACAGCCTTCAGGTTTGATTCCCGATGAGACCATAACAGTTTTTACGCTGCAGCTTCTGTGGTTTGGACTTGCAGCTTCGTTAAGCCGGTGGTCCCCAGGTTAAGTGTTAGAGAGGGCTTCATAGCCCAATCTTGCCTGGTAAAATAAGACATTTTTTAACTTTAAATTTTTAATTGTAGGTACACTTGTCTTCTCAGGTAAGTTTAATGATGCCCTGTCTCTCCCATTATACTTAAGTAACTTAACATTATGTATTTTGGTAATCTGACCTTATAAAACATCAAATTAGGCATGTAACCAAGAAATTTTACATATTTGAACTATGTATTTTTCAGTAACATTCACCTTCTACTGTACTGGTTCTAACCCTTACTCTGTCAGATAAGTTCCTTGCACAGACCAATAATTAATAGTCTATGAGAATGGGTAGAGTAGGGTTGAAAAAAAATGATTTTACAATCAAGTTCAGTGAAACTTACAGATCCATGACTGATATTCAGATCATCCATCAACATTCTTTTCTCATCTGTGTGGTCTTCACTTTCTTGTGCCATAAACAATGTCCTGTGAGGAGCATCAGCTGATATAACAACTCGTACCTGTAAATAGAATTTATACTTTTTAAAATGTAACATATCCTTTGTATATACATTATCCTTATAATATAATTGGGAGGTCACCTATTGAGACTCTTCAATACAGTTTCCCCTACAAAATATTAGTTCCATAAATTCTGGAAATTTGGTTAAGACGACACCATTGCACAAACTCTTAAAACATTGTTACCTATTCAGAATGCACAATTAAATGCCACATGATTGTTCCAGAAATTGTATTAATGCAGCAATGTGACATAGCTATTCATAAGAGGTTTTAGATAGAGTTAAATATTTCAAAAATTAATTTAGAATTTTTAAAATTAATGAACATCAGAGAAAATCTTTCTCCAATCATGTCAGAATTAGTAGAAATCAGTGGCAGATCCAGAGAGGGGCTAGGTAGGGCTATAGTCTCCCCCTCAGGTATCAAACTTACACTGGATAAAACAGTGGTATTCAATTGTTACTCAATTTTTTTTTAAATAAAAAAATAATATGTTGTGAACAGATTAAATAAATTTGTAAAATGGCAGCAAAAGTATTCATATTTTGAAAATTATAACCAGTAGCCAACCCAAAAAATAAATAGGAAGCTGTATTAATATGCTATTTCTTCACTGCCAGTCGTAGATCAGAGCGAACCCCTGCAGGCTATTCCACGAAAAATGCCAAAAACATGGGTTTCTATTTCTATTATTCGGTTCGTAGTAATTATCGTATTGTAACACTTGTAGTGTCATTTGATAGATGAAATGAAAATGGGATTTAGTGGACCATTAGTTCATTTTTCTAAAAAAATAGAGTATTTTAAAAATATTTTTACAGTTAAATGAAACTTTTTACTCTCAGCAATTTCCAATTAAAAAAACTCAAAACATCAATTTATGCCCCACTAGAGCAGGTCTATCTATCAAATAACACTTCAAGTGTTACGATAAAATAATATTAAAAAACGTACAATTGAAATATAAACTCATGTTTTAGAGCTAACGTGCACTAGCCTGACCACAACTCCGACAATTCTGGTCATTGCTAGTCCGACCAAGAGCATGACACGACCACGACTCCTACTCTGAATGCTTCCGTTAAGAATTGGATATTAAATAAAAAAATGTACATTGTTTACACTTCATAAATAAATAACACACACTTTTCAATTGATGAATAAAAATATAAAAGTACTAATAGTTAAATTATTAATAAATTAACTAATCCTATTGCTATTACTAGTACAATTATTTTATTTACATACCGGAAACACTATTTTGTTTGGAAATTAATTTGGTAAGTAGATATTGAGCTTACAACTACAACTATCTTCGTTAATATGTTAAGTAAAGGTGTCACAAAACTATAATGTTTATTCTCAATCATGAAAACATAATGGTCCTGATGTGTTTGACAGATATCCTTCATTGGTCAGTAGCGTAGTTCGTTCAATCCCAGCTTCATGTGCTAAAGGTTCTCAGTTCGATCCCAATCAGAGTCAATACATTTTGAGAAGGATCAGCTGATAATCACCGGCTGTTCATTTGTCATTGGGTTATTAATTAATGACACTTTCTAAGGAATAGTCAGCCTTAGTTTGTAACAATGACTACATTCGCTCATCTACACTCATCACACTCATTCGAAATCCATATTCCCCCATATCTTGACGATCGGCGTCTTATTAATAAATAAAATAAATAAATAAAATTGTTTAATCATATATTCATGAATATAAGTAATCATTTTGAAGGAGTAACACAGCAAAAATGACAAAAACAATAAAATTATATCTACAAGAATCAGCTTGCTCCTTTAATGAGCTGCAGTCACTGCCTATAAACGTCATTGTAATCTCCTACCACATTTTCTTCTTAACATTCTATAGTATTTGAATAGTCATCTAACAATAAAGTACATAAAGATGGCCAGTCTTTATCTGCAAAAATAAAAATATTTAAGTAATCTGTAAATGTCATAATATTTAGATTGTTCAAACTACTCAGGCACTAGTGACCTAGTCGGAGTCGGGTTGGGGTTGCTACCGTATGCAGTGCGTGTCATGCCATTTCAGTCTATATTATTATTGGTCAGGGCCGACAGTTTGGTCGGGCCCGATTAAACCCTTCTGCCTTTGGTCGGACAACCAAATCCCGACTGCCGTGTCGGATCTAGGCAGTGCACGTCGTTTCATTTGATCCCATGTAAAGTTTGATCGAGCTCAACTAGTCAGAGTTGTGGTCAGGCTAGTACGTGTTATCTCTTAGCCGTGGACAGTAAAATAGCATTGGAAGTACAGTATAGGGCTGTCTTGCTCTCTGAACTTTCCCAAGGTCCAAGATTGGTTTGGAAAACACCCACCTTAAGTAAGAGTAGTGCACTGTTGAGTTATATTTCTCATACCGATTGTTCATTTCGACTGTGATTCATGGTGAATTTTTGCTATTAAGAACTTGAAGACCTTGTTGTCTTTGGTTTCCATTTTACTGTACTTTTTTCAACAAAAACAAGATGAAAATGTTAACTAGTTACTTTACTCATGATAGTAAATGACAAAGAGTTGACAAATGTGATATTATTTTCATCATCATCATTAAGGAAGAAAATACATCAGTTCAACAATATACTAGTGACTCTACTACAACAGATTTTCATTCAAGTTCAATATCAAAGGTAGGTAACATTGGAGTGGAGTTGCATGTTTGAGTTCTATTATTTATATTCCAATCGAATGTACTTTATGCTCGAGTGGAAGTATGAAGTTCTAAGAAACACGTATAGCTGAAGGGTCGATTTAAGAACGGGTTTATTAAAAATAAATTTCAGCTCTACTCTATAGACATTAAGTTTATATGTACATTCAGAGAAATTGCTCAACAGCTATATGTTTCCTCTAATTTTTGTCTTATTTTATCAAAATTTAAAATATCCAACATTTTATTCTAAGAAAGGCAAAATCCCTAAATGCTATTTATTTAAGTTATATTTCTTACAGAACCAAATATTTTGTTACACAAATTAATGTTGAGTTAC
Organism: Stictocephala bisonia; assembly: GCA_035578905.1. Lineage (NCBI taxonomy): Eukaryota > Metazoa > Arthropoda > Insecta > Hemiptera > Membracidae > Stictocephala > Stictocephala bisonia. The sequence goes on from JAQJVL010000011.1 coordinate 5,359,207, forward strand.
TGAAATACGATTATTTGTTAGTTTTTTAAGGAATTAAAATGATATCCTAATTCATTAAACAATTAATTATTACCATTAAGATTAGTCTGTTATTTAAATGGGGCCATTCGATAAAAACGCCAAAAACACAGGTTTCTATGTCAATGATTCAGTCCGTAATAATTATCGTATTGTAAAACTTAAAGTGTCATTTGAGAGATGAAGACCTAATCTAGCGGACTATATGTTATTTTTGTTAAAAATAAATTATTTTATTAATTTTTTAACAGTTAAATATGCAAAACTTTAAATATGATTGTTGTTGATTTTAAATTAAAAAAAATTCAACGTATCAACTTACGACCATTAGATTGGAACTTTAATAATCATACTGTATTATTATAAATCAAAATCATTTTAATAATAAACACAAACCAACCTACAGTTGGAATTAGAAAGGTATGTTTCAGCAATGAATACAAATCTGTAGAGTTTTAGCCCACAGACAGTAAAATTGTTTGGATATAGGGCTGTCGACTTTCCTACGGTGGCTTTGCAGTTGGGATTCGGCCACCTTAATTAATCAGACGTAAATTTAAAAATATAAAATTAATAGTAAAATCTGTATTTTTAGTTCATTATTACATTTATGGTAACTTAGATTGATATAGTAAAAAAGGAGTCGGTTCTTGCTCTTGTGTAAATGTTACATTCAGAGGTTAGACATAAAACTGGCTGTAAGTAATAACCATTCTGTCCCTGCCGAACTATGAATGATTGAGGAGACGTAAATTTAAAAAAAATGTGAGGAGAGCTATGACTTTAAAAAATCAAGTCAGGGGGCTACAACTCTTCTTTGACGATGATCTCATGCTGACCGCTACTAGAGGACGTCGTTGCAATCCTAAACTGCCCCACAAAGTGCAGCAAGGAGTGAAGATCTTTACTTTTTCTTCTTTTTAACTGACACAATCAATGGGCCTATGTTAATAAAAAATATGTCAAATTGGAGGGAAAATATGGCAAATAAAAGAATAGGCCCATAAAAAATAAATAAATTAATATACACAAATATTTATTGTAATGTTAAAAACTACCAGATATTTTTTAACCAAGGCAGAGCATAAACCAGTTCAGAAGTGAGAAATATTTTCATTTATTGGTCAGGAAAAACTTCTTTTAATTTAACCATCCTTGATAATATAAAAAAACATAATTTTTAAACATTAGCTGGAGGAAATAAAATCAAAATTGTCCAATGAGTTTTGACGGTGTTTTACTTAAGTGTCAAGTAAATTTCAACTAGACATAATTATGTTTTTTTTTTTATGACAGCTGAAGAATGTTAATTTACAAGGCAATACTATTGTGTGCAAGGGTAATGTGGGAATTGGGGAGCCATCCATATTCGGACCAGTTTGGTTTCAAATGATTTAACCACCCCTGGCTAAATCCTGGATCTGCCACTGGATGTTCATGTTTTTTGAAATAACATGACCTATGTATCATCTGTTTGAAATAAATTATTAAATTAAAGCCAATGTAACTCTTTTAGACAAAAAAATACGTTTATAATAAAAAATAATTTTATTTATATTAGAATCATCACAGCTGTAATTTGTGATAAAGAATTGTACGAGAACCGTTCGGAAAGTATCCTCTGGTTGCTCAAAGAATAGGAAGTGGAGGGGATAGTGCCGCCATAGTAGCTTTGACGCGCAGGTCTCGTTAGTCGGCATCCAGCCGTAGTACTGTGAAGGTCTTCCGAGCGCTAGTTCGTTTTCTGTAGCTTGTGAAAATGGTGTCTGTCATAGAAAGTCCCGCCAAATGTGAGGTGCAATCTGTCATTTGATTTTTTACAGCCAAGCAGTATTCAGCGGCAGCCATTCATAGAGAACTGTGCACTGTGTATGAACCAGCAGTAACGAGTAAAGGAGTTGTTCGGGAATGGGTCAGACATTTCAAAAATGGCCGAACTAACGTCCATGATGAAGAGAGGAGTGGCAGACCATCTGTGGTTACCGATGAACTTGACGAGAAAATCAATGAGAGGATTCGTGACAATCAACGGTTCACTATCTCAGAGCTTTGGAATTAATTTCAACAGATTTATAGGACTGTTTTGCACGAGGTAGTGACAGAAAGGTTAGGCTACAAGAAATTCTGTGCTCGATGGGTCCTGAAAATTCTTTCAGAAAACCACAAAAAACAGCGAATGGACTCTGCTATTGACTTTCTTATGCGCTATGGTCAAGATGGTCATTCTTTTCTGAACCGAATTGTAACGGGCGGTGAAACATGGGTTAAATACGTGAATCTGGAGACCAAAGAACAATCAAAGGTGTGGAGTCATACACACTCGCCACACAAACCAACATAAGCCCGGCAGGCTTTTTCTGGCAGGAAGTTAATGGCAACTGTGTTTTGGGATGCAAAAGGAATTCTTCTTGTGGAGTTTATGGAACGTGGGGCAACAATCAACGCAGATTCATAAGTTGAAACTTTAAAAAACCTACGAAGGGCAATTCAGAACAAACGCCGTGATTTATTGTCGTCTGGCATCATTTTTCTTCATGACAACGCCCGACCCCACAGTGCTCGAAAAACCAAAGACCTTCTTGAACAATTTCAATGGGATGTTTTTATCCATCCACCATACAGTCCAGATTTAGCTCCCAGTGACTTTCATCTATTCATGCACTTGAAGAAATGGTTGGGCTCTCAGAGGTTTGAGGACGATGAGGAACTCAAGAATGCAGTCTCTGGCTGGCTCAAGGCACAGGCGGCCGATTTTTATTCTGAAGGGATTTGTAAGTTAGTGCAAAGATGTGATAAGTGTTTGAATGTTTTTGGAAATTATGTTGAAAAATAGCTGAAAGATGTAATTTTAGGATGTATATAATAAAATATTTTTAATTATGTCTGAGTTTTATTTAAAGCACACCGGAGGTTACTTTCCGAACGGCCCTCGTATATTGAGACTTATAATTGATCCTACCTTATTGTCATAGAGTGTATCAATAAGTGTAATGAATCTTCGTGCCTGGGACCTGTTCTTTAGAGTTAAAACAGGAACATCTCTGATGATGATGGTGTGGAACGCCTGGGACATTTGTAAATAGTCACTGGCTCCTAATGGCTAGGAAAAAGAACAAAACTTAAACTTTACTCAAATAACTAGTTTATAGATTTAATATTTTTAAATGCGCAATAGTAAATTACCAAATAAAACTTTTAAATGTATAATTTCAAAGTAACAGTAAAAATATTAGGCTTAGAAAGTATAAAAAGTGTTTTCATAAATATATAAATTTCCTGCAAAAATATATATTTTGTATTTCAAATAAATGCAATGAAAGAATTTCCATAAAATAAAAGTTTAAATTATTGTTCAGGAAAATGCTGCTAGCAAAAAATAAAACTAGCAAAGCCACATGTGTATGAAAAATATAAGTAAACTAATAATATTAAAAATTAAATAAAACAATTAAAGTCAACATTTCTACAGTTCTGAGGTTAAGTGTAAGAGAGCACCTAATGGCCACAACTTTGCTTCAGGAAGTAAAGCTTTTTCCATTTCATAGTGATTTGAACTTTACATTCCTATAATATTGTCTTTGTTATAAGCCTTATATCACTGATGTTACATTGAAAGTTTTACACTTGCAAGTTAACAAACACTCATTAATTAATACAAGAAAACAATTACTACAGATAATAAGTTTAGCTCTAATTGAAGAATCTCGTCAAATGTTACTATTTTATTTGTTTTGTCACGTTAGGACTCATTAATCCTTCTCATACTAATACTGTTGGCGGTCCTTTACTCACAAATTTAATCGCAACTAAAATTAAAAAATATCCAAAATATTTGCAATTTAATCACATTTCCAACAAGCCATTTTTCATTTAAATCCAATCATACATAAGGACGAAACATACATTTAATCAATCTAAGTTGAGGCGCTGCTCACCAGACCCATTTACAATGATGAAATGTGTGTTTCTCTGTTATTTATGATTAGATTTTGACAAATAAGGGATTGAAGGGTAGTGATGTAACCTATCTACTTGGGGGGCTAAGTGTTATAGAAATTGTAGGAACTAGATTCAGTTTACAATTCACTTAACACCACTTAATGATTACCATCAATGTAGATGAAACTAATTCACAATTCATTTAACACCACTTAATGATTACCATCAGTGTAGATGCAATTAAATAAGTCTGGGGTGTTCGTGTTGGTTGGTGGCCAGGTTTTTGATGTTGTCTAGGAAGGAGCTGAGTCAGTTAGTGGAACACTAGACCAATACTATGTGGTTTGGTTTCCTGGTTAGGGTCCCTTAGTTGCACTAGCTAATTGAGTTTTAGTAATTATTCTTAAGGAATAATTTACCTTAGGAATTAAACTCATTCATCACTCTCATAATCACCCATACCTTGACAGCCGGCATCTAATTAATAAAAAAATAAATAAAAGTAAGTCTTATATACTGTGATATATAATGATATGGCTACTAAAACGTAATATTTGTAGTAATTAAACATCATACCCGGTCACAGAGTTCATCAAAAGTGCTATCCAACACCTGCCCACAAGTCTTGTTGAACGTAACATCACGTCCTTGAATACTCAACACTCGTGGCCTAATGATGTCATTTTCATGAGCACAAAGTATTTTGAAAATTTTGTTCACGCCTCGCTCAGCATCATTGTTTTTTGTTGACTTCCTACAAAAATAAAACATTTCATCCCAACAAAACTTAATGCTTAACTGAATCTCTTACATATTTTAATCCTTATAAAAATTTGAGTGTAAAATGTTATATCTTAACTCGAATCAGATCAAAATTTAATGAGAATCAGCAAAGTTAAAAATATTCTTGGTTGAACGATTTTTCTCAAATGAACTTAAGAATATCACTTATTACCCAACGTTTACATTGAAATTTACTGCCCTATAAAAAGGCAATATTTCTCGTAAACAAATTTAGGATAAGATATTAATACACTTTAAAATTTATTCATACTGTATATAAAATTTAAAAAAAGTGTATGGACTGATTTATGGTAATAAAACAAGTACAGTAGAACCTTGCTGGTCCTTGTAGCATCAAGTAGGCTGGATTGAGGGGGACGAATGAGAGGCCATTTAAAGTAGTACTTTAGAATGTTAATACAAAAGTTAATATAATACTATATTTTAAAGTTCTTGTGCCTAACTGCTTTATCTGTTAGTTCCACAATTGTGTAGTTGATTGAAAATATGTTACGATAAAAACAATAGGATATGTTCAGTAAAAAACCGTTCAGCTGTAAAAGGGCATCGTCCAGACTGAATACTTTAATTGTGACAGAATACATTTCACACATTGCAGGAAACTGTTGCCATATCCATCCAATTCTATTTTTGTAGCAACACAATCTTGATCTTGATTTTTCTTCATGTATCCCAATTTCTGATCTGAAATAAATCTTTTCAATTCAGTTGTGTTGTATTTAGCTTGAATGTTAGAAAACAAAACATAAGTTATTTCCGCTCCAAAACCATTTTCACTTCAGTTTGCATTGTTTATAAATTGTAATATCATAAAATTGATCTGTTTAGTTTTAAATTTGCTAAATTATGTATGGTACAATGAAATAATAAAATTTTGCAGAACTATCTCCAGGCCGAATTACAAGGAGGGCCGGCCAAGTGAGGTTATACTGTACCTGAATTATCCTTTCAAAGTGGTGATATTTGTTCAGTTATTGAATTAATTTTGTTTAATAAGAGGCAATGTGGTCTAAGGAAATTTTCAACTAGTATTTGATATAATTGCTGTCAACTCCGTTTAGGTCTAACATTATCTTGAAACTCTTTTGTATTGTAAAAAGTAGTGATGGGTCGGTTCCATTTTTTTTCGGTTCCGGTTCGGTTCTTTACTGAAATCGGTTCTCAGTTCCTGGTTCTCGGTTCTGAGTACTTTTTGAGAAAGTCTCAGGAAATGTTTCTAATACCTTTATGCCAGTGAATCAACAAATAGTGTGGAATCAGTCAGTAAAAACAGTGCATAGCATTTTGGCGATTTCTCCAATAATGCACCCTAAAAATCTATAAATCATACAATATTTTCAATAACTAGAAAATGTTTCCTTAAACTAACACTAAGAACTTACACAAAATATGTTTTTTCACTAGCCGGATTTGCTTTGGACCTGTAGTCAATACCTGAATCTAGGCAAGCAATAACACAATGATCTTTGAGTATTTGAATAAAAGGTACAAAATTTGATCTTTGCAGTCCGTTTTTGTAGAGATCATCAGGTGGACGGTTACTAGTTGCTACAACTATAACTCCTCGGTTGAACAATTCTGTAAATAACCTCTTGAGGATCATTGCATCAGCTATGTCTGTAACCTTAAAAATAATTCAATATTAAAACGAGATCGCATGTAGAATTACAATCTATGATCTACCATTTAACAAAATTTACAATGTAAAATAATTAATTGTTAACACTATACCTGCAGTTCAAAGCATGTGTACGATTTGAACACTTGAGCATGAATGTAATTAAATAGATACCATACTATAAATGATATCCGACAATTTCATGGATTTGTTGGTCCTCTTCAAGTATCCAAAATCTATATAATGGTTCAAGTTCTTTATTGTAAAGGCATAATTTACATAGAAAATGTCAATATTTATAATAAAACAAACTTTTTCTATTTGCACCACATCGAGACCACAATCATACATTACAGTTTAACATTCATTCATATTTAATTTATTCATTATATTCCTACTTCTAGTAACAGATCCAGTTCTATGATTGGACAATCCTCTAGTCTTATGCCATTAACTTATTCACATTATAAAATGCTTGTTAATCGCTTGTAAGCAGGTCCTTATTCATCGCCCCCACAAATAAATGCCCCAAAGTACAAAACCCAGCAACTTCATTGGGACTGGTTCCGGTATTTGAGAAAGAGTTCAACAAAATTATCCAGCAAAAAAATCAAACAGAATTAATCTGATATCTGTATGGCTAATTATTAAAAATCCACAACACATACTGTGAGACCATTACTCCAATTAATAAACTTGTCTTTTATTTTATTTTATTTTTTTTTTTTTATTTATTTCAACGGCAATGCCATTACATACATAAATTTGATGACAGAAAAAAAACAATAATACAATAATACAAGAAAGACATAGTGGTACAATTAAGTAGACAATGTAAAGAAAAAAAATAATTGAGTAATAGTATCAAAAGAAAAACAAGCTAAAAAGTGGGTAACAAGTGTGGAGGTAACTAGGGATGTGTGCTAGGTAGGTTGCACGTCCTATGTTGAAGAGGCAACCAATTTCCGTTTTAGAGTGCTAAGACTGTCATTGAAGAAATCAACTTCAGTAGGGACGGAGTTTCCAAGTTGATGCAATCTTGCCACAGGTCCAAACTTCAGGTAGTTGGCACGGTGGTGTTTGTGGACAAAAAGCTCAGTTGACCTAGTGACGCGTGGAATCCTGAACTCAATCTTGGAGAGCAGAGCAGGACAGTCGATGTTCCCATTTATCAGCTTGAAAAGGAAGGAGAGGTCAACAAGATCACGCCGAACTTCAAGAGGGCAAAGGTCAAGTTTTTTCATCAAATCTTCAACAGGAACATCGTAGAACGGAAACCCCAATCTTGAACCAACAAGTCTAATAAATCTTCTCTGTATTCTTTCCAATCTGATGGTGTGATGAAGATAGAATGGTTTCCAAACAACAGAAGCATACTCAAGATTAGGACGCAGAAGAGATTTATACAGAGTTGTAATGGAGTGTATGGATAAACCACTTCTAGCAGCTCGTGATAGAAGCCCCAGTAGCCTACTAGCTCTACCAGAGATTACATCAATATGACATTCAGGAGAAAGAGTTTGACTTAAATGCACTCCCAAATCCTTGATAAACTGAACGTGCTGCAATCTAGTGCTCTGGATATAATAATCTGCTTTGAGATTATTATCACCTCTATGAAAGGACACCACCCAACATTTAGACTTATTAAGCTGCATAAGATTGTCTTCACACCACTTAGCAACACACCATCTAGTGAACGCTGCAAAACATTGTTGTCCTCGACTCTGTCAATAACTCTGAAGAGCTTAATGTCATCAGCGAAAAGTAGAAAATTGCTCTCAATGACCTCACCAATGTCGTTTATAAACAGGTTGAAAAGGTAGGGACCTAATAAGGAGCCTTGAGGAACCCCTGATTTGACACTGAAGGGATTAGAAAAGCCACCACCGAACCTAACTATGGATGATCTCCCTGTCAGATAGCTGTTCAACCAAGATAGGAGAGGGTCAAAAATGCCATAAGATTCAAGCTTAGATATAAGCAAGGAGTGGCTAACCTTGTCGAATGCCTTGCTAAAGTCTAGGTACACTGCATCTACTTAAGAGTATTTATCGAAGGCAGCCAGAATATATTCCTCGTACTGGACAAGATTAGTAATAGTCAAGCGGCCACTAGTAAAACCGTGTTGTTCCGGTATCAAAATTGAAGCAAAGAGTGGCTTAAGGCGATCGAGGACTATTGATTCAAATATCTTGACAATCGGTGACTGTATGGTAATGGGTCTATAGCAGGATGCTGAATCTCTTCTTCCATCTTTAAAAATTGGAACCACGTAACTAGTTTTCAGAGACGAAGGAAAGAAACCTTCTTGGAGACTAAGGTTGAAGAGCTTAGAGAGTGGGCTACACAGCAGGTCGTTGCATTGACTCATGATGACCGAAGGGATACAGTCAGGTCCAACACCTTTTGATACGTCAAGCGCATCAATCTTTTTTTTTATCTCCTCAGCGCTGCATTCAACCTTTGACATGAAAACATTGTTGTCTCTTATGGGAAGAACAACAGTGCCTTGAACAGGTTCAGAGTAGACACTGGAGAAGTGACAAGCAAATAAATTGCACATTTCAGTTGGATCAGAAGATTCCCTTTCGCCTAGAGTCATACTAATGGGAGTAGTGTCACTGCGCCTAAGGTTCTTGATGTGACTCCAAAAAACCTTAGGATTTCCAGAGGAGAGAGCACCATCAACATGTGAAATGTAAGAGTTGTAACATCAACAGCAAGGGCTTTACATGCAGTTCTAGCTCTAGCAAAGGCCATGTAGTCACTTCCCAAACCTGTGGTCTTATAAATTCTATGCAATGTTTTTTTGTTAATCACCATAGACTTTAGCTCATAGCTAAACCAACGAGGGAAAGGAGATCTACCAACACGTTTCAGAGGAGAATTTCTTTTAATCATGCTGCTTAGCTCAGTGATGTATTTATTAAAATTAGTTTCACTGCCGCCCTCAGACTTCTCCAAATCCAAATTCAAATTATTGATTTCAGCTCTCAGTTGCTGCATATCGCATTTGTAGTAATTAGGGGCGAAAGTAAATTGAGGAGCAACGGCAGATAGAGGTACATTGAAGTAAATATCCAAGGCAGGGTGGTAGGTGTCTTCAGCCACTATAGGATCCCCAGTCTGTGAGACAGCGCAAGGGAGATCAGAGAAAATTAAATCGAGTTGGGAGCCATGATCGTTAAAAATTTTATTATGCTGATTTAAACCAAGAGCGTTAGCTGTGTCATAAACTAAGTCAGAAATCACCCCAGTACTACTAGCGCTGTTCAGATTGAAGTCTCCAAGAATGACAAGACTGTGATCGAGACCAACCTGGAAATGTAACTGTTCCAGGGCATCACACAGAGACTGATAGACATCGATTGGCTGATTCGGGGGAATGTAACATGAGCACATGAGTAGTAGACTGTGACCCAATTTTAAAACCACACTGGTTGCTTCGATAGAATCACAAGGAAATTTAATAGAAGTGGCATTGAGATTCTTATGAACAGCTAGGAGTACACCCCCTCCACTTAATTTGGTGCTCGTGTTGGGGGATCTATCACAACGAAAGACAGAGTACTGAGTAAGGCCCAACTCAGCATCACTAATACTAGGATCCAGATTGGTTTCGGTTAGTGCAACAATATCAATTTGACTAAGATTAACATTTAACATAAATTCAGTTAGTTTGGAACGCATACCATTAATATTCTGATAATATAACCTACATGCATTGCAGTTGAAAGTTTCTAGTTTTTTTGAAGACTCTTGGATTTGACTATTTTTGGGACACCATTCCTATATTTTATTGTCAAATCACTTTCACCATCCTTTTGACGAGACTCAAGCTCAAGGCGTAGCTTTTTCAGAGAAGAGAGTTCCAATGGAGAGCGATCCCTAGATAGCTTCACGTCATTTAGATTAGGGTTCTCCAAGACAAGCTTTTCAGAAGAGAAGTTATTCAATACCTGAAGAGCAATTTCCTCAGAAGTAAAAATCAACTTAATTGGCCTGTTCTTATTATTGCTCCTAGTACCCAACCGGAATGACTTCGGGATTCTAGTGGTGTCGAAACCAGGCACTGAGCTATTAACAATCGCGGTGATAAGATTTATCTCATAAGTCTTGACAGAGTTAGGATGACTGTTCTTTGATTCCGGAGCATTGAAAACGATGATATTTTTCTTCCTTATGTTACGCTCTTGAAATTCCTCGAGAACATTATCAAAGCTAAGTTGATTTACAGAATTTTCATTATGTATGACCTTCAACTGGTCTTCCAAGTTATCCACTCGTGTTTCAATATTGGCAATACGGGGCTCAAAATTGTCCAATTTTTCATTTACTGATACCAGCTCATTTTTTATAGTGCTTATATTCAAAGAAATGTTGCTCAAGCTATCCAACTTGGTTAAAACAAGAGACATTTGGGAAGAAAGTATGTCAAAGCGAGAATCAATAACAGGTTGCTTAACACCACCATCAACACAATCATCACGTCTGCATAGCCATTTACGGTTACCACAGGTGCGAGGGTTTATCAATCTAGCATATTCAGTATTTGATAGCCCAGCACAATCAGCATGAAACCAGCGAGCACAGGGCCCATCACATTGAATACCCTTTTCTTCTTGTAGAACAGTAATAACACAAATTGGACAAATATGTTTTGCCATGGCACTTACGGAGCCACTCAACATATGTTTAGGTTATGTTCAGGTAACAAAATTTTCGAAAGAACAAATAATTATTATTTGACAATAAAATGTATATAAATTGATAAAGAATTAAAAAACTGATTATTAAATATCACTTTAAAAGAAAATAATCAAAAAGAAGTAAAAAAATACATAATTAAAACTTAAATTTGATCATAAAAAAGAAAAGCACTTAATTCACAAACAATGTCAGAACAAGGAATTTGAACAAGGAGTTTTTCCCTTGCTCCTAAAAATCATTAAATTAAACTAAAATTCCAAAGAAGACGATACCCCTGCTCTACAAACAACTACTGTACAGGCTTGTCTCAATTTTGCCATTTCCAAGAAAAGTTTTTGAAAAAGTCTTTTTTGTAAGAATGCTTCAGTTTATGATATTATTTTAAAACAACCTGCTTTCTGAAGATTAATTTGGTTTCAGAAAGGGTAAGTTGACAATCAACCCTCTTTTGAATCTCGTCTAGATATGGTTTTAGAGGGACTAGAATATTGATATTCCACATTAAATGTGATTCTCAACTTATCTATAGCACATTTCTATCTATAGCAATCAAACGTGTTTACAGAATGATAAACTTAAGTCTCATGGCATCAGAGGAGTGTCTCTCCAATGGCTTACCTCGTCTCTAAATCACAAGTTGTCCAAATTTCAAATAAAGTCTGAACCAATTCACATGAGGTATGGGGTCCCTAAGGGATCAATACTCAGTCTGATTCCCTTTCTGATCCATATCTATGATACTGTGTTATCACTGCAGTACATGAATCTTTACAGTATGCTGACACAACCCTATGTTTCAATAACAAATCCAGAGCAAATCTGGAGTAGCAACAGTTGGTTTGTTAACACCCAACAACTATGTCCAGCATTTCAACAGCCTCAATATCAAAGGTAATTCTCTAAAATTATATCCTGACTTTTGTGCTGCAATCAATTCACAATCCTGTTGGATGTTGTCAACAGTTCCAAATTCTTGTGGATATTCCTGGATAGGGGTTTGACTTGGAGTGTTCACATTGACCATGTTTGCTCAAAACTGTCCTCAGGAATTTATGTTTTGAGGTCCTTTGCCAAACATTGCCCTACTCAGGCCCTACTGGTGACAGCGTATTATGACTTAATATGCTTCCACCTTAACTACGGTTTGGTACTGTGGGAAGCCAGAACAAAAGTATGTCTAAATGTGCTATGACCTGCAATCGAAATATATACACATATGACACATGTGGCAGATATACCCATCTAACTGGGAGACATAGGATGGGGATTTACAAGCACTTGCCTTTACAAGCAGGGGTTCGTTTCAACAACAAGTTGTCTGATTCAAAGTGCCCTGATGTAAACATAAAAATGTCATTTGAAACATTTTAGAAGTATTTTACAATGCTGACGATTTCATAGCATAGAATGACCAAACAACTAGAAGACTCATAACTAGTGCTGGAAGTGAGAAAATTGGCGTGAATGTGGTGTGCATGGAAATGCTGTATGTTTGACTGAGGGTTTTGATGTGGCGTAGTTGTTTGAAATTTAAGTTATTTATTGATCTGACAAATGTGATACAATGTATGTTTCTGGCAATTAAATATTTGAATTTGTGGTACTACACATTTTCTTAATATTGTGACATATTTTAAATAGCCAACAATTTCGAGGCATAACAATGAAGTGTTAAAATGAGTAAGTAAAGTTGATGATAACAAGATACAATGAAATCAATCTAGTTATACACAATAAGAATGACTACAAAATACATATTTCAACTATAGTTGCCGAACAACTATACATTATTTACCACCATTACCATTTAGTATATTAGAATCAGAATTACAGATTAACTTTTTTACAATGTTAATATATGCATTGTTGATAATATCAAAATACAAATACTTCTTATGATTGACTTACTTGAAATTCATCAAAACATATCAACCATGCTTGTTCACTAAGAGCTTTTGCTACTGGTGGTATAGGATCAAATGGTTGAGGTTTTGTACTCGTTGGATCTCGAACAATGTGCTTACGAACGTCATGAATTCGTGCATGAACATCAATCATGAATGAATGGAAATGAACTCTTCTTTTACTACTGCTCTGAAATAAAGGACTTAGAATTACTGAATGGTTCAATAAAATGTACCAGGAATATAAATATTCCTTCAGCTACTACAGTAGACTCCCTCTCGTTTGGTTACCTTGGAACCGAGCCGCCGGCCAAACTAGAAAATGGCCGAACTAATCGTAGTTATTAAAATAAGACCGTTTTAAAAACAGTATATGTACTTTCCACTGTCATAAACTTTATAGCCGTTTAGTACATATGTAGGCCTACAACTGTTGTTTTAAGGGGTTTCTGTTTACAAATTACAAACAAAATTTGTGAACTGTCGCAACACACAGAGCATCTACACCAACCCAAAAGGGGCTGAACGAGAGGGAGTCTATTATAGCTAAGTTGTTATTAAACAATAGAGAAATTTGTAAAAGTGAATGATTCTATGAAATACTAGATGAGTTAATAGTAAGCCGGTTTTAATGGTTAAATGCTATTGAAGCCATGTACCAAGTTAGTTTTTTTTTTATCTAATACAGTATTTATTTTATTTACAAACGTTTAACACCATGTTACAATAAAAGATTGAAAATTAAATTGATAACACAACCTATGACTTGTTATTTTTTTCTCTATAAATCACCCACACTATCACTTTTTTTGCTTAGAACAGTTAACAAATTTCACTCTCATTCATTTTTCATGAGTCGGTCCAATAAACATAGGTAAATTAATAAACATCTAGACAAAAAGACTTTTTAAATTCAGAAGAAAATTTTAAAAATTTGTATGAGCAAAGTTATTTATTTCTTTTATACTTTTTAATAGCATCATCTACTATATAACGAAGAAGTTGCACATTTTTATTATATATTGTAATCTCTCTATTGAGCAATGATGTCTTGTATCTAAATGTGTAGTCATAATCTTCTTCATGAAAGTGGACTACTTCAAATCAGCAGAAAACCACTTTGGGAATCTTGAAACACTGATCCATTTTTTTTTAAGTTAAACTTATCTAGAAAGATATTGCGAGCGCTACTAAAGTAATCAAAATATGAGGAATCCTAAGTAATATAAGTATATAGTGACTATAACAAATCACAACACTGGTGTTCTTGTTAAGATTTTCCAGGTTTTGTTTCAAATTCCCTGATTTTTCCCTGACTTTTCCAGGTTTTCCCTATTTTCCCTGTTGCTGGACACCCTGGAGGATGCAACATGAAAATCATAATGTGTAGTACCAAGTAATTGATACAATTGGCAAGAACTTGTGGAAGTTGATACAACTTGTGGACGTTGTAGACTTAATTCAGAATGTTTGAAATTGGTGGGCACAGTGAATGGCAGGTGTAACAGCCCATGCTGGTTCAATGCACTGATCATTTGGAAAAACACTGAAGATGGCCAGGATATTAATGATCATGTTCAGTATAACAAAAAAGACTTGAAAGCAATAAAATGGCCAGTTATGATATTTATTGAAGCTCAGTCATTATACATTTTAGCCAACTATTAGTATACCTGTAATTACTAGAATCTACAGTTTCCGGTGACAACCGCGTCAAGGTACTATCTACAATATTTACAAGATGACCAGACGTTTCGCCCATACTGTGATGTGGCATCCTCAATGGTTTCTCTGAGACTCACATCACAGTATGGGCGAAACGTCTGGTCATCTTGTAAATATTGTAGATAGTACCTTGACGCGGTTGTCACCGGAAACTGTAGATTCTAGTTATGACACCGGCCGCTTAAGCCTAAGTTCTAATACCTGTAATTGTTTTTTCTCCATTACTATTGATTATTATTAATTGATCAGTATTACAACATTCCGATGCATGCGATTGTTCTAACTACAAATTCTATTGTGAATGGTCAATTTTAAATGTTTAAGAGGAAATTACACTTAGACGTAATAATGGCAATTTCTACTAACCATGGTAAAAAAATGTAACCCAGTTGGAATAATGTCTTTATTAATAAAAATGATAGGTTTGTACCTAATATCTAGTAAGGTAATAAAATTTGTCCTTACCTCCAAACAGTTATGAAATAAATCCATTAACATAGTTTTACCACCCCCTACAGAGCCATAAATATAAAGCCCTTTTGGTGATTTCTTTTTAACTTTCTTAGCAAATAATTTAGAGAATAAACTGTCATTTGGAGGAGAGTAATTTTGTATTTCATCATAAACTTGTTGAAGATCTTCAGCTATACGGCTTTGATGCTCATCAGGTGATAGTTCTCCATTTGATATTTTTTTATTTAACTCACTGACTGGCCCGTTACATTTTCCATCCCCAGTATTTACCGTTTCTGTTGCAGTAAAATATCTGTTAAACGAGCATAAAGGAAGAAACCAAATATTAAATTTTGATGCTCCAAAATTGCATAACCTCAAAGAATTAATGGGAAAATAGTGACATAGAAATACTTTTGACAAAGGTTTTGTGATAACCATTTTGTTGAAGTAAACGTAGTGATAAAAGCAGATTTAAATAGCAAAATATTCAAATTTAAAATGTTTCAGATAACTTGGATTACGAGAAAAATTAGCTGGTCTTTTCAAGGTTAAATACACCTGTCACAATATTCAATGTTTACAATTCGATTATTTTTAAAACTTTGAATGTAGAAATGTGTGATAATAATAAAATATTAAATTAACTCAGGTAAAATTAACATATATTACAACACATACAGTTAAATTTAACATAACTCTCCACTAATCACAACACTAATACTGATAGGAGTAATATGATATAGGTTAAGGTTAGAGATAGACATTATTTTGTCGTCTGCTATAATTAAGACCCTCAAACAACTTCAATGACCTAGTTTAACTTAAGCATAGACCTTCTATTATACAAAGGTCTATGACTTAAGATCGTATGACCTTGACGTACAAAATGTTATATCTTCCAGCTCATCAAAATTCTTACTACAGTAGTGAAGTAATAGTAATCGTAAAGTATAAATAGGTTTACAATAACGTATACAACATTAGAGCTATTTATTTTAATATATATTATTTTTACCATGTTTATAATACGTAAAACTACAATAATAAAGAATATTTGAATTGAATTGGAAAGAAAAAAAGCCCTGGCTGTTGGGATATTAATAAATTGCCCTTTCTGAGGAACAGTTGAACTCAGATTGTAACCAGACTACACTCATCCACACTCATCCTACACTCATTTAACCATTCATATTCGCCTTAAAATACCAACAACGTTGTGTCGGCTTCTCATATATAAGAATAAGAATAGATGTTATTTCAGTTTAACCACTGCCAATGATTTGACCTAAATAATTATCTATTTATACGATATCTAATTTAAAAGAATGAATTTAATATGATTGCTGGATAAGAATGGATTGTAATCATCACTAACATAATATATAATGAAACTCGTTTAGTTGATTTGTAGTTTACGAATATATAATAAATCAACTGACAAGTGCTATCGGAGACCTTTGCACGTTTCGTATGCCAACCCTGGTAAAATTATAATTAGAGCCGATAGTCTAAGAATATCAATAACAAATGCAACTTAAAAAACAAGTTTAATGTTTTATCTTCTGAAGAACAGAAACAGTTGATTGAAAACACAAGTTATTGAGCCAAATTCGTTCCCAGGGCGCTGCAGCTTGGCTAAACCATAATTGTGCATAGGTAGTTTGTTGGTTTGCATGTATGCGTGAACATGCAAAGATCTAGTTCCGCTGGGTATATGAAGTTTATCTGATGTAGTAGATTTGCAGAGTCGACCCCACCATTAACCAATTTAAACAAGAAAGTTAAGTCCAGAAACTGACGTCTAAGATGGAGAGGCTGGACATCGAACCGCTCCTGGAGTTCCATAATTTTAGATTTCGGTAGTCATAACCCATACGAACATCCAAGGCTCGAAAGAAACGAACATTTACTCTATTTATCGAGTTGATTTTGATATGGCAACCAGATAATTGATCCGTCTTCCAAGATTGGACGGATGAAGATCTTGTGTAGTACCATAAGTGACTGTGGAGATAGGAAGTCTCTCGAAGCTCTATGAATAAGGCCCAAGATGGAATTAGCTCTTAAGATAACATAGACGATGTGCTCAGCAGGGCTCAAAGTAGAGGTAAATGTAACATCTAGATACCTAAAACGACCCTCTCCTCTCAGGATGACGCTCACAGCAACTAGCAAGTCTTGTAAATGAGACACCATGACACTTAGATACATTAAGTACCATAGCATTCTCGACACACCAGGCCTCAATATTAGTGAGGGGCCGTTAAAGATACTCCTGGTCTGGAGATAAAGAGAACCGGGGGCGAATATCTTGAGATCACCAGCAAACATCAAACAGTCAGCCACCAGAACACCGATAATATAATTGAAAAGTAGTGGACCAGGGTATGAGCCCTGAGATACGCTAGAAAAAGCCCCCCTCGCACTTGACAATTAAGTAACGATATTTCAGGTAGCTTGTCACCCTTTTGATAACCATTTGATGCCACAACTTGCAACCTTTACGGCTACCAGGCCATAATTAACCTTATCGAATGCTTAGGAATAATCCAGATACATGCAGCCAACCTCAGAAAAATTGACGAAAGCTGATTTGACGTAGGCCTATTCATGAAATGATTTGAGATTTGTTATGGTGGAGTGACGCCAAAGCCATGTAGATTACATGTTATATATTTATTTCTTCAGATAAGTTTATAGATTGCCCAAAATCAAAGATTCATAAACCTTAGCCAATGCAGATTAAACAACAATTAGTCTGTAGTTTGACATCCTGAGTTTTGTATTGTAAAAATAACCTTTAAATTGAGAATTTACATGACGTTATGACAGGCCTACAGAAAATAATGATAATGAACGTATATCTACTATTTTCCCCGTCTTTGTTCATATAAAACTTCGGGGGAGGGGGGGGGGCTAGTTTATATATACTAGTCCCCTCATATATACGCCATTGTTAAATAGTGAATCAGATGAGTGTTGATGAGTATAGTGTACGTGTTAACTATAATATAGTAACTGGCATGCATGTGTGTTGAATGTTGCACTTACCGACATGACCAATCCAAGTCAGTTACATGCAGAAATAATTGTCAAAAAACCCTTACACTACTCTCACTCGATGGAAGTCTCAAAACGTTAATAATTTGTTGAATAATTAATGGATATTTGGTGTATATTTGTAAATAAACATATTAGTAATAAACGCACTGTTTTGCTGCAACATATGGACTTAAATAATACATTTGACAGCAAATAAATTAATTTAATCATGATATACTTTCGTAACAATGTGTTACTCAAATTTATAGTCATATCATAGACCTTATAATAAAAATACTAAGTTGTAATAGAAGGTCTATGGTCATAATGCCTGTATATATGTATACAACATACACTATATATATACACAAAAACAAAGCTCTTTTTTTAACTTTGTTGTGTTGGTCAAGTTATGAAATCGATTCATTGAAGTGTTTTCCGGCCGACCAAGAATTAATTATTGTTTGTGAACAACAACAAAAGTTGCTCTAGTTTTTAGGGATGGGAAATGTAGTTCATCAGACGGAGTTAGTTCACTCCGGAGTTATAATGACTCGGAACTAGTTCCGCGGAGTAGTTCCAACTCCGAACGTCGTTCCAGTTTAACGTGGAGCGAAGCTCAAGTGAGTCGCTCCGAGTGGATGCGCGCGCATCACGTACTTCGCTCCTTTGTTTTGATCGTTCCAACAACTCCGGAACTATGTTAGTTCCATGGAGTGGGGAGAGATACGTCGACACTGCAGCCGCTCTGACAGTGGTTGCGCGCGCATCTCGTTCTCACTCCTTTCTGTTGATAGTTCCAAAAAGATAGAAACTAACTAACATATGATTTTTAGGTTATATCCAGCTAACAATTTGAATTGTGTATTTTATTTAATTATTTTACAAAGAAAAAGTATGGATGTCTTATGAATTTTCCAGCAGAAAGTAAAGTATTGTATATTTTATATGTGTATATTTATGACATATAATACTCATTTATTCTAGTTCCGAAATGAACTAGTTCCGCACTAGCACTCGGAGTTGGAGCTGTAACTCCTTAACCGGAGTAGTTCCTTTATTGTCGTTCACTCCGGAGTTACCCATCTCTACTAGTTTTGCGTTTCGCTTGCTCTCAGTTCAAACTTTGTATGTGGAAACACTTTAAACTTTAACATAACAATTGTATTAACCCTGGAATGGTAACCCTATTTAAAGTTACACTACTGGTAACCCTTCGTATATTTTACGATGTGAGGTATCAAGTCTTATAAAAATAGTTAAAAATAAAAATTACAAGTTTTAACAACAAAGTCTTTATTTTGAATACTTTACTAGTCTAAACAAGTACAAACGTTATTAAAATTGATAATAATTAAATCAGAAAAAATTTATTTATGACGTAATGTTTTTGGTTTGTAGTGATTTACAAAAAAAATGTTTTTTTAATAATTTTCAAAGTTAAAACAATTTTAATTATAAAATCATTAATATAAAAGTATAAATTTCAACAACAAAAAACATCACTGTCTCAGCCCATCAATGAGCACAGATCTCATACTGTCTTTTAGACGTCTTCGCAGCAGGTTTTACACATGTCACCTCGGTGCTGTCATCGTCAGGACCACTGTCATTATTTAACATTATGTCTATTTCAGATAGACGCAAGACCATTTTTAATCAAATATAGGTCTATATACAACTATTTACATTAATATTGAACTAAAACTACTAATAAAACCTAATATTTACAAAACTAGACACTAAGAAAAAAGTTACGGCACTGGTAACCCTTCGTAAAAAATCAACAACATACGTTGTTGTGAACAACACGAATGACACTAGCAGACTGCGACAAGTGGATCAAGGTCAGGAAGGGGTGGAGAGGGATGGCTCGTTTGTTCGGTACAGTCGCGACAAAAACCTGCCTTTAATTTACAAAAAACTATTTGCGTGCAGAAAAATCACGAAGGGTTACCATTCCAGGGTTAAACAAGGATGGGGCATTTAATGTGGATTGTTAAGCATAGAAAGTGAATTGAAATAATGTGTAGTGATAGAGTAGAATATAATAATAGTAAAACATTATTATTTATTAACTTTTAGACCAAAGGGAGTGTTCAATTTGCATGTAGTTTATACATACCTACTGTTAGATTTTATAATTAAATTGAAAATTAAAATGGCTGAAGAGGAAAAAGAAATCCCAGGTAAACAATTGTTTTCTGTAATTTCTAATTTAAAATGCACATTTACAATATACTGTACTGTACATTAGCCAAAACTACTAACTTGAATTAGTTGTCACTCAGTTTTTTTGTAAATCTAATACAGTAGTTTTGGTATTGATGCAGTATCTTGCCACCAAACAAATTTTGAAAATTTTGCTTGAAATAAATACAACTTATACCCAAGTTTTATTTCGTAATTTATCAACTTGAACTTTAGTTTTGACAATATCTGTAGATACCTCAGACAGGAAACACCTGTTACTGTATACTTTTCAGTGAAAATATGGTAATTATGCACTTTCTTGCCACCTCTGAAAATACAATTTCATGTTAATAAAGTGGTGAAAAATGAGTTTATATCTCTTGAGGAGTTTGATTTCATCCGCGGAAAACTCGTTTTTTACCGAAAAATCGAAAAACTAGATTTTTATCTAATAATGAAAAAACCAACTTTTTTTAAAAATCGTTATTTTTCGACAAATTTTTTTTTCCTTTCTCGTGTTTTTTTATGCTGAACACAAATATATAACTGGTTTTGTAGTAAAATTATTTTTTCAGCTCGAAAAATACATTTTTGTTGACATAACCAAACATAACCTAACTTATCCTAATTGTCTTATTTTCTCAACAAAAATTCGTAATTTGCGTTAAATTCGGGCGTTTGGCCTCCGTGACGGCCTGCCGGCCGTCACTCCGGCGGGAATATATGAGAATTCGGTTTTTGTGATTAATAGTTGTTGTATATAATGATCGCGTAATGGCCGCTAATCGCGATCCGCCGCGACAGTAGTTTTTCCGTTATTTCTCGAGAAATATTTGTAGTAGACCAAAATAGTTTTCAAATTTGTATTCAGCGCAAAAAAACACATCAAAATTAAAAAAAGATGATTAAAATACCATTTAAATTAACGGAAATATGACAAAAATACTAAAAGTTGTAACATTGGTTTTTTCGAATTTTTCGGTAAAATACGTTATTTCCGCGGAATAAAAAGCATATCTCGTGAAAATACAGCCAATTCTAGACCCATTTCAAGCAAAATGTTCCAAATTTGTTTGGTGGCAAGAAAGTGCATAATTACCGAAAATATATTAATATTACTATTTTAACCAACTTATTAATATAAAGTTTAACTTTATAATCTTGGTTTATTGGCATAATATTTTCAATTTTCTTTGCCTTCATATTTCACAGAGTTTTGAAACTAAACATTACGTCCTTTTTCTGTAACACCTGTTACTACATTATTCTCATATTATTTAACAGTTAGAATCTAAATTAAGTATTTATATGGCAATATCTCAATAAAATTAGCAAATATCTATTAACAGATGTATAAATTCATTAACTAACTAATTTAGTTTATTTATTATTGAATTTTATGTAGCCTGGTTGTAACACCTGTTACCTATGGAACGGCTACAATATATAGTTCGGGCAAACAACGCTTATTTCATAAGGGATTTTCTGCAAAATACAAAATAAATAACCTTATACTGCTAAGTAACTATAGCAACACAGGCAATAACAACACTCTTGGAAACACTTCACACTTACAGTGTTTGACATGGTAAAACCATATAAATTAAAACTAATTGAGAAGGAAAATCTGCACAAAAATAATAAAAACCGGAAAAATAATTTAGATCAGCTGTTGTTTGTTGATGTCGGTTGTCGTATATTTTTTCTGCTAGAAGTCGATAACACAGGACGTCTCTTGAGCAGAAATCAGAATTTTCACTGGGTCGAGACCGGTGCCAATGATTTCTCATGGTTAAAAATCCCCCACAAAAAAAAAAAATAAAAAAATCCCTGGTGCCAAGAAAATGTCATCCGGACGCTGCTTGTTTTCGGACGCTGCTTGTTTTAGATAAGAAGATGACTAAGCAAAACGTTAGCTGACTAAGTAAAGCAAAAGCAACCAAATAGTAAAATACCACGGCAAACAAGTTAGACATGTTCTGAAGAACAAATATTTTCCTGTAAGACATTTTTTGTTGTACATTCAATCATAACTAAAATTAAGTTTTAGTGTTGTAAGACTGCTTCCCCACCCATCCATACCTCTATCCAAGTTGGTTACTTTCTAGACACCTTATAAGACTATTACTCGTAGTTTTAAAAGTGGTCATAAATGAGTCTTTACATTTATGAGGAGGCATTTTTCTAAACTGCATGCAGAAAACTGGTTTTTTAGGTATCCATGAAAAAACCAAATTAAAATATATATATATATATATAAAATGTATTTTAAAACTTGTTTTAAGGCTGAACACAAAAATATATGATTGGTTTTGTCCAACCAATAAAACAACAATAAATCACTGAACAAAGTATAGAGCTGCTACCTACAAATGAATAGTAGAATGTAGTTAAATAAAGTATGATTACAACGGACTCACAAAGAATAACCCTTCATGAAGACTAATTTTGTTGATAGTTTGACAAAAAATATTTTTTTTAATATTAAAAAAATTTTCTGTTTTATAATTTGTATATATACCCTGCCTGTATTATCTTCCCTTTCTTCTATTCCGATTATAGGCGTAGTGTTACATTGTAGATATCAAGAGTTTCAGTTATGGTTTTAGATTTTCTAACGTAAGTCATTTAATAAGAAGGCCCTAATTGTAATCATTAGTATTACAACAGTAGAGTATATGTCCTGCATTAGCATTGATAAGTCTTTGGAATAGTAATCAATCATCTGTTTTAATTTGTTATGTTCTAGTATATTAAGAATCATCGTTGTACTTTTTCAAAATACCAAAAAACAATAATTTTGTAAATAAAAAAGGACTATTTTTGACTGCAAGGTAATATTTTGAATTTGGAAAGAAAGGTAGGATTGCTGATATTGGCAATAAAAGTACTGGGCAGCAAGCTCCATTTTTATGTGAAGTGACTCAGACTGAAATGCCACCTGCATTGCATGACTGACTATGATTAGATAATATAAATTTATTCAAAAACATTTACAGTAATTAGTTTATAATTAATTATTACATTATTTCTTATAAAAATATGTAGGCATACTAACTAGAGTCTGATTGAAATATGTAGGCCTAACACAAGTTTACATAAATTAATTATTTTATAAAATATATATATATATATAAAGTGGTAATACAATTGAATAATACTTCTTGCATATGCTGAAACAGATTTTTTTTGATTCAGTTAATTTTATTGTGTTTTTTACTGTCTTTCTATGACAGTGAAATTTGTCTACAGCCTTGTAAAATGAATTTTATTTAATTTAATGTGATAACACTTTAAACCTCTTTGGCAAATTATTAATAGGACTTCCCTCCTGGAATTTGAACCCATAACCCTGGGACATTTTAAGACATTATTTTCTTAAAGTGTCAGATTATAACACTTTATGAACATGGCATTCAAAACCATGCTTTTTTGTAACTAAACAAGGAATAAAAATACAACGCTTTAAAAATAAAAATTGAACTAAATTAAAAAAATAAAAATTGAAAAAATAAGACTGGTAACATGAGCTTGACTTCAAATTAAAAAAAATATATATATTTTTGGTCTCTCCACAAGAGCAACTCAAAATCAAAAGGCTGAATCTAAAAAAATCTGTTTGTAAGTATTAGTCATACTTTAAATATACTGTCAATTCTATTAATCCTTATTATGACTTGGTTTTATCAGTTGTCTATCTTGTTTTAGATTTTCATCAAAATATGCTTAGCTTAATTCAGCATTTCTATATTGTGCAAGCGTACTGTTGCAGGATGAAAAAACCTCTGATGTCTAAATACTCATGATTTCAGCATTCCTCATGGTTCATGATGTTTCATTATTACTATAGTCTTTCTTCTTCTGAAATAATTCTCTTCAAAGTAGTTAATGTTCTCTCTTGGTCAATACAACAACTTAAACAAAAAAGTGACTATACTAGTGATTTTATTCTTGATAAATAACAAATTGCATATTTTTTTTAATTAGGAAGAGTTTTTCTCTTTATTTTGTGTTAATTTTGCTCCCTTGTGACATAAGTATAAATAGTATGAGTAACGTTTTCTGTAAAACTTCCTTTTGACATATCTATGAAGGAGTTACCGGTAATTATTATTACACAGTTAGCCGGTGGGTGGGACAGGCATTGGCGTAGTTGACTCTTGTTGAACTCAGGTACTTATTGAAGTCAAGTAATCTTATTACTATCAACTTTTTTGAAAATGTAGCATTCAGGGGAATTTAATGTATATTACAATTTAACAATAAGTACGTTTGTATAAATCTATCCAGCTGTCCTTAGAACTTATATAATGCAAAATAAAAAGCACATAATATTACATAGCAATTTCCTTAAGATTTTATAAACTTTCACAGGCCATCAAACAGTATCTAAGTGAGTTTAAAATAGGTTGCAGTCTGTTTATAATTAAAAAAAACTGTACTAGGTTTTTGTTTTTAATTTCAGCAAGTGGTGCAGTATTTACTTTTGGAAGGAGTCGTTTTGCAGACAATATACCAAGCCATTTCTTCATCAGGAATGACCCTGTTGTTGAGGTTGGTTGTGGAGATGAACACACTGCTGTTGTTTGTCGTAAGTAGATCATTTTTAGGTCTGTAGAATTCTAGTTAGATATTCTAAAATGTGCATTTGACCATTAATGCACAGGTTAAATAGGGACCTATTTATTAGTTTTAGTAATAATTGTTTCAACACTATTTAAGGGAACAGCTTGTTTCAAATGAAATTACAAATTTTACAGTAATGTCAGTATAAACTTTTATAAGTGCGGGTGTGTGCTCAGCTGTGTACGTGTATGGGGGGTTCAGAACCCGCCCACCCATACACGTACAATGGTATTGACCCACCCGCCCACCCATACACGTACAGTGGTAATGACCCACCCGCCCACCCATACACGTACAATGGTATTGACCCACACCCGCCTACCCATACACGTACAATGGTATTGACCCACATACCCACCCATACACGTACAATGGTGTAACCCACCCGCCCTCCCATACACGTACAGTGCTAATGACCCACCTGCCCACCCATACACGTACAGTGGTATTGACCCACCCGCCCACCCATACATGTGCAGTGGTAATGACCCACCCACCTACCCATAAACGTACAGTGGTATTATATTTTTTATTCAAATTATAAAATTTTATAATTTGAATAAACTTACATTATGCAGGAGAATGATGAAGTTATGAACATTCCAGGTTACATTGATAAAAAGCAGTCACATAAAAAAAACCAATAGAAATATTTACGGTATTATAAGTACAGTGAAAACCCGATTGTCCGTCACCCTATTTTCTGCCAGGTTCTGTTATCCATCAGTGTCTGGGTTCGTCGCGCCACGAAATGACAGTTGCCATATGAATTATCCGTCTGGAAGACAAAAATTTCCCCCTCCAGCCATCTAGCCCTCATAAGCCTAGTTCCAACGGCCTGTCATCCGTAAGGCCTCGTCTGCTGTCTACCAGATAACAGGTAGTTGGAACAGCTTGCCTGTGTACACCTGACGTACGGACAGGCCGTCCGGGGCTGCCTGAACAGATCCTGTGCAACATGGTGAAAGAGGCGGCACTACAAAGGCCTGTGGTTGGAGATTAAGTTTAAGCCGCGATGCCTACACAGATCACGGGCCGTTGGAACGGTCATGTTTGATGATACACAGGCGACACGCTATCCGTGTACTGACTTCGGACCACCTGATGTCTGTGAAAACACTGGCCGTGGACTTTAATATTTTACACTGTGCTGCAGTTTAATTTTAAGAATCTTGATAATTAATTTTTGTGCTCATTACATAATGCACAAGCTTATGTTTTACATTAAAACTAGGCCTACTGTAATAAAAGCGTAAATGTGATCTGCAGTATATAAATTCTGTTACATGATTTTTTTCTAACCTTTCCATTCTCATTTCGTTAATCAATATGTACTATACAGCATTAAAATTTAACGTGCGTAATCACTAATAATAAGTTTCCAGTGATATAAGTGTGAGTGGGTGAACTCTCTCTAATTCGTCTATTCTCTAATACGTCACGGCCTCGGTCCCGACCCCTGACGGAAAATAGGGTTTCTACTGTAATATCATGCATTTCAGTAGAATTCTATTATAATATCATGCATTATGGGCTCATCTAATTGGTAGATATAGAACATGATTTTAATCAGTTTATCATTTGGCGAATTTTCACCTATTTGGTATGTAATGGTATGTAATAAACCTAAAATTGCCACGTTGACATAAGCATCTGGTATGAAATGGATGAGCAGTGTAAGGCTTTGTATTGTGGCCAGGTACAAACGAGGATTGTCAGTTCGAATCCAGCTGCAGCTGGAACATTTTTCTGTGCAATTCCTCATTGGCATAGCTGGTGAGGGAGTCCACCTTAAAATAGCCGACCTGGGTGGAAGTTGATTGGATCAGTGTTTCTAAATAGGCTAGTTCCAAAGAAAAAACACCTTTTAGCAAATGTTTAACGATAGTAGTGGGGAAATATATGTTTTGCTTATTTTTTTTTTTTGCTGGCTATATTTTTCATTTTATTAAAATATGTGAAGGACATTCATATGAAGTCATAGTAAATCAACAAAAAATCTCAGAGCTTACATCTTTATTTTTAACCCTAGATTGCGAATCCTGGCATTTCGCGTGCTACTTTCAAACGTATCGCGGAAGTAAGCACGTAGCTTGCTCTTTTGTAAAACTCAATAAAACGTATGTTAATCATAAAGCAAGTGCGACAAATTTTGTACCATTCAACAAAGAATGTTCTGTTCTGTACATTTCTTATTTTTTATAAAATTTTATAAACATAGGAATAAAATTAAAACGTGCAACTTGAAATTTTTGCTCAATTCCCACCCGGCGGGGGGTTGGGAGTGGGAAAAATGGCTGATGTTTATCCCATAACTGTACAATAACCAATAGTCGGAATCAAGTGTACAAACTTTCAGTCTGCAGTGAATGAAATACTCTAGCCAACGAAACACATTGCAATATTGTGGGTTCTTTTACCAACAATGTGTTTGTATACCCTTGTTTGCGTGTTCTTTCAAAAGCCAGTATTGGTGCGTTACGTGCTGTTGTAAAAAGTTGTACTAAATAAATTATTTATTATGATATAAACAAATAAAAAATTGGGTAGAAAGCCAGAAAGTTCTTGCATCAGTTGGTACCGTCTCGAGGAAATTTCGTTTTGTTAGCAATGGTCTTGTGACGATGATGTAGAAGAGCGGCTGTCAGTTTACGTTTAGTCAACTTTGTTTATACTCAACGCTCTCGACCGCTCGTATTAATAAAATAAAATAAAATAAAATATACCATAATAAGTGTAGTGAATTGAAATGAAATGAAGTGTAGTGTAGTGAATAGTATAGTGTAGTTCATATATAATATATTTTAGTAGAAGTGACAGTGCATAAAAGGAAATTAGTTTTAGGCATTGCTCAACAAGTCCTACCACTAATCAACATTGCATTATATTTATATAAAAGCACTAGCACTTCAAAATCATAATAATAACAATTCTACATACAAATAATGCAATATAGGGCTAAAAACAGGCTGGAGAACTAAGAGGAGTAAAATATTTCATTTTTTCAGTATTTTAATTTTACAACCATGTATATATTTATGTAGGTACTAGTCTAAACATTTATTTTTCATCCAATTTGTTCAAATAAGAAATGTTAAAATATGGTATTAGTTTAGCATTCTCATAATAATCTAAGATCTTGAAATAAAATAATATGTATTATTTGTGTTCACTCAAAGTGACGCTTTTATTTTATTTATCGACAACAACATAAGGTTTTTTATTGACAAAAAAAAAAAAAAAAAAAAATGGGAAGGTTGCAGTATCCCATATGTGAGGCTAGCAGATCTTCTCTTCCATAGTGCTGTAGACACCTACGGCTATCCATGTTCTTTGATGGTGTTTTGTAATTTGCCGGCCAACTAATCTGGCGAGATCTCGAATTAGGCAGTAGTGGGCGTTGTTCTTGTCCTTTATATACAGCAGGTCGATGTGTTTCTGCTGCTCCCCATGCAGAAACACATATTTATAATTATATAAATAAGATACCCACCTTATTTATATTTATATTATTATATAACCCATCTGCCCACCCATATACGTACAATGGTACTAACCCACCCACCCACCCATACATGTACAGTGGTACTAACCCACCCGCCCACCCATATACGTACAATGGTACTAACCCACCCGCCCACCCATACATGTACAATGGTAATAAACTTTATTTTTGTCACAAACAACTTTTTCTTATCTATTCAATGGTATTTTTTGAACTTTTACATGTACTATTTGATTACCTACAATGATCATACTATAACTTTACACATTTTTTTCATTTTTGCGTTTTATATAAACAAAAAATTCCAAAAAAACTATTAGTTTATATAAAATGTATCAACAGATTATTATAGGGTACAAAATAATAAACAATTTGGCTGTCTTGGAACTATTTACAAAAATGTTTTAGTGCTCCTAAGGAGGGTTATAAGTTATAATTAACGCACAAAATTAAAAAAATTTTTCAATGTTTTCTAGACAAATTATTTACTGTTTTTTTTTTTTTTTTTAAGTTTTGATGGTAGTATGTTAAAGTACAGTTCTTGAGAAGAAAAACGAAATGATAGAATTTACATTTGGAACATATTTAGTATTTTTTATGATTAAAAAAAAAACTTGCGAAGCGCTGAAAAGAATCACTTTGCAGTTGGGAGTTCATAATGGGTCACCTAGTACTCACCATCTAGGGTTAAGGAATTAAGATTCATCATGTACCCTTAATTTGGGTACTTAAACATAAAGTTTTACTGTAAAATTCATATATGAGGTTTTAAAATGTAGCTTTCTATACATAAATGTATAACTGTAATTCAGGGTGTGCTATGTGTAGGCAGCCAAAATTCAGGAGGCTATTCCTAAGGTAAAAACAAACAAAAAAAGTCAAATAAACATATCTATAAAATGTTTATTTCACTCTGTTATCTTTCTGTAAGAAGTTACTTAAGATAAAATCATGAAACTTGGTAATAATTTTAGTCTTCATAATTTACATACGGTATT
Organism: Stictocephala bisonia; assembly: GCA_035578905.1. NCBI lineage: Eukaryota > Metazoa > Arthropoda > Insecta > Hemiptera > Membracidae > Stictocephala > Stictocephala bisonia. The sequence continues at coordinate 5,388,748 of JAQJVL010000011.1, forward strand.
CCTTCTCAACTTAATTTCTGCACAATACTTTTTATCAATGTCTAAAATGGCAGTCAGTTAAAATGTTGAAAGCTAAATATCTCAAAGACGTACAATTTAAGTAAAAACCTGTAAAAGAATTTGAAACATACAGTCCTACAAATTATGGTATAAACATGTTTAAGATCAAACAGTTATTTACGGAGAAATATAAATTTTTATCAAATAAAAAATTGCTTTTTATTGCTCAGTCTTCAGAACTAGTAAAAGAAAAACAAAAAAATAATATTTTTATTAATACTCTATTGCCACCTTAAATGTAAATACATGTTTTTCTTAAAAAAATTAATGATGTATCACAGTAATTACTTTATTTTCATTTTGCGGAGTTTAGTTAACTAATAATTTTGTTAATATCACTGAATTGATTTTGGAGATAATAATTTGTTAAAGAAAACATATGGAATTAGTTCTAATTTGGCCATAAAGCATTTTCGAAATAATATTATTCTTTGGTTTTTGTTTTAATTTGATTAGTTCTGAAGTCTGAGCAATCAAAAGTTATTTTTATTTGATAAACATTTCAATTTCCCACTAAATAGTTGTCCAATCTTGAAAATATACTTACACGATAATATGTAGAACTGAATTCTGCAACATTTTTGTATCGTACAGCTTTTACTAACAATTTAAGGTTTTTAAGATATTTAAGGTGTAAACATTTTAAATGGCTGCCATTTTTAGAGTGTTGTACAGAAATTAAATTCTTAAAGAATATGTAAACTATCTAAACCAAGATTCATACTAAGTTTCATGATTTTATCTAAGTAACTTCTGAGATAGATATTAAGCTTTTTGTAAAAGTCAAACATGGAAAAATATTCAGAAAACGGAGTGAGTCAAACCATATATTTGTTTGTTTTGACCTCCGGAATAACTCTTGAATTTTGGCTGCCTACATACGTGACACCCTTTATACAGTTTATACTTATTCTAACAAATGATTGCACACCAGGACAACTAAAACATGTCACTCATCATCACAGAGAAACACTGTCAGCTATTTTAAATTAAAATTCATAAAAAAATAAGAAGATTGGAAGTAATATTAGCTAAAATTATGATCTAAAATTAGTGTAAGTTCTACACGCAAGAAGATTCAACAAGGTGAAGAAAGAAGGATTAGCGCAATATTAATCACAAAGTGTTGTGTGGCGGTGTCCGATCGATGGAAGATGTTTGCTCTGCATGTCAATCAATACTCCCTAGATACCATCAGTTAGCATGGTCAGTACACACTACCCCCTTCGTGAGGCAGGGTCAGTTAACACTACGATGAAATATGTAAAGATACCTTCTTCATCATATACTTGGAAATATGTTTGGCTTGCCTTAAATGGATAAAAGTATATAATGTATTTCTTTATTGATTTAAAAGAGTAAATGTTTTATTATTTATTTTCTGAGATAAAAATCCATCAATGATATATACTATAGAAAGTAATACAGCAATAAATCCTCGATTTTCGTTTTAAATTTAGTACATGATTCGCAGGTATGAACAAAAATTTATTGAAATATGACAAGTCATGTCTTTAAAACGCAGATCTCGAGATAAACACGTACAAAGTATTTTATACTTTTGATAAATAATCTTATTTGTCAAAATTGAAATGTTTTAGTTCATAGATGGTTACTTATATATTTTTTGGTTTAAAATTTACTATATTAAACTTAGTATATTCATCAGGACAGATAGGAACTTACCTCAGAAGACAAGTCCACTAACACCACAGTAGTAGTAAACAAATACAAAAAAATCACATGTACACAAATTTTCAGTTCCACTGGCACTTTCTTCAGATGAGTAGAGAGAGAGAGAGACTGCATCAAGAAAGTGCCAGTGGTACTGAAAATTTGTGCACATGTGATTTGTTTACTGTGGTGTTAGTGGACTTGTCTTCTGACGTATATCTCTCCCAATGAATATACTAATTCCTGGCCTAGTGCCCTTTAACCTAACCTATATTAAACTTACAAGTTCATTATAAAAAAATGCTAAGATTCTCTTCATATACAATGTTGTCTTGAAAACACTGTGACAGCAGACTTTATTACATTGCTAGCTCATTTCATTAATTCATTTTTCATTTATTACTATTCATTTAATACTAATTAGCTCTAATTAGTGGATACCAATTATAATTATTGTAGTTTAATTTGTTGACAGTTTACTAAAAGAAGTAGATTTTGACATATTTGTGTTTATTATTGATATCAACAAGTATGTAGGTAATTGGCATATTTTTAAAGCTTTTAGGTTAATTAGTATGTAATGTACAATTTTTAAAAATGTTATACAATTCTGCAAAAATCCAACTTTCAAACAATACATTTTAAATCTAAATAAATTGTCTGGTTTGATTTTAAAAACAAATTATGAGTATGCTACTGTGACAAAAGGTGTCTAAAAATAGTATTCTATTGTTGTCTGAAATTTATGATGATTACAGGTATGTGTTGACAGTCAGTTAAGCAGGGAGTTTAATATGCCATGATTGCATGTTGTGTCGGAAGGGTTGCATGATTCATTTTACAGCAGTGCTGGTAACAAGGTAATATATTTGCATACTGTTCAACCGCTGTATCTGTTTCTGCAGAAAATGGGCGAGTGTTTGTGTTTGGCAGCAACGAGTGGGGCCAGTTGGGGCTGGGTCATCGGACCGTCATCACTAAGCCCAGCTGTCTAAAGAGTGAGTATTAGTTATAACCTTTCATTACAACCTTTATATCCAATACTTGTTTGGAATCCTAATTTAAATTATAGTTTAGTTTTATATAAAATAAAGTCATTGTTTATTATAATCTTGTGTAATAGAAAAAAAGCCCAGATTTGAATAAATTAAACCATGAGTTGTTTGTTTAGTAAATGATGTTTTAGACCTTAAATTGAAGTTTATCATTCATATAATAGATACTTACATTTAAGTGTTTTAATATTGCAGGTTTGAAGCCAGAACAAGCAACTCACGTGGCTTGTGGCCGAGCTCACACTGTCATTAGTACTGGTGAGTATGAGCCGACAGTTAAAACATTACTGAATACTTGAGTTTATACTAGTGTTCATGAAAAAACCTACAAATTCAAAAGAATCTGTTTAGTACATGCAAAGTAAATAGTAGAACAATTATCACCATTCCCCGTCCTACTAACTAGGATTAATAAATCAATAAAAAATGATGAGGCTAAGTGGTAGAGATGGCTTTGCAGCCCTAACATTGCCTTTTATAGGAATAAAGATGTATTTTATTTCATCAGGCCCATTCTATCTCTTGCAGTCTCATTCTTTCAACCTAAAAGATGCATGAAAACTAAATCTATTTTGACTTGTGTTCATTTATAGCTACTAATCTAAATGTTTTTATTATTTTGTAAATGAAATTATCTAGTAAGGTGAACAGCTCCAAAATATTATTATGTTTTAAAATAAATTAAAAGAAAAATGAGGAGCTTGTCAACTTTTTTACATTCTATAGCCAATGAGAAAATAATAATAGATAAAGCACTACCAATGTACTAAATCACTATAAAAACGTTGTTTTTATAATTTTCCTTCTGTATAAGTAAATGGTGGAATGTCGAAGTTCTCCTCATTGTCATCACTTGACAGAGCTTCATTAAACATAGCAATATCTCACCAGTGTCACCATCAGTTTTAATTTTGTTACTGTCTATCTGTATATATATATATATATATATATATATATATATATATATATATATATATATATATATATATAAGCAACCAATCTCCTTGTAATTTTATACCTAATCATGGACTCGTCATAATACAGTAGACTCTCTGTTAACCGAGGTAATTAAGACTGAGACCATCTCGGATATGTAAAAACTCGGATACTATGGAAAAGTAGGTATGGTAAAAATAGTTAAAAACAATGAAAATTTACAAAACTAGTTTATTATAAGAAAAGACACAAAATAAACATAGTTACAGTCCTGAAAGAAAGTAAGAACATCAGGTTACGTCAATCTAAACTTTCATTAGCAAAGGATTTTGAGAAGTATTGGATCCAAAGTCTGAAACAGTTGAGAAAAAACTGCAAAAATAGAATTTAATAGAGAAGGTCTAAAAATAATGTCCATAGTCAACCTTATGTGCAAGAAATGTTCTTTAAAATAATTTTTGTTGACAACGAGAGCAGATCAATCCTTTTTGCTATCAAATCTCCGATATCATTATATCACCTGATTGCATTTCATTCATCTACTGTAGTATTCCCCATTTGGTTTTATGTGCAAGATACCGTTCAGTCCGTGTACTGAACGAAATCATATTTGTCCTGCTGTCTAACGCAATCTGCATTACGGTCTTATTAGTGCAACGAACCATTTATCATTTTAACCTATTCACCTACCTCTACTTTAAGAGTGAAGTTTGACCAGAAATTCAGAAAAAAGTAGCCAATTTGTAAGAGTTTACTCAAACATGTGTAAAATCTACAAATATAGACTCATCAATATAATTTTTTCACCATTTTATTCCTAATAATGTGGGGTTTAAATACTGAATAAATTACATGACCTTAGGTAGGCCTAACTTATTATTTTTATATTTACAAAAAAAAAAAAAAAAATTTTTAAAGCAATGCTGTTAAAATATTACAAAATTTCCTTTTTTCATCATGGAAACCACATAATTATTTATAGAAACAATATTTTTATTTTGAAAATTGATTATAATATCTGAATCATGTAAAAATAAATTTGGTAGAACAAAAAATGAAATGTCTGCAAAATTGGTAAATTTTGCACAAAAGGTCCTATGAAGCGTTACGTGTGAAAATATTACTGTAAACAATGATAATGTCTCAAGAACTGTTCTAATATAAACTTACACATGATCACTTTCATCTCCAAACATTATAAAGAAATAAAGAGTAAATAAATTGTAAATGTAAATTATAGAGTAAAGTAAATTGTACGTGTTAGTACCACACTCGACATTCATTTTGAACACTAAACAATCCTAATACTTTATTTCTAATGGCAACTAAAGAATAATTTTTACTTTCACACTTTACTAATAACACACACTGTTTGTTTACAAACAAATAACACTCAGTTCTGTGTATCTGTACGCGCAATTCTGAGACAGACGGTTGGCTGATGCAATGTTACAGCTGATTGACTGTATGCCACCTAAATAGACTTACCGTACATCTTTGTAACGATACTTTTCTGCGTAATATCCATGGAAGCCTATGTAAAAACTATTGTAGTTATCCATAGTACTTTGTTTTCTAAATAAATAGTTATTTTAAATATAATAAACATTGTCTGACTACGAGTATACTCGTAGTTGTATGAATGGGTCTCTGATAATCACTACGAGTATACTCGTAGTTGTTGGCAAGTGGGTTAATAGAACAAAATTATTGCATCAATACTATATTTGTCATGCATCTTGGGGACGAAAACACTAATTGATTCATCATTTTAAATTTTGTTTCAAGATAAACTGCCGTCTTCTATATACCACTTGTATCATTTCAAAACGTGCAATAAAATTTTAAACAATAATAAAAGTAGCAAACATTACAACAGTAAATGTTAATATTGTATATTCAAATCACAAGTCTAAAAAAACAATCACATTTAGAGAGAGAGTAGAGTCGACTAAGCTGATAGTGTCAGGTGGTTTATGTGTCATAAATGAATGCATTTGGTTTGGCCAATTATTCCTAGAATTTGTTATAGCGTACAGTATCATAAACATGTCATGTGATGGAGAGTCTATTGGATATATATATACATAACCTACATTTGTATAAAGACAAGTTATACGCCTATTGAAATAATATATACTCATATTAAATGTCTATGCACAAAATATGTCAGAAGTAGTCTAAGACAACTATGTAATAAAAAAGTTACTTTTGATAATCTCGATAAATCATCAAGTTACTAACAGTGCATTGAAACTGTTAGTATAAGTGAATAGAATATTTCTCTATTTGTAAACAAACCTATTTATAAAAAGGCAAAGTTATGGCTCCATGGCCCTTACTTACACTTAACCATAACATGTTACTAAAGTAATGAACAATTTTTATATACAGTTTCAATTTTCTTTAGTATTTATTTGTAATAAACAATCACTTTTAAACACTCACAACCGTATCATTTCCTCTCCTATCTGGCAGCTAGGCCCAAGACTTAGCACGAACCAGCTGTAGTCATTTGCTCCATAAAATGAAAAACACTGTTGACATGAGTATGTTACTTATACTGCTATTCGATAAAATTGCATTATTGCCATTGTTCAAATTTTAGTCAACAGATAAATACCATCAATAGAATACTTGACTAATCATTATAATTATGATACAATTCAAAAGTTACTGCTTTTGATGGGGATGTTTTTTCTTAACATTTAAAGAAAGGATTGATCAATGCTGAGACAAGGTTGGGAGGAGCAGGTGAAATTATGTGTTTTGTGATTCTAAGGATATGACAGAAGTAAAGTCCGCTTGTTAGTTGCCATCAATATGGACACTACTAGAGAAGTCTGGGGTGTCAATGTTGGTTGATAGTCAATGTTCAGATGTTGTGTAGGGAAGATAACTGAGTGTAAGGCTTTGTCAGTTAGCTGGAAATCAGACCAACACTACGTGGTTCGGATTCCATATGAATCTGTAGGTCCCTTAGTTGCCCTGGCTATTTGGCTATCAATAAATCCTCTTTCTGAGGAAAAGTCAACCTTAGTTAATAACAATGACTACATTCGTTAATCTACACTCTCACACTGATTCACCTCTCATTTTCGCCCATATCTTGACCATCGATTTCTTACTGTTAAATAATGAATGAAATTATTTATATATCTTTCCATTACTCCATATACTGTCCATTTTAGGGACAGTTGACTATTGAAAATCAATTTAAATAGAATGGAAGACTTCAGCAAACTAGATAGTATGTTAAACACGTGTACAAAATTAACCTGTAGTCATCAAACACGTTACCAGGATGTTTAGGAGTATGTTTTTTAATACGATTATAGGATCCTTTTCTTTGCACATGCAAAACATTTCAATGAGTTATTGAAATTTTTTGACTTGTAGCTCTACTTAGCAGAAGTAAAAATGAACCAATTTGTGTTGAACAAGGTATTCTTCATTTTTAAATATAAGTCCTGTTTCATAACAACACAAAAGGGAAATCATATATGTTGTGTCATTTTTAGCACTTTTATATTATGCTTACCTAATTCCAGCTCAAATAACAGCCGTTTCCTGATCATTTTTATTGGTCTGCCTTATTGCCCTCCAGTCAGTCTCCTGTGTGACCAAACAGTCTATTGTGTTCATTAGTTTCATTGAACTCTATTTAGTTTTGGTGTTTTTAAATTGATCGAAGATAGTGAATATTTACTTCAAAATGATGATTCTCAACAAGAAGTTATCAAAGATGAATTATTAGACACGTTATAATGAAAATTTTAATTTAAAAGATTTTGTACTCTTTTGAGCTTGATTCAGGTCATTGCTACTTCTCTTATTTGAAATACAATGGGCATGTCTACTTTTAAAACAGGTTAAGACATACTTTACCTTAAATCTACGTTCAAGGCTTTGCTTGATTTACATAATACTTTGTACTAAAATCATTCTGAAAAGTGAAAAATCATGTACACATGTAATGTCTACTATCATTACATCTTGGCTAACAAAGGTGTAGTAATAGATAAATAATAGTGGCCAGTGTTCAACCACTATTCAGGAACAAGACACATACTTAACAGTGAATTTAAACTAAGAACAGTCAGTTGGAAAGAGGAATATGATACATTTTCATTCTGTTTCTCCAATCGTTTATAATATTATTCTAGTTTAGAGTCTGTTTAATTGATTTGTTGCTTGTTGGTTTTATTAGAACTAAACCAAATTCAGACAAACAAACCTGATGCTTAAAAATATGCAAAATTAAATTTTGAGAAATTGAAACATAAAAATATTTTCTGGGAGATAGGACTGTTTAAGCCCTTATGGAGGAGACAGCTAATGATTGAACAATTAGTCTACGTGGTGCGGCAGTTTTGCTACTAACCAAACAAATATTACAATAATAATTATCAGCTGATAGTAATAGTAGATATTTAGCACTTCTTCAAGACAATTGTTTGAATAGGCTAATGTTTTCATAAAAGAGCCCCCTCCTCACTCTTCACCTTTGTCCAACTGTCACTGGCCATGCGCGCAGACTAATCGTTCAGTCAGTATAGATCACCCATGTATAATTTTAGAAACTAAACTCTTATAAATCTCCCAATTCAAAAGCGTGTGGTGCTAGTTTTTTTATTTTTATAATAATTAAACAATAAAGATAAATAATTTTTAAATTCTTAAATACTTTAATAAAAAAATATATTTTTATGAGGCCTTTAAAAACAACAAAAAATTAAATTTTGTCTGAAGATGCATTACAAAAATAAATTATTTATTGGGGTATTTGAAAATTTTTAGATTATTTATAACTTAACCCTTTCGCTTCCGACGTCCATTATGTGGTATTTGCGAAGACTTCCAAGGTCCTTTTTGGTGAAAATGCATTGTTTTAAGAAATATGCTATATATTTTTTATTTATGAATGGAATTGAATGATTTTTTTTTTTTGACATTAAATTCTCTATAAATATAATTGATAAAGTAATATTTATTAGTTAAAAAATGTTTATTTATATGTATATACATGTATAAATAATTTTTAATTTTTTTTATTTTTGTAGTTTGAACTAACCTACAGTGTACAAAAAAAATCTTAGAACATTTTCAAGATATACATTTTAAAGATAATCTTGTTGCTAACATGCTTACAAATTTGTATTGTCTTACCTTTAAAAATGTCTGTTGTAGAATTTTTTTTTTGAACATGTTGTTTGGAATTTTCACCCAATTTCAACGCTAATGGGCGATCGTTCTCGTTTTCGTCTACCGTTACTCATATTTACACTTCGATATAAACACTAAACAAACTATAAAGAAGCAAATACTAATTATGAAATAAATAAAACACTCTAAAAACAACTAAAAGTAATACGCAACACAGCTAACATCAAACGGACACATATGCTAAAGGTTAGCAGTAAACTACTGATTCAGAACAACAACTCAAGTTGTAAGTCACAGACGTTCAAATTCAAAGATGCGTAAAATTAAAGTTATTATTCCAAAGACGATAAAACCTAATTTCTAGTGTAACCCGTATGTTTATGCATACGTTGCTATAGTTTCATAATAATCGGACGAATTTAAGTAACTGAAAAAAAATTTTCCGCGGACGTCCGATATATCGGACGTTGGAAGTTTTCGAAAAAACCATGACGTCCGATATATCGGACGTCGGAAGCGAAAGGGTTAAATAATTCCCCAATAATGAACTCAAAGAAGAAATAGATTAAAATATAAGTTGACTTGAGTAAAAATTTTACCATAGAAACGTTCCTTGTATTCTCTTCCTAACTATTTTGTAAGTAGGTAATAAAGTTACCCTAAATAATGTATGTTGCCTTCTTTGATCAAATGCTTCACTAATTTTATGCAACAGTGATAAATTATATAGCACTAGTATTTTTTATTTTAATTGTATAAAATCAATGAAATGAAAATAAGTTGTATTGCACAAATAAACAGAGAAAAAAATGTTTGATTTAGGTTCAGGTAAAATATTTGCATGTGGGAGCAACACTGAAGGTCAACTGGGAGTGGGGGACACAGAAGACAAGGACTCGCCCACACAGGTGGAGGGTGTCACAGGAACTGTCGAACAACTGGCAGCTGGCTGTCACCACTCTGTCGCTCTTAACAGTGAGTACTTGTATAGGTGAATGTGAAGGCAGTGAGTGTTGATTTGAGTAAGAGGTACAGTAAACATTGAGTAGTTGTACAGAGTGATGTGAAAGTAGTGAGTGTTGATTTGAGTGAGAGATACATTACAGTAAACAGTGAGTAGTTGTACAGAGTGATGTGAATGTAGTGAGTGTTGACTTGAGTAAGAGATACATTACAGTAAACAGTGAGTAGTTGTAGAGAGTGATGTGAATGTAGTGAGTGTTGATTTGAGTAAGAGATACATTACAGTAAACAGTGAGTAGTTGTACAGAGTGATGTGAATGTAGTGAGTGTTGATTTGAGTGAGAGATACATTACAGTAAACAGTGAGTAGTTGTACAGAGTGATGTGAAAGTAGTGAGTGTTGATTTGAGTGAGAGATACATTACAGTAAACAGTGAGTAGTTGTACAGAGTGATGTGAATGTAGTGAGTGTTGATTTGAGTGAGAGATACATTACTGTAAACATTGAGTAGTTGTTCAGAGTGATGTGAAAGTAGTGAGTGTTGATTTGAGTGAGAGATACATTACAGTAAACAGTGAGTAGTTGTACAGAGTGATGTGAAAGTAGTGAGTGTTGATTTGAGTGAGAGATACATTACTGTAAACATTGAGTAGTTGTTCAGAGTGATGTGAAAGTAGTGAGTGTTGACTTGAGTGAGAGATACATTACTGTAAACATTGAGTAGTTGTTCAGAGTGATGTGAAAGTAGTGAGTGTTGACTTGAGTGAGAGATACATTACTGTAAACATTGAGTAGTTGTTCAGAGTGATGTGAAAGTAGTGAGTGTTGATTTGAGTGAGAGATACATTACAGTAAACAGTGAGTAGTTGTACAGAGTGATGTGAAAGTAGTGAGTGTTGACTTGAGTGAGAGATACATTACAGTAAACATTGAGTAGTTGTTCAGAGTGATGTGAATGTAGTGAGTGTTGACTTGAGTAAGAGATACATTACTGTAAACATTGAGTAGTTGTTCAGAGTGATGTGAATGTAGTGAGTGTTGACTTGAGTAAGAGATACATTACTGTAAACATTGAGTAGTTGTTCAGAGTGATGTGAAAGTAGTGAGTGTTGACTTGAGTAAGAGATACATTACTGTAAACAGTGAGTAGTTGTACAGAGTGATGTGAAAGTAGTGAGTGTTGATTTGAGTGAGAGGTACATTACTGTAAACAGTGAGTAGTTGTACAGAGTGATGTGAAAGTAGTGAGTGTTGATTTGAGTGAGAGATACATTACTGTAAACAGTGAGTAGTTGTACAGAGTGATGTGAATGTAGTGAGTGTTGACTTGAGTAAGAGATACATTACAGTAAACAGTGAGTAGTTGTACAGAGTGATGTGAATGTAGTGAGTGTTGACTTGAGTAAGAGATACATTACTGTAAACATTGAGTAGTTGTTCAGAGTGATGTGAATGTAGTGAGTGTTGACTTGAGTAAGAGATACATTACTGTAAACATTGAGTAGTTGTACAGAGTGATGTGAATGTAGTGAGTGTTGACTTGAGTAAGATATACATTACTGTAAACAGTGAGTAGTTGTACAGAGTGATGTGAAAGTAGTGAGTGTTGATTTGAGTGAGAGATACATTACAGTAAACAGTGAGTAGTTGTACAGAGTGATGTGAATGTAGTGAGTGTTGACTTGAGTAAGAGATACATTACTGTAAACATTGAGTAGTTGTTCAGAGTGATGTGAATGTAGTGAGTGTTGACTTGAGTAAGAGATACATTACTGTAAACAGTGAGTAGTTGTACAGAGTGATGTGAATGTAGTGAGTGTTGACTTGAGTAAGAGATACATTACAGTAAACAGTGAGTAGTTGTACAGAGTGATGTGAATGTAGGGAGTGTTGACTTGAGTAAGAGATACATTACTGTAAACAGTGAGTAGTTGTACAGAGTGATGTGAAGGTAGTGAGTGTTGACTTGAGTAAGAGATACATTACTGTAAACATTGAGTAGTTGTTCAGAGTGATGTGAATGTAGTGAGTGTTGACTTGAGTAAGAGATACATTACAGTAAACAGTGAGTAGTTGTACAGAGTGATGTGAAGGTAGTGAGTGTTGACTTGAGTAAGAGATACATTACTGTAAACAGTGAGTAGTTGTACAGAGTGATGTGAAGGTAGTGAGTGTTGACTTGAGTAAGAGATACATTACTGTAAACATTGAGTAGTTGTACAGAGTGATGTGAATGTAGTGAGTGTTGACTTGAGTAAGAGATACATTACAGTAAACAGTGAGTAGTTGTACAGAGTGATGTGAAGGTAGTGAGTGTTGACTTGAGTAAGAGATACATTACTGTAAACATTGAGTAGTTGTACAGAGTGATGTGAATGTAGTGAGTGTTGACTTGAGTAAGAGATACATTACAGTAAACAGTGAGTAGTTGTACAGAGTGATGTGAAAGTAGTGAGTGTTGACTTGAGTGAGAGATACATTACTGTAAACAGTGAGTAGTTGTACAGAGTGATGTGAAGGTAGTGAGTGTTGACTTGAGTAAGAGATACATTACTGTAAACATTGAGTAGTTGTTCAGAGTGATGTGAAAGTAGTGAGTGTTGACTTGAGTAAGAGATACATTACTGTAAACATTGAGTAGTTGTTCAGAGTGATGTGAAAGTAGTGAGTGTTGATTTGAGTAAGAGATACATTACTGTAAACATTGAGTAGTTGTTCAGAGTGATGTGAAAGTAGTGAGTGTTGATTTGAGTAAGAGATACATTACAGTAAACAGTGAGTAGTTGTACAGAGTGATGTGAAAGTAGTGAGTGTTGACTTGAGTGAGAGATACATTACTGTAAACAGTGAGTAGTTGTACAGAGTGATGTGAAGGTAGTGAGTGTTGACTTGAGTGAGAGATACATTACTGTAAACAGTGAGTAGTTGTTCAGAGTGATGTGAATGTAGTGAGTGTTGATTTGAGTAAGAGATACATTACTGTAAACATTGAGTAGTTGTACAGAGTGATGTGAATGTAGTGAGTGTTGACTTGAGTAAGAGATACATTACAGTAAACAGTGAGTAGTTGTACAGAGTGATGTGAAAGTAGTGAGTGTTGACTTGAGTGAGAGATACATTACTGTAAACAGTGAGTAGTTGTACAGAGTGATGTGAAGGTAGTGAGTGTTGACTTGAGTAAGAGATACATTACTGTAAACATTGAGTAGTTGTTCAGAGTGATGTGAAAGTAGTGAGTGTTGACTTGAGTAAGAGATACATTACTGTAAACATTGAGTAGTTGTTCAGAGTGATGTGAAAGTAGTGAGTGTTGATTTGAGTAAGAGATACATTACTGTAAACATTGAGTAGTTGTTCAGAGTGATGTGAAAGTAGTGAGTGTTGATTTGAGTAAGAGATACATTACTGTAAACATTGAGTAGTTGTTCAGAGTGATGTGAATGTAGTGAGTGTTGATTTGAGTGAGATATACATTACAGTAAACAGTGAGTAGTTGTACAGAGTGATGTGAAAGTGTGAGTGTTGACTTGAGTAAGAGATACATTACTGTAAACATTGAGTAGTTGTTCAGAGTGATGTGAAAGTAGTGAGTGTTGACTTGAGTGAGATATACATTACAGTAAACATTGAGTAGTTGTACAGAGTGATGTGAATGTAGTGAGTGTTGACTTGAGTGAGATATACATTACAGTAAACAGTGAGTAGTTGTACAGAGTGATGTGAAAGTAGTGAATGTTGACTTGAGTGAGATATACATTACAGTAAACATTGAGTAGTTGTACAGAGTGATGTGAATGTAGTGAGTGTTGACTTGAGTAAGAGATACATTACTGTAAACATTGAGTAGTTGTTCAGAGTGATGTGAATGTAGTGAGTGTTGACTTGAGTGAGATATACATTACAGTAAACAGTGAGTAGTTGTACAGAGTGATGTGAAAGTAGTGAGTGTTGACTTGAGTGAGATATACATTACAGTAAACAGTGAGTAGTTGTACAGAGTGATGTGAAAGTAGTGAGTGTTGACTTGAGTGAGATATACATTACAGTAAACAGTGAGTAGTTGTACAGAGTGATGTGAAAGTAGTGAGTGTTGACTTGAGTGAGATATACATTACAGTAAACATTGAGTAGTTGTACAGAGTGATGTGAATGTAGTGAGTGTTGACTTGAGTAAGAGATACATTACTGTAAACATTGAGTAGTTGTTCAGAGTGATGTGAATGTAGTGAGTGTTGACTTGAGTAAGAGATACATTACTGTAAACATTGAGTAGTTGTTCAGAGTGATGTGAAAGTAGTGAGTGTTGATTTGAGTAAGAGATACATTACTGTAAACATTGAGTAGTTGTTCAGAGTGATGTGAAAGTAGTGAGTGTTGATTTGAGTGAGAGATACATTACTGTAAACAGTGAGTAGTTGTACAGAGTGATGTGAAAGTAGTGAGTGTTGACTTGAGTGAGATATACATTACAGTAAACAGTGAGTAGTTGTACAGAGTGATGTGAATGTAGTGAGTGTTGATTTGAGTAAGAGATACATTACTGTAAACATTGAGTAGTTGTTCAGAGTGATGTGAAAGTAGTGAGTGTTGATTTGAGTAAGAGATACATTACTGTAAACATTGAGTAGTTGTTCAGAGTGATGTGAAAGTAGTGAGTGTTGATTTGAGTAAGAGATACATTACTGTAAACATTGAGTAGTTGTTCAGAGTGATGTGAAAGTAGTGAGTGTTGATTTGAGTGAGAGATACATTACTGTAAACATTGAGTAGTTGTTCAGAGTGATGTGAAAGTAGTGAGTGTTGATTTGAGTAAGAGATACATTACTGTAAACATTGAGTAGTTGTTCAGAGTGATGTGAAAGTAGTGAGTGTTGATTTGAGTAAGAGATACATTACTGTAAACATTGAGTAGTTGTTCAGAGTGATGTGAAAGTAGTGAGTGTTGATTTGAGTGAGAGATACATTACTGTAAACAGTGAGTAGTTGTACAGAGTGATGTGAAAGTAGTGAGTGTTGACTTGAGTGAGATATACATTACAGTAAACAGTGAGTAGTTGTACAGAGTGATGTGAATGTAGTGAGTGTTGATTTGAGTAAGAGATACATTATTGTAAACAGTGAGTAGTTGTACAGAGTGATGTGAAAGTAGTGAGTGTTGACTTGAGTGAGATATACATTACAGTAAACAGTGAGTAGTTGTACAGAGTGATGTGAATGTAGTGAGTGTTGACTTGAGTAAGAGATACATTACTGTAAACAGTGAGTAGTTGTACAGAGTGATGTGAAAGTAGTGAATGTTGACTTGAGTAAGAGGTACATTACTGTAAACAGTGAGTAGTTGTACAGAGTGATGTGAAAGTAGTGAGTGTTGACTTGAGTAAGAGATACATTACTGTAAACAGTGAGTAGTTGTACAGAGTGATGTGAAGGTAGTGAGTGTTGACTTGAGTAAGAGGTACGTTGAATACATGTTTAGACATGCAAACGAGGTTTGTGATTTGAAACTACAGATAAAAAAGTACTGATCTAGGATCTAGGAGGGTAAGTCCTCCTAACTTAGTATAGACAACTTAAACTGTTGTCTATACTATTATTAATATAGTGTCTCATTGCTTTATTTATTTATTTAAAGTATTTTTGACGATTCACCTGTCTAAGAGAAATTCCTTTTTTGGATGTAATGGCATGTACATAATAAATATCAAGATTAGATAAGTCATCTACACTAAAACTATTTTTATTATCTTTAATTTTCAGCTTAAAACACTGTGTCGTTTCATATCAGAATAAGCACAAAAAAGGAAATAGGCTAATATCTTATTTATGAAATAAAACAGGTTTTATAATAAGGCAAAAAAATAAAAATTCAGTTTGGAATTCCTTAATGGTTTTGTTTAACTACTTTACCCTTAATTATTTACAAGGACTTCAACGAAGTAAAAATTAAGGATCTTGCCCTGTTGTGAAAAACTAATATAAAGTAGCATGATTTGCATGTGAAGAATGCAAGGTTAGCTTTAGATTATTAAATTACTCATGTCATGGTTAAATTTACTGTCGAGAGAAAGTGACAAAGATTTCATCAAATATTCTGAGACAACCAACGAGTAGACAGGTGTTATTGATTTGATATTTCTTCAACGATTGTATTATAGTCATTGTTTATTTATTCAGCCAGGTTAGTGGCCTCTTGTTTTCTTTTCGCATCATTAGGGTCACGGGACCAAGTACACATAATGTTTTTTTTATGAAGAAGATATAGATGAACAGTTTTTATTCCACTTTACTGTTTGGAGAGTTCTATGTGTTGGTCAAAGTTTTTCTATTGACCATTATGTTTACATTTAATTAAATTTTTGATAAGATAAACATTGACGTTTTCTAAATCTGGATTGTGTGCCATCAAGTAATGCCTGAGAGGAGGGTGAGAGGGCCCATCAAGTCATGTCTCCTGGAGGGAGTTATGTCTCAGGGGAGGGTTATTTATTACCTTTAATTAACTATTTTTCAACCTTGGACTGCAAATTCAATGCATGAATTTGATTTGTCTGATCAACCCATGATGATGATGGGCAGTGAAAGTCTTATGTTTAGCATTATTAAAATACAGTAGTGAATAAATGCACCAAACATTCAGTCAAAATGGTTGAGATACAAAATATTTACTAGAGAACTGCTGTAAATAGTACTAGTTTGGCAAAAAACAAGAACTACAGCTTACAGTTTTACAGCCTATACCGGTACTGTAAAATTGTAGTACAACATTCTCTCACAGAGTGCTCTACCTGTAATAAACTAGTTTTGATCCATTTATTGTGATGCCTTGGTGGTCTAATAGTGCTGTCTCCCAGGAAGACCATTCTGAGTTGAAATCCCAGTCGGGTCACAAAAAGGTGAGGTGCATTGGATTAGCAGCATCGTTCCAGACAGGCTTGTGTTTAAAGAACAATGTGGCAAAACGAAAGGATAGTGGATGGAGGGTACTATTGTAATGTTGACTTAATAGTCAGCAGCACCAGTCACTGCACCTGTTTCACTAATTTTTAGCTTATGTGTTAACTCCTATGTCTGTGGTATACTAAATGTACTTAATCTGCGGGTTTAAATAAGAGTTTAATGAAAATTTACTTCAATATTAAATGTGCATATTAGATTCTTGCCTAGAAACCATCGGTCCAGGCTGAGGAAAGAAAAAATATATTTGTTAAGTTGACTTGAATAGTATTGTCACGTCCCCCCCCCCCCCCCGTGAAGGGGATCGCTTAGGGGGTTGGTAGCTCAGAGAATAAAATAAGAACAAAACAAAAATATTTATCTAACCTTTAATTCCTTTTTGGCCGGTACCGCTACTCCCTTGGCCCTACCAATACAGCTTATACAACAACTGCCCTACACAGACATAAAATACACAACGTCTACCCTGCTAGTTAGCCATGTCTGAGGGTGTCGGGATGTCCATCGCCTCTCCTCCTCCTGGGTCCGTCGGTGCACACGGGTCACTCGGCTGCCGCTCTCCATCTGTCCACCTCTACATCAATCCCCCTCTACTTGCCTCAGCAGTACTCAGCATAAAATCATATAATACGAAGGGAATTGGGCCCCTTCGTAACAATATTCACTGGGCATCATTATTATCTAGTATGTCAGACAAAATATCATACGAGGTGTGGTTAGAAAAAAACCGGACTGAGACTGTAAATAAAATTTACTTACAAATATTTACATTTTGATGTTATCTCCCTCAATGTACCTCCTCCTCGTTCTCTACACTGCTCCATGCGAGTTTTCCACTGGGTGTAGCACTGTTGGAGATCATTTTCTGTAAGCCCGTTTATGGCTTCCGTCGCTTTTTCTTTTACTTCTTCAACAGTCTCAAGTCTCGTTTCTTTCAATGCTGTCTTGACTTAAGGAATCAAAAAAGTCACAGGGGGCCAAGACTGAGTATGGTAGTAGTCAGGTGAGTATGGTGGAAGGCCTAACACGGGAATGTTGTGGTTTGCCAAAAACGTTTTAACTGACGAAGCGTTGTGAGCCAGGACATTGTCCTGGTACTTGTTTTTCCAAAATCATTCTGCTTTCTCCATACTTGCTCACATAGGGTAGTTAGATGCTAATGTAGTAATTTTGATTGTTTGTTTGCCCCTCTGGTACCTAATCAATCTGCACAATGCCTTTGATATAAAAAAACACAATCATCATGGCCTTGAATTTTTACTCTGTCAATCGTGCTTTTTTCCGTGGAGAAGCAGGGGATTTGACATTAAAGAACTTGTTGTTATATTAAAAATGTTTCACTTGCAGATTTTTCAAGTTTGTAAAGAAATTTAATGTTTACCCACTGTTTTTTCTGGACACACAACATTTTCTGATGCAGAGACAAAAGGTTATATGCTTATAACTGGCTCACAGGTGGAATGAGTGTGGGAGAGAGATGAAACTCAAGCAGTGGGTGTCGGAGGAGTCATGTGACCAACCGTACAATATTCAGCTTTTTTGCATTCATTCTGTGGCTACGGCAATACTAATCTGGTTTCTTTCTAGCCAAACCTCGTGCATTCTCTGAATGTGTAAATGAGAAGTTAAATATTGGTAAATGGCCCAAGTTATATATTGGTAAAGAAAAGAAGTTGTATATTGGTAAAAATATGGTAAATAAACAAATCTAATGGCAACAAATACAGATAATCCTTTCTTACAATACTAGTATCCTTTCCAATGCCATCAGCATTCCTACAACAATAGAAATAAAAATTTCAATTCTTCCATTTCTCATAAGTTAAAACTGTTTGAAAGTAAATCTGATTATTGACCTCAAGCAGCTCTCCCAATTACCATCTAGACTAGCTGAGATTCTAAACCTAAAAAATTTTAAACATGAGCTCAAAAAGTTATTAATCGAGCAGTGCTATTACCGAATACCTTACTACTTAACCTAGCCTTTTCAAATCCTATTGACTGGTCCCATGCCGCAGTGTGATCAACTCAGGATGACATGGGAGTAAGTAATTAAGCTACTTGGGGACAAAGTGTTTGGGAGATTGTAGGCGATAGGTTCCATGCTCGGTTCTCTTAATACCGACACGGCGTCCGCTCAATGCTTGTCATCAATATAGAAACTACTAGAGAAGTCTGGAGTGTCCGTGTTGAATGGTAGTCAAGGTTCGGGTGTTGTGTAAAGAAGAGAACTAAGTGTGAAACTTGTCAGTTAGATGAAAATCAGATCAACACTACGTGGTTCGGATTCCACAGCTGTAGGTCCCATAGTTTCCCTGGCTATTGGGCTATTAATAAATAGTCCTTTCTGAGCTAAGTCGAACTCAGATAGTAATAATGACTACACTCGTTCATCTACATTCATCACACTCATTCATGCCTCATATTCGCCCATATCTCTACGATCGGCGTCTTAGAGATGAATAATGAATTATTACTTAATATTTTATTCTCATGTTACTTGTTTGTATTATATTATCCATTGGCCAGCATAGTTTGTAATTGATGCTCCCTTCTCTTTTAATTCTCAAAATGTTTTTAGATTGACTATGGCATAATTTCCAGCAAAAAATCTCTAACAACTGTAAGATATTTTTTTTAGACTGTGGTTTTAGATTGTTTTATTAGAACTGAGGCAATACAAACTTAAGTGAGTTCTAATATCCCTGCTCTACATTAATTTGTAAGTTATTGTACTAATATACCAGTTTTGTTGTTCTCTATGAATGTGCAATTTCTTAATGTAATTTAATTTTCTTAGGTTTATATGTTTAATTGTTTAAATTAATTTCTTAATGATTAAAAATTGTGTTATAAATTGATTCTCACTGTCAGGAAAGTAATGCATATATTTTTATTGTTACTAAGGTATATTAGAAATTATCTGTCTTTGTATTGAACTAATCAGGTAGAAAAATGAAGCAGAGTAATATTGGAAAAGTTTCAGTTATCTCCTAAACATACTGGATTAGAATGTTATAAATACGCTGTAACATGTATTTGTACTGTTGCTAACATTCAATTGTAAACTACCATGTATTGTGTTGTTCAGGGATTTCCCTTGATTTCACCATTTCCAATTACATTTGACATTTACAACTTACCACAGTAAACTGCCTCTAATCCAGCCACTGCCACTGGTCTACAAAATAACCAGACAAACAAGAGATATTCTGTAGTAGCTGAGATCACGGACTCAAAAGGTTCCTAAAGTATGCTGTAATGTTTTTAACCCTCCAAGTGATACGCATTTTACTCTTCAGTGATAGGCCTGTTTTAGGCATCGCGCAGTGTTTTTTTATAAAATTCATAAAAAATTGTAAATATACCTGTAATATGACATATTACATATCAAAATGTTCTAAATAATATGTACTAAATGGTTATGAAAAAGAAAAACTTACCAAAAATTTTCTTATCTTGAGAAACTTTGGATGACCTTGAAAAAATTTTTTCTCAAAAATATTTTTTTGTTTTTGAGTCTATTTATTATAGTTGTTATGGAAACACTTTTAAAATCCATTGTATACAAAAGTTACACAATTTAGTTCTGAACACAAAAATATATATAACACTCACAGTTTATCTGTTGTAGTATACAAGAAAGTCATATAGAAAATGTTTTTGTACTAGCATAAAAAAGCAGAAATTTCAGAAAAGTGTATTTGTTATTATAAAGTTCCATTATAATATTTATATAGGATTGTAAAACTTTATTTTCACTTGTAAATGTTTCTAAAAACTGAATAAAATACTGTTTGCAGCAAATTATAACTATATTTACATATTTACATGGAATAACGAGGATATTCCATTCCAAGGTGCATCGTCATTGTCAGATTCATCACTCAAATCAAATAAACAATCTCTTATTTTACTCGAACGGCTTAGTTGACTCATATTTACAAATAATAACAATATTTACAAACATACAAACTAAATAAAACAACTAAACGCACTAATATAACCTTCAAACGGAATAAAACAACACTGATGTACGACGCTTTGTCACAGAACACGAATGACTGAGCGCGGGGACCAGCTGATCGTAAATAAATAATTAATACTACTTTTCCCGCATATTTGAAAAACGTTTGACATAGATTATCATAAAGAGGAACTCTTTCTGAACATTTTAGTATAAAATATAACTGATTTCCGATTTTAGTTATTTGTTCACGGCGCTTTTCGCGATCGGCTCGGAGCGAGCCGTTATCGATTCAGAGGCGGTCATTAACGGCTCGGACCGAGCCGATATCACTTGGAGGGTTAAAATATAGCATAAAATAGAACTAAAAAAAGAAAAAAAACAGAATAAAATGCATGCTATTAAATAAGATCTTATCAATATATTTTTGTAAAGTAAGTGTGAAGTGAAATTATGAACCAACTGAACTGGAAAGCTTTTTTAGATCAAGTCATTAATTGGAAACTAGAAATTCATATTGACTGTGATTGATTTTTTGTGTAGAAAATATTGCAAAAGCGAATTACTCATTTCATAAGACTGATGAATCATCTAGTGTTGAAGTAACTGAAGCAATGGTGTGTATGGGCGGCTGTATGTATGGTGTGTTGTGTCAATACTACTGTGCATGTGTGTGTGTGTGAGTCTGCTATATAATTTTTTAGTTATTCATAATCTTGAAAATATAAACGGACGTGTTTAAAAAGGCAAAAGTATGAAGTAAAGTATTCATCACAAACTACTCGACACAACAAAATATTATTTAGACCAAAATTAATTTAACCAAAAAATAGTCGACTAATGAAGATAATTGTATCTATTAAGTATGGATTATTTATTAGACAAACACTATCCAGTATGTTTAAGGTATACACGCTTTGGTGTCACAAGAAATTGTTTATACAAAACATGTATACTAGAGTGTTCTTACCTCAGCAGTGTACTTTGATTACTACATCAATTGTTGAGATATAGATTTAAGGTTCATGTACTCACTACCAGTCCCATAGAAAGACCAAGTTTTCGTAAGTAATAAATATTAAATCTATCCAACTGATTACATCCAACATTTAAAAAATGTCACGATAGTAAAAATTGCAATGAATTGCGTAACGTGACACAGTCTGTGTTAGTTAGATGTGTAACACAGTCTTTACACATCTAACTAACTTGTCAATTCAGTCCAAACTATCGTTCATAGCAGAAAGCAGTACTAATTAATTGTAGTTTGTGTTTTTTCATACTAATAAATACTAATAATCAATTTAGATTCCTCAGGTAAGAACACTCAACTATATAATTACAAGCAATCCAGGCTACAAAATAAACGACAAATAAAAGTGTCTATGGTAATGATTTGTCAAATAGTTGTTGGTTAATGAGTTAATGATGTCTATAATTATAGTTGGTATTGTGTTTTTGTTGATTTTGCGGTGTATTGCTATATGAAATTGTAAAATCAAGTAATGGAATCTAACATTTTATACTAACCCTTAATATGTAAGAAAAACTGTACGTTGTAATAAATTATTGAAGTCAATTGTTTATAGGTGTAACATTATTCAGGATGGTTGAGGTAAGCAAGATAAGACTTATGAAATCTGCAAGACGTTAAAATTTCTCCTATTTATCTGATAAGTAATAAGTCGGTCTAAAAGTTTCTAACTAATGATGTTTTATTGATGAGTGTGTATGTTATCCTTTGTATGATGTTTCAGACAAAGGAGAAGTATTTGTCTGGGGAAGCAATTCAGATGGTCAGCTAGGGTTAGGGGAGGACATAAAGTCATCCTGTAGTCCAACTAAGTTACAACTTAACGAGAGCATATCAAAGATTGCTTGTGGATACTACCATACGGTCCTACTCACAGGTTGGTTAAAATTAAGGGAAATTAAGGGAAATTAGTTATAAATAGAAAATATTAAATCTTTAACAATACACTGTGTCAAAATATTTCTTAATTACTAAGCTTTTGCTATGCAGAAGAACACAGCATGTTTGACATTCCTTCTAAAGA
This sequence comes from Stictocephala bisonia, assembly GCA_035578905.1. NCBI lineage: Eukaryota > Metazoa > Arthropoda > Insecta > Hemiptera > Membracidae > Stictocephala > Stictocephala bisonia. Next base: position 5,411,581 of record JAQJVL010000011.1, read on the forward strand.
TTTTTTAATACAACCACTGCGGCTGACAGATGCTCCGGTCAGCTGGGCATGCATACTATGCGCCGGTTACTAAATCATTGGTATTGTGCACGTTGAGTTTGTCTGGAATTATCATAATCGAATTTAACTGAAGTTTTTGATAGCAAAAGCTTCTTCCGTTCATATTCCATCATAAGGGAATTTCCGCTATTTTTATGAGTAAAATTCAATAAACATAAAAAAAACTAAGTGTTATAGCATGTGAGACAATCTATTAGCACATTTCAGCAATGAACGTGTTAAAATAATATGCTTTGTCTCAACAATTTATTCCAATACAAAATGGAGTACAGTGAAAACCCAATTGTCCGTCACCCTATTTTCCGCCAGGTTCTGTTATCTGTCAGTGTCTGGATCATCGCGCCACGATATGACAGTTGCCGTATGACTCAACTGTCTAGAAGACGACAATTCCCCCTCCGGCCGTCTAGCCCACATAAGCCTAGTTCCAACAGCCTGTCACATCCGTAAGGCCTCGTCTGCTGTATACCAGATAACAGGTTGTTGGAACAGCTCGCCTGTGTACGCCTAATGTACGGACAGGCCGTCCGGGGCTGCCTGAACAGATCCCATACAAAAGGGGGAAAGTGGCGGCACTACAAAGGTCTGTAGTCGGAGTTGAGGTTTTAATCTGCGACGCCTACACAGGTCACGGGCCGTTGGAACGGTCATGTCTGATGATACACAGGCGACACGCTATCTGTGTACTGACATCGGGCCGCCAGATGTCTGCGAAAACACTGGCTGTGGGAATCGGGCTTTAATATATTACACTGTAGTGCAGTTTAATTTTAAGAATGTTGATAATTAATATTTGTGCTCATTACATAATGTAAAAGCTTATGTTTTATATTATAACTAGACCTAATGTAATAAAAGCGTAAATGTGACCTGCAGTATATACATTCTGTATCATGTCTTTTTTTCTAACCTCTTCATTCTCATTTTGTGCATAAGAAGTAATAATAAGTTTCCAGCGATATAAGTGTGAGTGGGTGAATTCTCTATAATCCATCTATTCTCCAATCCGTCACAGCCGCGGTCCCGACCCCTGACAGAAAATAGGGTTTCTATTGTACATATTTTATGCATTGTAGCTGAGAGAGTTACCCAGTTAAGACAAAATAACCTGCAAATCAAGCCCATTTTTGTTTTATAGATTCGTTGAGCTAGTGGAACATGGATAAAAACTTCACCACACTGGATCAACCCAAATATGGCTGCATGGAATGCAGTTTCCTTAGCTATGTTTGCTCCATATTTGTAATTTAAGCATAGCTTGAATAACTTACTTTGAGTTTAGTCATATTTAATATTTGATGTACAGATTACTTTATCAGTTAATTATTTTGAAATTAGTAACTTAGTGTTTTATTGTATGAGCTTCAGTATGGAAGTACTTATCCTCTCTGTCTGTTATGACAGAGGAAGGCCAGATCCTGGTGTGTGGAGAAGGTGACTGTGGGAAGCTTGGTCTAGGCTCTACGGACACTTCCTTCAGTCCTACTCCAGTCACATTAGACGTGTGGCCTGTTTATGTAGCTGCTGGTGGCAACCACACACTAGTTGTCGCAGGTAAGCTCTACACTGCCTCCTAACTGGATACATCAAAATTAAGTGAAATGAAAAATGCCTTTATTTATGTGGCGAAGTCAGGACTATTTAGTCCTCTCTACCACTTAACCACATTGTAAAGACACATGTAAAAAAGGCTATACGGACACTACCTTGAGCCCTACTCCAGAAGTGTGGCCTGTTTATGTAGCTGCTGGTGGCACACACCAGTTCATTTAGTGACGTAAATAACTCCTTGATGTGGTAATTACCGGAAGCTTTATTTTTTTGTAATGACACCAGTCGCTTAACTCGTTCACTGCAGGTGGCCCTGTACTGGGCCATGGCGTGCCGTGTGCCAGTTGCACATGGCCCAGTACTGTGCCAACCACCCTATCCAGCAAAAATGGTCAGTGTGAGCTGAGGATCGGTCCGGGACGGAAGGTTATGTGTCATTTGGGTGCATCTAGTGTTACGTTTAGCGTGGTTCCAATATTCGATATCTGTTTTTCTTGTTGTGTTAATTATATTAGGTGTTTTTGTTAGTGACATATTATAGTTTTTCAGCATTGTGCCTGGTTTTATTGATATTGGTCTCGCAGTGGATGTGTTAAGCCTACAAATTAAGATGACTAATAAACATATTTATTTCCGCAAACAGTAGTACTGGTTATGAATTGAGCAACAACCAATTCCTTCATGTAGTTGGTTTAATCCCAGCTTCATGTGCTTCTCAGTTCCCAAGAGGGATTGGGTTCTCAGTTCTATCCCAATCAGAGTCAATATATTTTGAGAAGGATTAGCTGATAATCACTGGCTGTTCATTTGTCATTGGGCTATTAATTAATGCCACTTTCTAAGGAATAGTCGGCCTTAGTTTGTACAATGACTACGTTTGCTCATCTACACTCATTGCACTCATTCGAAATCCATATTCGCCCATATCTTGACGATCGGCGTCTTATGAATAAATAAATACACAATGGTCATACTTGGTGAACAAGGGATCATAATTTATAAATTCATCTGGTTTGTCATGTTGGAACAAGCATAATGTCTTCATAAGGTGGGTTAACATTATGGATAGATCACTACTTTCAAAATAACTAATCAAATAAGCTTTTTGTACGATTTATATTAAAACTTCAATATAAAAGTTCATTTATATCGCTATTTGTATTCTTGAAACAGTCTTAATTTGCAGTTGACGGAAAAGTTTATGGATGGGGCAGCAATATAAATGGCCAATTAGGTATCTCTGACAAGGAGCAGAGTGAGTTTCTAAGCCCGACTCTCATACACTCAGTTGCAGACAAGGTCATCCGTGAGGTCTCCTGCGGGGAGAGCCATTCGGCATTTATCACTGGTAAGGACATTTGTGTTTCTGGTAGAGTTGTTAAACATTAGGAGATAACTTTTAAATTTACTAAATGTAGTTTTGTGAATTATTATTAAGCAAGGTAAGAACACTCTTTCAATATTAAGACACTTTTAGGTCTATAAACAAAAACTGTATTGGTTTTGATCCAATGAAGAAAGGAAAGTATAGTATAAAAGAATAAATATAGATTTCTTTTTTATAAGAATAAATAATGTTTTAGTACTAAAAATAAAATCAATATAAATTAGAATATGAATTAAAATTAGTATAAACTGGAGGGCAAGTTTTTAACTATCAAATTGGCAAAGTATGGGCTTCCACACTGTTTTTGTGTGTCAGCAATGGCAAACCACGGATATCTGCACTATTCGATAGAAGCAAACAACTGTTATTATAGTACAATCACCTTTTAAGCTACATTTAAAAGATCGAGTGATAAATATCAGAGAAGACTTATTTTTTGTAATTGAAAGCATTGTCACCTGGGTATAGTGTCCACATTACAAAGCTTTCAATCTTAAAAAGTAAGTTTACTCAGTTATAGACCACCCAATCTTTTAAATTGACATTCATTGAATTTGGTGTAATATAGTTTACAAATTTTGTATTCTAATCTTTTTGGTTAAATTGTGTAGTTTTATTAATATTGAAGTTTTTAGATAGCCGCGATGTTTAAACTAAAAATCTTAGACATGCAGGATATTTGCATGAAATTTATCTTTTTAAGAATAACTTTCATATCAAAATTGTACTAAGGGACACCCCTACATGCTTTGTGGGCCAACCTCGTCACTCGCTGCGCTCGTTACACCTCATCCTCCGGCCTCGGGTTGTGAATTTTCACTACAAATATTAGTAGGTTAACTGTATAACTTAAAATCACGATATTACATGTGTTTACAGTGTCTCACTCACACTACTTAAGTTGCCACCTATTAATTAGTAGTCTCATGGCCTATTTCTAACGTGTTAATTTCATTTGTTTAGATAACTAAAATAACTGCATTAGATTACAATTGGAACTTTCAAGTCCACTATAGTGGAGGCCTACCTATAATAGAATGTGAACAAAACCATGCTGACATACTTCCCTGGTTTATAATTATAACAGATCTAATCTCCTCACCACTACAAAAACCACTGTTTACATTACAACAGCTGTTAAAACTTTTTGGAAATCATTACTTATATCTGAAGCTGTTCAGTTCGGTTCATTTAAAACTCTCCCCATGTTATTCTTATGGCAAAAAAACGTAATTTGAGGGCTTCCCACATCCTTCAGGGTGAAAATATTGAAGAATTGAGACCTTATTACACAACTACGAACAGAGGGAATTTTTTAAATACCTCAACCGTTTAAATTGGTCAAGAAATAAGGGAGGAGTTGTGTTGATAAAAAACGTCTTCACGAATGGATATAAGGATGTTATTGAGGTTTTCAAATTTTTGTAAAAAACAATTACAGACACTCAAACTGTAAACTAATCCAGATAGGACACATGTTTTATGGCATTATTTGCTTGTATTGAACTGACAAACAATCCTCTAAAATATGCGACAGTTGAAGCTGGACATTCTATATAAGAACATATTGATACCAAAGACTGTACAATAGACCAACTAGTGATAAATTTGTAGTTTACAATTTTGTTTATTATTGCCGTTTATTATATAATGTATAATAAAACTTGCTAGCTGCTAAGAACATTTTTCAATAGGCAACAATGCCAATGAGGAACATCTACGGCATGTTTTTGTTGTTTTTGCAGATGACACTAAGTCACCTGGGTTAATTACCGCTTGCTTTTTCCATCCGCGCATGCAATACAGCTGGTGTTCAGTCTGCTGTTATTGTTCCAATAGTACTGTGTTCTGTTTATGGTTATGTCTGTTAGTATGTGAAATAAATGTAATTACTTCACAATGACAAAACGACTCAAACTGATGGTGATGATAAACGATTATTATGTAGTGATACTGTGTATTGCGGAAATTTTCTGAAAATTCTGATTACATTATTGATGAAAGTAGTGATGAATTGTAGTATTTTACTTTATATTATATAATATTTTAATCTTTTACAGTAAATAAATGAAATAAACTGCAAATTAGTCACAATTAGGTAGTATAATAAAAAAAAAAAAATTATTTAGCTCCCTAATATATATTTTTTTGTTTTAGCTGACTTGGTATAAAGTAAAAAAAATACATAATAATAAAACATTTTATTTATTTATTTACTAACAAATTATTAATTTGTTATAAATATTTATTTCACACTCTTAGAATTAATCTAGTAAAATTACAGTTTTGTATCTCTAAAAGTGAGGGAGATATAACATTTGTTTAATAGCTCACATTTTACTGAAAATTGGTCTTATCCTACCACCACTGCAAATCAGAAATGGCTTGGTGCTAAAAGGGTTAATAAATAGTTTTTATGAATTTTATAACAAACTTCTGCACATAAGGCAAAAATACCCAACCACCCTGGGAAAAATCGACTGCCAGTTCCAAGGGATAAGGAAAAAATAACAGAAACAAAAAAATTAAACTGAATATCCTGTAATCAGATAACCTTTTTTTTCGTATGAATATGTAATCCTAGTAATAAAGGAATTAACGAGGTAGGCTGTCTTAGTCAATTATTTCACCCAGATACAGTGAACAGTTAAGTTCAGTTCTTTTAGTTTTCTTCTTTCAGCAAAATAATTAGTGTTCACATTATTAAATTCTTATTTGAAGCAATTAATTGTAATTTAAAATCTTTGCAAATGTGCAATTATTTACAGCAATTTGAAAATTGAATCATCCTTTTAGTGGTGTGAAATTATATTTATTGTAATATCTGAAAACACATTACAAATATATATTTTTATCAGATGATAATCATTTTAAAAACATTATTGGTGATATATTTTTGTTGTAATGTACATTTTCAAATAGACTTAGTTATTGTTGTTGCAAACTTGACATCTTATTTGGCTTTTCTTGTTTGATTTCAGAACAAAGTGAGTTGCTAACTTGTGGGGAAACAAGACACGGGAAACTAGGGATTGAAGTGTCAAGTGCTGAACCAGGCTTCCAGAGTGAGCCCACAAGAGTGCCGAGATTTAAATCTCTTTCTGTCACTAAGGTATATTTTTATTTATCAGGTTCACAGAAATGTCTAGCTGATATAATTTAATGAAAGCCTCAATCCATCTTGATTTACCTAACCGACTTGAAGGTCATTCAGAACAAAAGAAGTTTGAATTTATTACAGAATTTTAGCATTGGTATTGTAGAACGAAAACTGAATATAACCTTCTCGACTCTCCAATTTGTGGATATCTTTCGATGAAAAGCAAACTTAACACATCATAAGGGGAATATGAAAGTCATAGATTTGGCAAGGATGACTGTGTAGTATAGTTACTGTTGGTGTGGTGATGACTGTGTAGTATAGTTACTGTTGGTATGGTGATGACTGTGTAGTATAGTTACTGTTGGTGTGGTGAGAAGGAAGGTGTTCAAATATAAAATAATATAAAAATAATGTGTTAGGGAACAACAACAACAATATAATTTAATGACAAGTTGTATAAATAAATATTAACAGGCTACAAAAACATTATTAAAGAATGAAAATGAAAACAGCTACAGTAAAAATGATCTAACAAAAATATACAGGGTGTCCCAAAAGTCAACATCCAAACTTAACAGGCTTGTTATATGGATCATTACCAACAGAAAATGTCCTTTATGGGTTTATCGTATTGTTAATAGTTACCGAGCTATTGACTTTTTAAGTATTTTTTTAAATATGCGTATTGCAGCAGTAAAAAATCACTTTTGTTCTAAAAATAAGCATGCAGGGCCTTGACACTTTTACAATATAATTTTAATCAGTATATTTGCATAATTATACAGTTTAAAAGCATTTCGGGATGTTATAAACATAAATTAATTGTGTTTAAACTTGATTTTTTAAACAAAATAAAGTTACTACTACATTAAAACGGTGACTGCAAATGTATTTTACCCTAAGCTAATGCCCAAATATCTTAAAAACGTCGCTAATTAATGCAGAATTAAAAAATACTAACACATTAACGAATTCGTTACCTTCTTTTGAGAATTGATGTATTTTTCAAAATAAGTACACGTTTTTTGTGGGCTGGCCACTTGTCCACCCTCACGTTGCGGCGCTTCTTCGCGGACAAATCTAACAAGTAATTCCAAAAGGGCTAGAGCAACAATGTAACTGCTATTTAAACACACATTTTGTGCTGACGTTATAATTTTATTAAATAAATAATTTTATAAATATTTAGTGTAATACAGTAACATTAAAGTTGATGAATTTTTAAGTAAAATTAATTGTTACAAGCAAACAAAGCAATAAGGAAATATATTAGATAAATTACAGTACCATTTTTAAAAATATACCTATTACAATAAATGTTCAAAATACCGACCTTCTTCCCTGATACAAAGCTGACAACGACGACAATTTCTCCTTAGAGAATGAAAGGATTCTTCATTATTCTTAATTGTGTTAGTAACTGTTATTTATTCATTGTCTTAGTTCATCTTGTGTATGGGAATCAGAATAAATCACCAATTCCTTGTAGTATACCCCCAAAAATAAATCTTTGGAGTTTAGATCAGGTGATCTGGGCGGCCATTCTATGGTTCCTCGTCTTCCAATCCCGCAATTTTGGAATTCATCATTTAGATAGAGCCTAACTTCATGAGAATAATGGGCTGGAGTGACATCACATTGAAACCAAATATTTTCAGGTATGCCAAATGTAACATCTTTAAGGATTTCTCTAAGGTTGTTTTGCAGAAAGTTAAAATAATTCGCTCCATTCAGTCTACCTGGCAACTCAAATGGCCCAACTAATTTGCCTTTAACGATACCAGCCCACATGTTTATTCCAAAATAGTGCTGAAAGTGATCATTTCTTATATTACTTTAGTGTTTTCATATGACCAATAATGTGTGTTGTGATAATTGTAAATTCTTGTTCTTTTGACAAAACTTTCGTCAGTCCACAAAATGTTATTGAAAACTCCAGGATGAACTTAATTTCTTCTAAGCATCTCTCTATAGAAGCGCGCTCTTCTAGCATGATCTGTGGGTAGAAGAGATTGAACTCTGCATATGATAAGGATATAACTGGTAACTTTTAAGGCTCCGGTGAACTGATGAACTTGGTATGGTGGTCTGTCTGGATAAACGGTGGACACTTGTAGTTGGATCTTCTTCTATCATATTTACAATACGAAGTTATTTTACATCATAGTTATTTTTAATACGGGTTCTGCCTAGGCGCTTAGAATGTCCGGGAATCTTACCCTCCTGATAAGACCTATGTAGATACACAAATACTATATGATCAGGGAATCGTTATCTGTTAAGATACTTAACTTTATATTTCCATGCAACAGCTCGGGCATTTCCGTTACAAAGACCATACACAAATGCACGTCTTTGAAAAATATTCCTCATAGGGGAATACCCTGACAGTGAAAGACATGTCATAATACAAACTGAAACACTTAAAAAACAAACATGAAATGAACAAAAATAGATTATTTCAGCAAACAACATACAAAATGCTGTTAATGACAATTTTCAACATTGCACTGATATAAAATATTCAATGTTTATTAATACCCAGCTGGTCGACAATAAAACATCTACTCCAACAACAACAGCTGATTTGCTTTGTGTGTTATTAACAGCTGATTTTGTTTGTAGGGCCCTGATATTAGTGGGATTATTTCTATTGTACTGAAGGAGACTAAACAAGTTTAATAAATCAATGTAAATGGTTTAACAATTATTTACTTAATAAAACTATAACATCAGCACAAAATGTGTGTTTAAATAGCAGTTACATTATTGCTCTAACCTTTTTGGAATGACTTGTTAGCTTTGTCCATGTGTAAAACTTCCGCGAAGAAGCGCCGCAATGTGAGGGTGGACAAGTAGCCAGCCTGCAAAAAACGTGTACTTATTTTGAAAAATACACCAATTCTCAAAAGAAGGTAACAAATTCGTTAATGTGTTAGTATTTTTGAATTCTGCATTAATTAGTTAAGTTTTTAAGATATTTGGGCATTAGCTTAGGGTAAAAATACATTTGAATGTAGTAGTAACTTTATTTTAAATTTAAAAAAAATCAAGTTTAAACACAATTAATTTATGTTTTTAACATCCCGAAATACCTTAAAACTGTATAATTATGAAAAAATACCTTAAAACTGTATAATTATGCAAATATACTGATTAATGAGATGGATGGATTTGGTAAAAGAAGACCTATTCCTGAAGGGGACAAGCATTCAACAGGCGGAGGAGAGACAATTATTCTTAGACAGAGACAGATGGAAGAGGTTTGTTAGCACACCTGGGAGACTGGAGATGCTGATCAGATGATGATGATACTGATTAAAATTATATTGTAAAAGTGTTAAGGCCCTGCATGCATTATTTTTAGAATAAAAGTGATTTTTTCTGCTGCAATACGCATATTGAAAAAAATATTTAAAAAGTCAATAGCTCGGTAACTATTAACAATATGATAAACTCATAAAGGACATTTTCTGTTGGAAATGATCTATATAACAAGCCTGTTAAGTTTGGATGTCGACTTTTGGAACACCCTGTATATGAGGTGGAAGATAACTAAAAACACATGTTAAAAAAAAAATAATAAAATATTAAATAATAACAACACATGTGGACAATTAAATAAACAATGAAATTGATAAATAATTCCCACAGTAAAATTGTTAAATGATTCTCAGAGTTACTAAGCCTTTGTGTCATTGCTTCAGTTAATTCATTTTCCTCTAAGCTCATCTGGCAATAATATTGTTGGCTGCTGCCTTTTTCTTGCTAGGTTGGATGTATAAGATGTCTTTGTTACTCGGCAGCCCAGTATTACTAGAACCTGAGTCGGCACTGGTGACGCTCCAGCTACTTAGGGACAAAGTGTTGAGAAGATTGTAGGCGATAGGTTCAATGCTCTGTCCTCTTAATATCGATATGGCGTCCGCTCAACAGGTTACCAGCAACGTGGACACTACTAGAGAAGTCTGGAGTGTCCATGTTGGATGGTAGTCAATGTCCGGATGATGTGTAGGGGAGAGAACTGAGTATTAAGCCTGTCAATAAGCTCAAAACCAGACCAACACTACGTGTTTCGGATTCCACATAAAGCTGTAGGTACCTTAACTACCCTGGCTATTAGGCTGTTAATAAATAGCACTTTCTGAGAGACAGTCAATCCTAGTAACAATAACTACACTCGTTCATCTACACTCATCACACTTACCATATCATGACGATCGGCTTACTAATGAATGATAAACCCTTTTTGCTTGAAAACTCAGGAAACTTCTGTTATTGGCCATATATATATCTGATATAGAGTGATTGTTGAGCTAAACAATCACCCTATAAACCAAATAATCGGATTACTATTATTCGTATACTTAATTTTATACTTATAGTTCTTTTATGTTTATGAATAAAAAACACCATTGCAAGCAAAATGTTATTGCAATAAAAGAACATAGTTTTATTGAAACTGTATGAAATAAACTATATGATATTGAAACTGTTTTGTTTTTATCTTAGATCAGGGCAGAATGCAAATCAAGTGGTATTGGTTTTTGCACCAATGTCTGGGATCTAGGCTTGTTGATAGCCTTGGCCTTTTGAACCAAATAACATATGTTTAGGTACAAAATGCCAGACCCTGGATTGATGCCGTCTAGGTATCTTATTATATTAACACGTTGACTGCTATACATGTTAGACCTATACCACGTCTATATCTGAAAGTTAAAAACAAAAAAACTACTCAGCATTAGTGTTTTCAGATGCTAATTTGAGATCAGGAAGTCGGTGGGATGGTTTATTGTTCATTCCCTGTCAGTAAAAATCCATGGGTCGGATCCGGGTCGTCAGCTCCTGGGGATGCGCCAAGAAGGCAAATGTATGGCAACATTTTCAAAATGCACCCAAACAATGTCACAAACACTTTATATTTCACTAAAAACTAATTGTTATATATTTACAATATTTACAACGCCATCCAATAATATTTGTTCCTGTTTCCGGTCACTTCCAAGGTCATCATCACTTTCATTACGATCAGCCATTTTTATTTAAATTAACACTATTACTTCACTAAATGATAATAAGCTATATAAAACACTAATAAAAATAAACTATATACAAATATGATATAAGCAACTACTCACTAAATACTATAAAAACAATAACGTGTATAAGAAAACTCAAAAAATCGCTATGCGGAAACGACGAACACAAAAATATAGCACGTGTTGCACTGAAGGAGCGGGCGACATACAGTCCTCCCTCCACAAGAGCTGAGCTCACACTGCCTAGTATAAGAGAACATTGCAGCGCGACACGGATCCGGGGCACGCGCACTCGGCGCTCGGCCACGCGGGACCTGGAACCGGGTCGTCAGCACTCAACGTGTTAATAAAATAAGTCCTCACAATCAATTATAACCACACCTTTAATATCTTTCCCAAAACTCAAACCAAAACAATATAACAATTATTAAACATATGGTTTCAACATATGTTTAAAAAAATATTAATGAACAACACAGACCCCTACTGAAACAACATATGGTTTCAACATATGTTTAAAAAAATATTAATGAACAACAGAGACCCATACTGAAACCAAGTTCTTTTCCATAGACATCAATATAGTTTATGCCTCAAAATGTAATGTGTACTCTGGGAAACAAGATACTCAGATTGTACAATATTTAATTTAAAAATAGTGCATGAAATTCAGCTTCTTTAAGAAAAAATCCTAGCCAACCAACCAGTTGACAGACACACTTGCACTAACTGTTGCTTGACTAAAAACTAATGAACCTCTATCCATATGTTTGTCGATATAGTTACGTTGATATGTTGAAAGAATTGGTTTTTATACTCTGACAAATGCAAATTTCAGTAAGCAAAATTCTGGGTTCGGCACTTCATTGTAGCTGTAGATATATTAGTTACTTAGTTGTTTTTGAAGATACAAAAAGTGTGACAGTAAAAACAAAGTTAGGACAAACAAATTATTACTTGATTAGAGGAAATTCATTTTATAGGTTAACACCAGTATGAAATTGAAAATTGACATATATCACTGTTCTAAAAATATTTATTTGTACTAAAGAAAGAAGAAATAATTTTACTTTTTACAGACACTTTTTCTGCACAGTATTGTTAGAATTAAATTAGTATTTGTACTAACAAAAAATCTTTGGATTTAAAACAATTGTGTAATGTGTGGTTTTGCTTATAAACATCAATAAAATAAATACTCCCTTAAAAGATAAAAGAGCATAAGCTAAGGTGTTAAAAAGTGGCTTAGCTAGCATATTTCAAACTGGCAGTAATTATGAACAAGTGAATGTAATTCAAAACTACTATATTACAATACAGTATAACTAAAAGAAGGTTAAAATATTGCGGGGACCGTAATCAGTAAATCAAATAACTTGTTTATTCATAAGGAATCTGATTCTTTTGTGAATCCCTCTGGTCTGAGAATGGTAAACATGGTTTATTGAAATTTATCACCGTTTTATTTTTACCATTTTTTACTAATTGTAATCAATAAATTTGTGCTGTGTGAAGTTCTCTTGTTTGTCAATGTAAAGTTAGCATATTTTTCTCATAATTTAAATTTAAAGAGATATTATAACTATATTTGTTTATACATAAGTTATCATGATACTTTCCCTGATTAGTTTACTGTAATTGAAGGTCTTTTGTGGCGGCTGCCAAACCATGGTCTTAGCTTCTCCACAGTCAGATGACCACCTCAGCAACGGACACTCTGCGACCAACACACTTCAGCCACCAGAGGTACTTTGTACATCTCTGTGCTATTTAGCATGTTGTAGTAATTTGATATCTTATTAAAGGCCTTTCAAAAACTCATACATTTATGAGTATCTTTTAAATCCATTGTACATTGAAAAAATGCATGTGAACTTAAAAGATCACTAACAATTAATTATATAAAGAAGGACATGCATTTCTGTAGATATGTGTAGACTGAAGTTTTTAGGTTAAACTAAAATCTTTAGGCTAACTTTTTTTAACTGAAGAAATATAACATCTTTAAATTGTGAATTTAGAGTTTTTAAATGTGAATTTAGAGTTTTAAAATAAATATACATCAACAAAAACTTGATACAATGACTATCTGTTTACCATTAAGTTAAATAGTTAAGAAATAAATAAGTCTTATTTGATTAGAAAAAATACATCATAGTACTAGTTTCTGGTAGTTTGACAGATTCTTTTTTTCCACATGATGTAACTTCACTGTAAAATTTCAGAAGTATCAGTCTTTTTATATTTTTAGAGACAGATTTTTTTTCTAAATATCATCCTAACGATAAGAACTCTCAATGTAAAATGTTATTGGTCCTAATTTACTTGTCTAATCTATGTAAAAACACATAATTTTTATTATGATAAAAATCATAGATTGAAACTTGCTAATATATGATAATTTTTGTAAATTTGGTTATGCACATTTGTTTCCTTGTCTATAATAATATCTAGACATTAACATGTTCTATAGGGAAATACCCATCTTCAAATATTAATTTATTGATCAATATATTAACAGAGAAATTTGGAGTTGGAAAAATTCCAACCTAATTTTATTATATAACCGGTTATCTATTTACGCTCCCTAAAATGTTTGGTTCAAGTTGCAGTTTTTGCGCTTTAAGTATGATTTTTTCAAATGGATGTTTTTACATCTGATATGTGTTTTGAGTAAGAAAGTAATTGTTTCTATTCACCATTTGTTAATATTGGTTATCATACTAAAACATTAAGTGTATGTTATTTATTCACTTCAGTAACCAGTCAATATGGTGTTGAATAAAGATCATAGATTAACACAAAATTTGACTCATTAGTGATGATTAGTCTTTTTTTCATAATTTTTTTGTAATGTTATTTTTATTTTAAGTCCATGTTTGTATTTATCAGTGATGCTGAGTAATTATTTCTTTTTAAATTTGATTCAAACTATTGAATGAAATCCTCTTCTAATTACAAATTTTAGAAATCTGATATTCACTTTATATAATTTATAAAACTATTGGTATTTTATGAGAGTGTCGTACAATGTTGTGTCAACAGCACTGTGATGATGTTGCAGGTTGATATTGTTTCACCCCCTATTGGTGCTAGAGGACCTCTCCCTCCTCTTCAGAGAGTTCCACATATCAGCTCTTCATCTATGGATGACAAAATTTCACTTTCTCGAGAAGATTCTTTGTCGTCTAACCCTCTTGCAGTCAATGACGCGCAGCCTTCTGTCCCAGAGGTTTCTGTTGAGCCAGAAGTATCAGATAATATTGACTCTGACAAGGAAGAAAGGTTAAGTCCTTCTGAGTTCAAATCTACCCCTGATACAATATCAATGACTGAGGTAACAAAATTTCAAAATATTTTGTTCATGAATTGGAAACTGTAATATTAATAAAATTCTCCACCCCCCTAAAAAAATGCTGTATCGGGATTCATACTTTTGAATGCACTGGAGTATATACAAATATATGATTTGAAAAATAAATAGCTCTTTAGAGACGAAAGGTAAGAAAGTGAAAACTAAATTGTTAGTTCAACACTTAACCTTCCAATGTGGAATGAAGTTATAGTAACTCCTTAGTCTATTAATATAAAAATACTAATTCACCATCAGTGTTGAAATGGACAAGCAGTATTTAAGGTGTTGTACTATGGCCAGCTACAGCATCGAGGATTGTCAGTTTGAATCCAGTTCAAGCTGTACCTTTTTCTGTACAACTGTTTCTGAGGGTCATTGGTTTCTGTCTTTGGCATAAAGGTGGGCCCTTGTATAAACAGTGTCCAGCTAGAGGGAGGCATGAGGATGGGATCAGTGTTTCTATTACACTAACATAGAACAAAACCTGTTTTGTTACTTTTCACTTGTAACAAGAGCAGGAGGAGGACACATTATACTTGCTTTGTTAAATTGGTTGTATAATATTGTTGTTTATTTAAACTTTACATTGTTGAACAATTTATGAAAGGACATGTGAATAAAGGGACTTTATTTCCACTGTGTAATTAAATGGACATGCAAATTAACATTTAGGTAGTAAAAATTAGTACATACAAAAATACTCACATAGAATGGTTAATTTAAAGAGATTTTATGAGAGTGTTAATTTACAGAAATCTATTGGAGGCAATGCAGAAGACACCAGATCTATAGCGACTATAAAACAACAAGTGTATGATGCCATGGAAATTGAATCTACAGCTGTGGTTGATACTTGCGAAAGCGCCATAACAAGTAAGTAGAATAATAGTGAACAAAGTAAACATGGTAACATAAGTCAAGCAATATTGGAGGAATCACTTGTAGCAGAAAAGAAGACATTTTCAAGAACATTATTTTGGTGGTTTGAAATTGTGACAATATATTAGAATTACTTTTTCGTTTTATTTTGCAATGTTACAATCATTCTTACTTAATTTTTACATGAACCAAGTAGAACTTTCTCGTTTTATAGACAATTTTTATTTTAACATTCCTAAGGAGATCAGAGAGTAGCATACACAGCACAAACAAAGATAGTGAAATATTTCAAGGCCACTGGCCCCTTCTTAAATCACAAGGCCACTGAAACTAGCTTAATAATAAACTGTACAGTTTCAAGCTAAAAAAGTATAATCTAACTAATAAAACTTATTGATGAATGAGATGTATTTCATGTGAAAAGTGTTTTATATTTGCTTTTTATTTGTTTCATATAAAAATACTTATATCTACTGCGGAAACAAGCTAGTCTTCACTTCGTCTTCCAGAGGATTAATGTAATAAACTTGCTGCGGGTAAACAGTTAAGAAGACTATAGACATCAACTGTTTATAAGTTTTATGTTTCAAAAATTTTTTTCAAAGTGAATTTAGTAATTTATTTTATGAACATTACTTATATTTAGGTCGTAGTTAGTAAATAATTTGTTATGTTAATTTATCATTTTAGTCTATTTTTTTCTGTCATCTAATCTATTAATTTAGGATTCATGTACTTGAGTTATATTACTGTATTGTGTTGGGTAATCTCTGAAATAGGATGGCATCTTTTTTTCAGAAACTAAGTCCAAAACTGAAACAGATGAGACAAGTGAAAATGGCATCACCAACAAACTGAATAATATACAAAAGAAGGTATTGAACCATGTTTATTTTCCAGAAGTTTAGTATGCTATTCAATTAATTAATTAATATATAGTACCCTCTTACATAATGGATCATAAATGCTTTAAATTTTGAAGAATGTGTTTGTGATTATTATTATTTTGTTTTAGTCCAAGATGTGCAATCTGTTATGAGTTGAAATCTGTAATC
The DNA here is from genome assembly GCA_035578905.1 of Stictocephala bisonia. Lineage (NCBI taxonomy): Eukaryota > Metazoa > Arthropoda > Insecta > Hemiptera > Membracidae > Stictocephala > Stictocephala bisonia. The sequence continues at coordinate 5,428,013 of JAQJVL010000011.1, forward strand.
TGCGCTAATCAACACCAAACGAGTGGCCTGCACTTCAATCTCATTCCCTTACTGTTGTGATAGAAATAATCAAAATAGTTCAATATTACATTAATCTAGTCAAGTAACAGTTTCATTAAGTTCGTTTTAGGTATTGTAAATTAAAGAAAAATCAGTATGTTCAGTCTAGTCAATTATCTAAAATTAGATATTTTTACCTAGTCATTAGAGTAAGAAAAACCATTAAGTGACATTAAATTGTAATTAAATCTTGGATTTATTTTACATATATAGTAGTTTCTTTATCATGAAGTTGTTGCAACAGTAGATCAGTACATATTAATCCTAACCCTGGCAGTCATGAGATCTTGAATGATGTTGCGTTAAGTCAGTATTTAATTTCTCATAATCTCTTCTTCATCAAGATTTACTTGACCTATATACCATTAGAATGACATATAGACAACGTTTTGAGGTTATATCATTTTGTCTCATTGGAATCTTGTACCTTTTTCAGGTTTCTTTACTAAGGGTCTTTTTGTCTCGCATAAAAAAAAACACCATAAACAGGTTTATTTTTCAAGGATTCAGTCCTTTAATAATGATCTTATGGCAGCACTTGAAGTGTCATTTGATAAGTGAAGAACTGTGATAGAGGACCATAAGACAATTTTTATAAAAATTGAGTATTTTGTAGTTTTTGACAATTAAATATATGAAACTTTAAATGCCATTATTGATGTTTTTAAATTGAAAAACTCATAAATATTAACTTTGCTCCACTAGATAGGACCCTTAATAATTGTAGTGCTCACAATAAATTATAAAATAAACATGAACATATATATATATATATATGTAGTCTGCTGAATGTTTGAAAAAAAATTAATTAAACGGACACAGCACTATTAATATTATTACTTTAAACTGTGATCATAACTTAGTTTTACTAAATTAACTTTGTATTACATCTTTATTTACAAAAATGAACCAGGTATACTGTAATCGTCAATCAGCTGATATGTGCTTTCAATCAAATGGACTCAGGTGTACTGTAATACTTATTTAGGAATGATTAAATTTAACCCCAAAGTTCACCATGACCCATTAAAAAGTCAGACACACACAGCAATACGCCTCCATCAATATTATAGTTGAAAAAAATCTCATTGCATGTTTGGTAACATTATTAGCACAAGTGTTATCAGCAGAATATTCTTTCGACATAGTAACATAAATATTTAAATTTACGTTGATCTCTGAAAAACTTCTACATGTAATTTGTTTCTTCTGAAAAAGGATCATAGTTAAAAATTTATCTTCTCTACCACCAAGCTAAATATTTTAAAGTATTTTTACAAAACGCTAGTAACATTTTTTATTTCAGAATATCCTACAGGGTAAGGAAAAATCATCAGTGATGAAGGTTACATTTAAACCTTGCAAACCAGAATCAAACAGATATTGTGCACAAAAATCCCTGTTTTCATGTTTAAAATATTTATCTGAATGTGATTTTTTGTAACAAATATAAAGGAGTAACGTATGAAACAAATATTCAGCCAAATACAACTCAACAAACATGTAAACTACTGCTAATGAGATACATTTATGGACTTTTTATATTAAAAAAGATTTTAAAACCAGATAACATTTTAGAAATTATAAATTTATATCTTTTGGTTGTTTTTATTAATTTATCAGAAAACATGACCATACCAAATATGTGAAAGAAGATAAGCTTACATGAATAGAAAAAAGAAAACATCCAAAAACCCAAATTTATTTCCTTAAATCATTTTAGTGTGGTTGGTTATAATAGTAAAAAATGGAGGCTAGATAAATTTTACTGTAGTATTGTTTGTGTGTTTATAGAATAAGACTGATACAAAAAAAAGTTTAAGTCAATTAGATATTTAGATTGATGACCTGTGTCAAAAATTAGAACAATAGTTTAATATGTTTTAGATTAAGGTACAATTTTTATCATCTTGATTTTCAAGTAAGAAGAAATTTTACCAAACTGTAGACAGTTTAAAATTTAATAATATAATATACAAGAATAGAGGAAATAACAACAGCTTATGGAATGAATTTGTTTGCCAAATCAGTTCAGGAGAGAAACATCACCAGAAATGAGGGATTTTCTAAATCCAACTCATCCAAACTTAATCATGCTTCCCCTCAAACCTCATCCTCTGAAGGCTCATTACTTTACCACTCATCTACTCATAACTGTTATATAAAGTGGTTCAAATACAGTCAATGGATAGACACGTGAATATCAGCTATTTATCAAACCATTGATTCATAACAGAATATATACATTAAAATGGAGGTCTCATTTTACTTGGCAGAGCCCTGGCCAAGAAGCCTTCCCCAACATAATTTATACCGTTATTACTAATAAACCTGTTAATTTATAATATTTATATTTCAAATCGTAGCTGATAAGAATGTTTTCTATAAGTTTTATAAATTTAGAATTTTAACTTTCCAATAAAAAAAGTTCTTATCAATCACCTGAAACATTGTTTACTTGGCTTCTAGAGATTGTAAAATTAATTACATAGCCTTCTTGTAATTCTTATTACATGTATAATTACGGTATATTATTTTATAAGATAATGTCACTGTATTAATCGTAAATGCAGTGATTTTAAATCACTAAGATACGAAGAGTATATTGAGCTCAAAATCATAGATTTATGAATTTTTTTAAACTACTAGATTTATTTGCAATTTTTTTACTTTAAAATTGGTTAGTTGTAAAAAGATTCAATGTTTAAATGAGAATAGTTCTTAATTAATTCACAATTACTCTTTTAATATTATTCTTGTTCAATCATTTTCTACAGATAGTTAAAATATTGATTATTTAATGTCAGTAAATGTCAAATAAGGCGTTAATATAAATAATTCAATTCACATAAACTATACTGGCTGGTGCTTGCTTGTTGTATTTAATCTTATATTTATAGCACAGTGCAGATTTATGCAGTGCCTTATTTTACTCTCTCACCATTGTATGTGCCTGTTTGTATGGAATGTTGTGTCCTTAATGAAAAGAAATAATTTTTATACCGTAACTGTTCAATGCTAAAAGTATAATTTGTTTTTGTTTTTTCGTTTATAATTATTTGCATTAAATGTAATTTATTTTTAAACAATAAAATGAAATGTTGTTGAATAAGTGCCATTTTTACTTATTTTTAACCTTTTTTGGAAGTTTTTGTGAGTATAGTTGTATTAAATTATTTTGTAAAGTTATTTATCCTTTATTAATATATACCTTTTCTGATGTAGGTTTGCATTACAATCTGTAGAGAGAAAAAGGAAAAATATTATAATTTTCTTTTTTAGCAGCCTCTATAGTGTGATGCTAAATGGTTAGTTGTATGCTAACTAGTGATGCTAACTATGACTTTAGTTGTATAGGCTAAATGTTAAGATAACTAAGAATATATTTGTTTCTATATTCTGTCAAACAGTTCAAACAAGTTTTTGAAGATTGATTACATGTTTCGCTATAAAAATACATTTTAAGCCACTAAATGTAAACTATAGGTTTTGTATTGAAGTAAACGCGGTCGCTAAAAAACAATAAAATACTGCTAATAAAAAGTTAACAAATGACAGGCCTGTGGAAATATATATAATGAACAAGTTACATTTTCATAGTACTAGTGGATTGTCAGCATGGCTCTGGCTTCGGACTGTGCCATGGTGCAAGGAAACATGTACACCATGGGACTGTGAAGAACTAGGTTCATATTCCAAACTGAGTTAATAGTCAGTACTTTAATGATTGAACTAACTTCATGCACAGGCCTGCAGACTCATATGAACTGACGAGATAAGTTTTTTTGAGAAAAATGTACTGGAGATGTCCTTATCCAGGTGCTCGATAATTACTGTATTCGATAAAAGAGTTAAAAATGGTATCTGAAGTTCCTGTTTGAAATATTTATATATTTGAAACTCTTTCAAAGTATTAATGTTTTCCATATGTTACAAAGATGCATGGTTTGAAGATGTTCATTGATACCAATGATTGTGATCAATTCTTACTTATGAGACGCCGACACAATGTTGGTATTTTAAGGTGAATATGAATGATTATATGAGTGTGGATGAGTGTAGTCTGGTTTCTAACTGAGTTCAACAGTTCATCAGAAAGGGCAATTTATTAATAGCCCAACAGCCACGGCAACTAAGGGACCTACAGCTTTACGTAGAATTCGAACCACGTAGTGCTGGTCTGATTTTCAGCTAATTGACAAGCCTGATACTCAGTTATCTACCCCACATAACATCTGCACAATGATTACCACCCAACATTGACACCCCAACTTATCTAGTATTGTCCACGCCGATAGCAACCACTGAGCGGACGCCATGTCGGTATTAAGAGGACTGAGCATCCAACCTATCGCCTACAATCTCCCAAACACTTTGTCCCCAAGTAGTTGGGTTACAGCACTGCGCCACCAGTGCCGACCATTTATTTAATTAAATGCTGGCCAAGTATGTCACGTTGAGGTATGTAATAGGACACAAACATTTTCTTCCAGTGCTATTACTCGGGAGATATTCTTTGAAGCTATTCTAAAACATCGTTTACTTTGACCAACATAGGTACGAGGGCAATCTGCATGATTTAATTATAAATGCTGGTTTTATCATATGTATCATTTATAATATTCTGAATATGGTTGGAATTAATGAAGTCTATTTACAATCCATGATCTTTCAAATATTTGTTTAATCCGTTCAGTAAGGTTTGGTTGAATTCTGCACTAATGGATTATTTCTGATTAATAATGCTGACGGTTGAAACATTAGACATAGCTCTCTTGTTCATACCTTGGGTTACCAAGTAGTCCTCTAATTATGTTGCTCTGATGACCATTAAGAATCGCCAATATATTTAATTACGGCAACTTCATTATTATATTGTTCCTCATTTAATGATGTGTTTAGTAACTAATGTACCAAAGATTTAAAGGCTTCCATTTTTTTGGAATGAGGGTGATAAGAAGTGGCATGACTTGTCTGACTCGTGGTTTGTGTTTGATACATGCTAAACTGAAGTTTGTTGCTATTTTGATCTAAAATCACATTCTGAAAATGTAGGCTTATTGTTATCGGTTTAAAAAGGATTGTAATTTAGGCTTTAATCCAAAACTGCTTTTCCATTATCAGTAAATGGCAGAGAGTGGTTTGACAACTTATGTACAAAGAGGGTATGTGGTTCAACGAATTATTGTGTGACATGGGAGGGTTGGTTTGACAACACATGTGCATAGAGGGGGTGTATGTTTCAAAAAGGTGTGTATGACGTGGAGGGGTTTGTTTGACAACTCATGTGAAAGTAGGGTAGGTGGTTCAACGAGTGTGTGATGGGGGAGGGGTTGGTTTTGCAACTTATGTGCAACGAGTGTGTTGTTCAATCTGAGGTGTGTGTGACGTGAGAGGGGTTGTTTGACAACACATGTGAAATTTGGGTAGGAGGTTCAACTAGGTAGGAGTAACGTGAAAGGGGTTGATTTGACAACTTTTGTGTAAGCAGGGCGTGTGGTTCAACGAGGTGTGTGTGACGGGGGAGGGGTTGGTTTGACAACTTATGTGAAAGAAAGGTGGGTTGGTTCAACAAGTTAAGGAGGATGGGTGGTTCAATGAGGTTTCTGTGACTGGGGATGGGTTGATTTGATAACTTATGTGTAAGAAGGGTGGGTGGTCCAATGAGATGTGGGAGCGGGTGGTTTGACAACTTATGTGCAAGGAGGGTGTGTGGCTCAACGAGGTGTGTGTCGGGGGGGGGGGGTGTTGACAACTTATGTGCAAGGAGGGTAAGTGGTTCAACTACCTTGAAACCATGTTTAAATGGTGGCCTACTTTTAATTACCACTAAACATTCTCAATAGTATATTCCTTTTAAAAAGAACAAACAAAATACACTGAAAGACGAACGCAATTATCGTGTGCATAGCTATAATACTTAACCGGTGCTGATTTCAAAATGAAAATTATGTTGACATCTTACTAACTACACAAGATATATATCACACCAGCACTAAGGCATGCACAGTAACTCTAAAATAACTCTTGGAGCGTAACAAAAGAAGAAAAGAGTGGTGCAATGAAGGAGTAAAGAAATGGTCTCAGAATTGGTGTGTAAATTGCAGATTTGTCCGCTGATCCAACGTTATGTGACTTGGCCCACGCGTCCTTCGGACACTAAGTCTACGGTTTATCGCCTTCTTTTGTCCGAGGTGTAAGTTTAAATTACGGGCGTAGCTCTTTTGAGGGTCACCGCCGTACGCCTCTGATTTAGAGATTGAGCGGGCAAGGACAATTTTATGAAATTCATCTCTTATTACAAACTTATCGGGTAGTTTCTTGGTATGAAATTTCTTGTGATATTATAAACTGAACTGAGTGTTATAACTGAGAATCAATGTTCCATTATATCACTTCTACGATCTCCAACCAATTACAAGAATCCTATAGCCTAGAAGGGATTTTTTAGGAGAGGCAGATATGCTTTTTAACCCTACTCTGTACCATTCCCATAAACTATTGATCTGTACGGGAATCATATTCAGCCAGTTAAGGAAGAAAAACAGCTAAGCACAAGGTGAAATTTACTGATAACAATTTCCAAACAAGGCTAGGATTCAAACCTGAGCTATCTCAAGGCTTAAAATCCTGACGATAATTAACATTGTTATAATATACAGGTGTTTCACGACTCACTGAAAAGTATATAGCGTAATTCTTGAGCAAACCCTAAGACTTAGTCCAACATTTGATCTGAACCTTCAATGAGGTTTTATGGAAGTTTAAAAAATTTCCTAGACAAAAATTAATAACTCCTGAGTGGTTAGAAAGAGTGGATTTGTAATAGAAACAATCGATAGAATAAACAATTCCTATGAAAAATTTAAATAAATTTTGATAATTCCTACAACTAAAAGAAACCTCTAGATGCAATTTTGTAAGAGGTCTTAGTGTTTGCGCTGTATACTTTTGTTCAATGAGTTGCGATACACCTGTATAATACATTATCGTCAACTTCCTTTTATACACTTATGGTTCTGGTAATAATAGGTCGAACTACTATAAGCAAGACTTTATGGTAAATCAATAAACCTGTTAAAAATACAACCACAAAATCTACTGAAAAACAAAATAAATAAAATAGACGAAAAAAACATTTTTAGGGTTACTTGAATAAGGGCCTAAAGTTTATATTACTATTAAAATCCAGTTGTTATAAAAGATGAGTGTGTGTTTAAGTGAGTATATGACTAGGCATACATTAAAGCAGTATCGATCAACCCCCTCCCCCTTGGATAGGTAGGATGTGATCACTTTGTCCGTCCAAGCGTGAATGAAAGCTGGGCTGGAGTTGAGCTGTGTTATTCCAATCTGAGAAATTTTTTGCGGGATAAAACCTAACAAATATTGGCTGCGACAACCGAATGGGTCTTAGTTTTTCATTTTAACTAAATTTTAGAGTTGAGTCAGGTGGAGTATTTCAAATAAGGCAATGTAAAAAAGGAGCTTTACCAATGAAGAAACCTGACATTTTCAAATATTGCCGAAAGTGTTCGATACAAAAATTACCTTATCGACTGTGTGGATATTATTAAATTTGAAATCAATGTTAAATTATATAAAATTGTTTTTTAATTGGTTATGGGCAATTTGAATTTTTATAAAAAAAGAAACTGAATTCAAATTTGGTATGTCGGCTTGTTTACTTATTTAAATAGTTCCTTCGAAGGCAGCCGAGGAAATAAAAGGATGGAAATGGATAAGGGAAGAAACAAAGACGGTGGAGGAGAATATGGAGGACGGATGACATATTCTAAACCTGTCAGGAGTACAGGCAAGTAGAACATGTGAAGTACTGAAGGAAGATTTAAAATAAAATAGAGTGAGAAGGGAAGGGAGAATCAATAAAACGCATAAACGAACTTTATAAGACAGCCAACTCATTTATAGATGGATTTTAACGTGTTTGATCTTCAAGGTGACCATTATAATAACAAAGTAAACTTTCTATGGATTTCATAAACATTCAACAAAATAAACCATGTTTAGTAAACTGATTCAATCCACATTTGCTATACACAATAATAATAATTGTAATGCAAGAATTAAGCGTACAGGTGTCATAATCTATCGGAAGATTATCAAACTAATGAAACTAAGATGAATCAGCTGTTTTGGATAGTGACAGCCAGTCAGCTGTTTTAGGATGTTGGATGCCATTGGTTTTGATTGGCTCTTGTCCTAGCCGCGTACCGTAGCTCTATTTTTCTGGAAATCTAGGGGATACTTCTGCATGTACGCGTGACACCCACATAACCTACGGTGTTACTCTTGCACCTTTTGGCTTCAGCCGATACCTCTGTATGTCAGTAATAGCGATTGGTTGTTTTTCGTTGCATTGTATTTAGAGTTTTCAAAAGGCCTAAACTAAAGAACTTTGGGATTTAGAATATGTTTCACTTGCTAGTTCAGTTTATTTTTGAGCAGTAATGTTCTCAGATATAAAATTGTTTTCAATATTTAAAGGTGTGTTGAATTCAGGCCAATAATGTCTTTAATTTGACACATCATATATCTATTTACAGTCAGTATTGTAAACTTCGAGATAGTGGTATGTAAATTGTATAGCATATAAATCTTTTCTAAAAATCACACTCGGTTGTTTGAAGTTATTTGTTAGCATTGGATTGTTCATGATAGGTAGATAACTTTCTTAAGTCTTTCTTGAATTAGTATGAGTCAAGGAGAAAAAAAATAGTTTTAGATGTAGGCTGTTAGTAAGTACACTTGAAGACGACAGGAGTTTGTTATACCTGTCGAAACGTTGTTTGTTTCTTAACACTGAACGTATTGGAAATCCCCAAATATTATCTACTTATCATGAACTATCATCGGTCCACTGTTTAGAAGAGGAGACAATTACTTCAAGATCATACGTAGCGACCCAAACTAAAACAGAATTTGAAATATCTGATAAAATACATGTGTTAAATGCAAACACGGGACATATGATATTTGGATTGAAAAACTAAGGAATCCTCGCCTTTTCACAGTCAATATGAATATGGCGGGTGACCGCCATATTTAAAGTCGAATGCGGTAAACCTCGCGTCGAAAATCGTCGTACAAAGTGTCTGACGCATTAAGAACAACCTCGAGGGCGAGTGTCCCCAGTAATTACTGATCCGGATTACTGGGGCAAACCATCGGTGGATGATATGGGCGGCATTTAAAGACCTAACCATTGGCTCACTAAGCAAATATTCACCAATGAGATGCATCCGGAACTTCATTGACATCAATCACTCTACCAAGAAAATAAAAAGTTCCAGCAAAGTACCAGGGCCAGTTATAATTTAGTTGAAGCCAGTTTATAAATTACTGTACTTTAAAACATTTATCGTATGCTCATAAGGATATTTAAAGCGATTAACTACAACTGATAACCTGGCGACGGAGGATAGTAAGGTCATAAGGTTATTTAAAGCGATACACTTGTATAAGCGATTAACTACAACTGATAACCTGGCGACGGAGGATAGTAAGGTCTTAAGTTATTTAAAGCGATACACTTGTATAAGCGATTAACTACAACTGATAACCTGACGACGGAGGATCGTAAGGTAATAAGGTTATTTAAAGCGATAGACTTGTATAAGCGATTAACTACAACTGATAACCTGGCGACGGAGGATAGTAAGGTCATAAGGTTATTTAAAGCGATACACTTGTATAAGCGATTAACTACAACTGATAACCTGGCGACGGAGGATCGTAAGGTCATAAGGTTATTTAAAGCGATACACTTGTATAAGCGATTAACTACAACTGATAACCTGGCGACGGAGGATCGTAAGGTCATAAGGTTATTTAAAGCGATACACTTGTATAAGCGATTAACTATAACTGCTAACCTGGCGATGGAGGATCGTAAGGTCATAAGGTTATTTAAAGCGATACACTTGTATAAGTGATTAACTATAACTACTAACCTGGCGACGGAGGATCGTAAGGTCATAAGGTTATTTAAAGCGATACACTTGTATAAGCGATTAACTACACCTGCTAACCTGGCGAAGGAGGTACGGAAGACACCTGTAAACATGTTTCGGTAGCGGTATGCAGATAAGCCCAACCCCAAGGATTTTAATCAATGCTTTGCAAACATTGGCACCTATAAATACTTCCAGATAAAATCTGTCAAATGATAGAAGATACAATAATAAGTAAATTTATTTTGAATGAGTCTTTTAGTGTTTTGTAGCAGCGTTTGATATTGTATTAATGCAACACGTAGAAATATTTTTAGTATTAAGACAATTTCAGTAGACAATTGTAATACAATTTTTTATAATTGTCTGTTACAATAACGAATTTTTAATTTGACTATATGCGTCTTTAAACTCGAAACATAAATATAAATGTACCATTATACATTTCGATTGATAAAATCTTTCCTTATACAAAGCGTAACTGAAATACTTGGACAAACTTCAGGAGGTTGTTTCTGGCGTCAAAACAAACCAAAAAGTTCTAATAACCATATGTCCTAATATGCACGGGTTTCTGTCCGTCTGTGTTTTTTACATTATATTTTTTTCTCAGCAACCATAAAAGGTAAAGTGTTGAAATTTGAAACACATAGCTATACTATCAATATTCTATTAAAGAAAAAAAATAAAGTCGGGAAATTTCAAAATGTCGGCTAGTTAAAAACTTTGACGTTAAATTCCATAAAAACTACACCCTGTATAAAAAAAAACACAAAAGTAATAAATTGTAGGAAATTTGATTATAAAACTAACGATACCTCATTTATTGAAAACAAACAAGAAATAAATAATTTGTGTATTTTCTTTAATCTATTTACACTTGAAGAACAAAAATTAATGTGTAACTAGTTTAAAGAAAACTAGCTACTCAGAATCCTCTGTTCATAAGATTACCCAATAAGTATTCTTTAGGGAACACCTCTGCACGTGTAACTCGCTGCACTCGTGTCACACCGACCGTTGGCTTCGGTCTGTGACTACACCAACAGCAGGAGGACTAACATCTACATCTACAGAACAAATACATTACTGCTTTTGTTTAACACATATTGTTTTGTTATGTAAAAAATGTTAAACGTTTTAAAACCCTTATATATATTTTAAGCGTGTTTTGTCAGCGCAACTCCTCCCTTATTTCTTGTCCAATTGAGGTGTCAAAACATTCAACTTTTTTCGTAGGTTTGCAACAAGGTCATAATTTGTCACTATTTTTACCCCGAAGGATATGGAAAGCCCTCAAAATACGATTTTTGGCCATAAGAATACATGAAGAGAGACTTAAATGAATCGAAAAGTAACAGCTGTTCAAATGTAAATAATACTTTCCAATAAGCTTTAACAGCTGTATGAATGTTAACAAATATTTTTGTAGTATTGAGGAGGTTAGGTCTTTCATATTGTTAAACTATGGAAGGTTGTAGGCATGGTTTTATTCAAATACGATTTTAGGGCTCCGCTCTACTGAATTTTCAACGGTAATAAAATGCAGCTGTTTTATTTATTAAACTAATCTTCAGCGGTTAAACGAAAACAAATGAAATGTTCATGTTTGAAATAGGCTAAGTAATATCATTATGTGTTTATATTAATAAATAGGTAGCAAAGCAAGTAACATGATTGAGATTCTCTAAACAAATTTAAAATTGTGATTTAACATTTCTAGTAAAAAGTCACAGGCCGAAGGCCAAGGATTAACGAGCGCAACGGGTGGCGGGGGTTGGCACGCGAAGCGTGCAGGAGTGTCCTCTAGTTCACTAAAAATACTCAGTGTTTACACCAGGATAAAGATATGTTTCAATAACTGTAGTGATATAAGTCATTGGATCTTTTATGGACACTGGGATGGAACCCAGGTAATGTTGTACACTTAGATGTTTTCCCACCGTCCATGGCCCGTAAGCATTAAAATGAATATAAACAAGTTATCTTATCTTCATCCTAGCCCGAGAACTTTCCTGGGGACCGATAGGCTTCCGGAATAAAATATATAAATGTCCCCCATCTTATAACAATATTTAAAATTTTAAGTTTTCCATTTTAATTTGATTCAAACAAAAATAAATGGTAAAAACACTGTGCACAGAACTAGAGCAAAACGCTCCAGATGAGCAGACAGACAACAATTGCGTAAATGTTGAGCCGCCAAGCCTAATCTGAATATGCCAGAGACGGCACAAGGACTATTTCAAGTTGTGGCAAATGAGATGAGAGGACAGCTGTGATTGGACAGCGGCAATTTGTCAGCAAGGGAGACGTCAATTCCCCCGTAGATTGATGGCAGGCAACCTCCGCCGTCCTCACACGCACACACGCACACGTCAACGCGGAACAATATTTCTGGTCTCAGCTATCGCATCATCTCCTCGATTGATCTTAGCACGAAGGATCAAAGAGAAACAAAATGATGATGTGTTTATGTTGGAGAGCTCAGACATCGGACAAATGGTGGGTTTCGACAGGAATTCAGCGGTGGCGATTACGATACGTGTTACGAAACTTTGTTATTCATTCAGTTATATCAAATATTCGGGAACATTCTAACTCAAATTTATACTGTAGGCATTGAAATAATGAACAACAGTTTGCCGTCTAATTATGTTAATTTTAGGATATTTCTGCGTAAAATTATTATATTGTATTGGAGTGGACTCAAAAAAGTTACGCGAAAATAAATAGATGAATAATGAAAACAATCGATAATTCTATATTGTGTAGAAACAGAACCCTACTTTTTTATAATGGAACAATAGTTATGTAACTCAATGGTTTCTATAGGCGTGGACACAACTAGAGAAGTGTGGGGTGTCCATATTGGGTGGTAGTTACTGTCCGGATGTTGTGTAGGGGAGAGAACTGAGTATTAGACTTCTCAATTAGCTCAAAATAAGAACAATACTACGTGGTCCGGATTCCACGTAAAGCTGTAGGTCCCTTAGTTGCCCTGGCTATTGGGCTATCAATAAACCTTGGTAACCCTTTGAAGGTTACATTGGTAACCTTGGTAAACATTGGTTACCCTTTCAGTTAGTAACTAGACTACACAGGTCATACATACTTATCCTACACTCATTTAATCATTCATATTCATCTTAAAATACTCAAAAAGATGACTAGGCGTCTCACAGTATGTGAGAATAAGTAACTTCACAGAGAATAAATAGAGGTCGCATTCAATATTGCTCTGAATGTCTGTCGTGTAGTTATTTATTCTGGTTGCCATATGGATGGCAGGACCAGCACCTTGTCAGTCCATCTCTTATTCCCCCCCCAAGTCATTGTTTACTGTCTTCCAACGGCTTAGCCATTTAATTACAAAGAACCTTAACAAGCAATAAGTATTAGAACTTAGGCTTAAGTGGCCGGTGTCATAACTATAATCTACATTTCCGGTAACAATCGTGTCAAAGTGATATCTACAATATTTACAAGATAACCAAACGCTCATACTGTGAAACGTCTGGCGAAACGTCTGGTTATCTTGTAAATATTGTAGACGCGATTGTCACCGGAAAATGTAGATTATAGTTAAGCAATAAGTATGACAATAGCGATGGAAATTGTTAAAATGGACACAATTCAGCATATAACGTATGAGGGGGAAATTATTGATGTAGAGATCGAAGTGAGGATTTAAAAGATGCAGTTGATGGGCAGAAAAAGTCGATGTGGTCTGGAAGTGTGTTACCCAAATGCTGAACTCGTACCATGGGACTATTTACTGCGTAGGAGGTAGTTACAGAGGGTTTTGCAATGAGGGCTTTAGATCTTGTGCTAGAAGTGAATTCTTTCCAGGAGATCAGGGCAGTCGGAAATTCTATTTACCAGCTTGTATAGGAACAGCATATCCTTATTGAAGCACCTTGATTCAAGGGAAGGAACGTCCAAAAGTGAAAGAACATCTTGCACAGGTACTTTTCGATATTCAAATCCAAGTCTGACACCTACTTGAGAATCGCCGTTGGACTTTATACATACTCTCTCTAAAAAATAATTTGTAAGGTGACCATACGACACTGTTGTACTCAAAGTGGAGTCTCACTACACAGCAGTATAACGTTTTCAATACAAACACATCTGTAAAAGTCTTGGAGGCTGGATGAACATAGTAATTATCACTAAAGATTTACAAATATGTACATTAGTTGTAATCTACTTACAACTACCACTGAGGCGTTCGTTGCACCAATAAGGAAGCGACCTCTGTTCATTTTTTCTCTGTGATAATTTTCAACATGCGCGTGCCATAATCAATACTGTCTATTTTCACCACAAAACTGTATTCTATGCCCTTTTCAAATATTTTATGATGTGTATTAGGACAAGTGCTCCAATATTTGTACTACCTGGGGAAATGAAACAACAATCAACAAATGCTATTGATCTTACTATCAATATTTGTGACATTTCACAGGTGACAAAATTTGTTAGGATTTGTCGATTCTGATAGTGATAGGGTCTTGTAACATTATTAGGTCTAATACTGAAAAAGAGCGTAATTATGGTTGTTCGGTGAACATTACTATAAATGTAAATACATTTGATGAACGTATATATTGAAATAAGAAATGAAAAAAAATTAATTTATGTTGTTGGTCATTTTGTAGAAACAACATTTGATGTTCTGAAAAAATTATACTTTTCAAAATAATAAAGTTATTTATGCAATATTTACTGTAAAAGATTAAAAAAAAGATAGTTTTACCAAACAAGTAATTTATGTTATGGCTGTTATACTATAATGTAATTAAGGAAATTTTAATTACATTTGGAGTCATATAAAGATAACAAATAAAAGTATATACAAACAGAATACTGAATGACTAATAATTTTTATGAAAGTAATTTTCTTATTTGCAAAGAAAGAAAACTATTCGAAAACGTATTTTCTTATTTCTAAAATCTCAATTATAACATTAATTATTTTAAACAATGATTATTTAGTCACAATTTATTGACAATTTTAATATGCAGTAAAACGTAAATGGACATTGTAGCCATATAGCATTTCGAAATGGGCCTAATTAAATGGCATCTATAGGTGGAACACAACTAGTTTATTGATCCCCACCGTCGATATATACTACACAGGGTGTATCCGTAATGCGCGGAGATATTTCAGGAGATGATTCCATGGACCAAAATAAAGAAAAAATGTTCTATAAAGGTATGTTCTAAAATGCTTCTTTTCCCAGATAGGATATCCGCCATTTTTGTTTTCACTAAAGAATTTTTATTTCCAAGTTGGCCCAAAAGATCTTTATGAAACTTGCTATGCATGTTAACTTAATAAAGCTCTATTCTATGAAAAAAATCAATTTGATCCAATTTCAAAATGGCGTTAATTTTAAATTTTTAAACGGAAATTACGGGAAAACGGCAAATAATAATAATAATAATAAAAAAAAAAAATACTAAGAACATTAATTTTTGATAATTTTACTAACAATCTGCCAGTATACAAAAAAGTTCGAACCGTACAAAAGTAACGGAGACTCATTGATATTGTTGATATGTTGAGAGGCAGCAAAAAAGCTAAAAACAAATGGCTTTTAATCATCCACTGACCATTCACTTTTAAAAATTTAAGAGTGCAATGGCTCACGAACGGTCTATACTTATTCAATATTTTGCGGTTTATCCACATGAACAATATGGATTATTCAATAATAAATACATTGAACACCCATTCAAACACCCGCCTATACATGAATTAATTGTGGTATTGACCATCTTGCCCACCCATATGTGAACTGTAGTATCGATATACTGGTTTGGGATCTTTTCCGTTATACGTATACCACTATTTAAATATATTGAATAATACATTTTAACCATTGTTTGGTATAAATAACGGAACACGGTATTCAATTTATTGATTTAAAACATGTTTTCCTCATTTTCAACCTTTAGAATCCCAATACATCGAGGCCGCCCATATACATCGCGCCGCGGCAGTTATGGTTAGGTTAGGTTATTATATTGTAGAATGAACCTGTAATTTGTAAAAACATTCTACAATAGGCTATGCTAACCTAACCTAACCATAACTACCGCGGCGCGATGTATATGGAAATATTTTGGGATTGCTGACACATAACGGAAAATATCCGACATTAAATAGTGGTATACGTATAACGGAAAAGATCCCTGGTTTGTATTGGTACGATCTGATTGTATACACAATCTTAGCTAAACAAGCTACATTGATGACCTTGAAGTGTTGCTATATATGTTTAGCCTGATGTTTAAGGCATCCTTGACATAGCAAAGGAAACCGATGTCTAACAATTTTGTTCCTGGTATAACGTTAAGACTCTGAAGTTGAAGGCCTGGAAGAGGGAAACCTGACAAAAAAAAATTTTTAGACTTTAAGAAGGCTAAAAAAAATATGGTCTGAAAGTTACGTGAAAGATCGTAGTCAGCTTGTTGAGCTAAGACATACAGCGATTGGAACTCAACACTATAAAGACTGTTGTATGTTGCCTTGTGAATTGTGTTAGTGGACTTTTCCTCTCAAGTTTGCTGATGCCCTAACTCTCCTATTATGTTAATTAATGGTCTAGTGGGCAATACACTATCCTGAAACTAAATACTATAAAGATGTTTGTATGTTGCCTTGTGAATTGTGTTAGTGGACTTTTCCTCTCAAGTTTGCTGATGCCCTAACTCTCCTATTATGTTAATTAATGGTCTAGTGGGCAATACACTATCCTGAAACTAGACTTTTGATGGCAAAGATGACATTTTACAAACAATGATTGAAGAGTCAAACTCAATACTCAATCATTTATTGTCATTAAAACATGAACATGCATTGACAATCGTCACATTGAATTTACATTTAAAAATAGACTTAATTAAATGTATCCAGAAGAAAACAGTTTACACTATAATATTCTGTTGTCAAAAGAAGACCTTTTACAGCTCTCTTAAACTTATTCAAACAATCAATACTTTTTATATTTACTGGCAACTTATTATACAATAATTTGGATGAATATAACATTTGTTTTTGGAAAAAAGAGGTTTTGTGTTTGGGAACAGAAAGGGAGTTACTTTTCCTAAAGGTAAATCTCGGATTAGTTTTTTTTTTTAATATATGTGGATTTTTTAAACAAAAATCAGGGATTCGAGAATGAATAGATATGGCAATGTTAAAATATTGTGTTCTCTGAATACACCCCGACAGGATTCGGAATTATTCAAGCCAAATATGATTCATATGGCTCTCTTTTGTGGAATGAAAATAGCCTTAGTCTTGGAACTTTCAAAACCCCAAATTGGCAACGCATAACTGATGTGGGGAAAAAAACAACCATAATATGCCAATAAGAGGATATTTTTGTCTGTAAACGAGGCCAATCTTCTTAACAAAAAAATGCAGCTTGAAAGCTTTCTGGTGACATATTCTATGTGATTACTAAAAGTTCAATTATAATCAATAATGAGGCCTAAGAAGTTCGCCTCAAAACTGGTGCTAACCACATCTTCGCCGAGTAAGAGACTATATTCATCAAATTGTGACCTCAATTGAAAATCTAAGATATTTGTCCTACCAGAATTCACATAGAGTTTGTTTCTGGCAAGCCATTGAATCAATAAGCTACATTGCACAAAAAAGTCCAGTTCAAGTTGATTCCTATCCAAGTTTGTGAGACTGTAAGAGGTGTCGTCAGTGAATAAACAAAGAGTCCCCTTGTCAATGCAGTATTAGATATCATTAATAAAAAGTAGGAACTCGATTCTAGTTTGTTATTTACACATTCTTTCTTGCCCCTTAGGCCAAAAAAGGAATATTATTGAAAATATAATATTAAGCCTACTGTAAAAAAAAAAAAAAAAAACTCTTATTGACTGAGTGCAACTCAAGCAGACCAAAGAAATTGTAATTATCTCATGACCTCATTAAAATGTATTCAATGCCATAAAAGAATTCAGCATGAGAAAAATAAAAAAATAAATAAAATAAAAATAAATCACAAATGAAGAAGTTTAATGACTCTGACCTCTGACTGATTCATGAGGAGGCAGTTTAACAGTTTGCTGATAGATGTCGTTGGTCAGATAATGAAGTGATCAGCAAGCGCTAGCGGCACCATCGCCGAGTTGAATTGTCGATTTGAAATTCGCGTGCGGAATAACATTTGCTCGTGCTAACTGTGCCTATTTAAGCCAGTCATATTCACTCACTGAATACAAAGTGAGTTTCTCTTATTTAATTGTCTTAGTACTAGTAATACCTGAAAGGGTTGAATTTCAATATTTACCGGTTAAATTTATAATTCTGGGGTTTTTACCTATACATTGTGTTTAAAATGTTCTGATTGTATAACAGATATGTGTTGATTTCACTGTGGTCCCCACTACAAGGAATTCTCCTGAAAACTAGACACAATCATCTTGTCAGTCTTGCTATAGTCATAGGTGTTTTCGATGTTTTTGCTATTTTATAAATAGTTCCCTAAACTGCCAAACAACCCAGGGAAAGTCGTCTCCCTATATTAAAGAGACGTACTATTTTACCACCAGTGATCTAAAATATGCTTTTCTACATCAACTGTACGGTTCGCCTTAATTAATATGACGAGTTATAGTAAAGGTCCATTCTAGTTGACCTTAAGTTGATATTATAAGTTTTGTAATTAAAACAGTCAATAATGACTTATAGTTTCACATAATTAACATTAGTATACTTTCATAATTACTCAATTTAAAAAAATATCTTTGATCCATTATAAAATATCTTCACCAATCAAACGACACTTCCGGTGTTGTGATACGTTCGTTATTACGGACCTAATCCTTGAAAAAGAATCCCACGTTTTTGACGTTTTTCGTGAAGTAAAACCTTTAATCGAACACATCAAGGCAGTTGATATCGTTAGTTCGAAATGATACCCTAATATTAAATTTATATTTGTGTTCAAACGTTGAAATATCGCCTCGCACACATCATGAACTTGTTTCGTATAAATAAATTTATTAGTAGTTTTATTAATTAATCAAGTCTAATTTATAAACATTGGCTATTAATTAGACTATACTAGTCGGCACTGGTGGCGCAGTGCTGTAACCCAGCTACTTGAGGACAAAGTATTTAGGAGATTGTAGGCGACAGGTTGGATGCTCGGTCCTCTTAATACCGACATGACGTCCGCTCAGTGGTTGCTGTCGGCGTGGACACTACTAGAGAAGTCTGGGGTGTCCATGTTGGGTGGTAATCACTGTGCGGATGTTGTGTGGGGGAGATAACTGAGTATCAGGCTTGTCAATTAGCTGAAAATCAGACCTGAAAATTAGCACTACGTGGTTCGGATTCCACGTAAAGTTGTAGGTCCCTTAGTTGCCCTGGCCGTTGGGCTATTAATAAATTGCCCTTTCTGAGGAACAGTTGAACTCAGTTAGTAACCAGACTACACTCATCCACACTCATCCTACACTCATATAACCATTCATATTCGCCTCAAAATACCAACAACGTTGTGTCGGCGTCTCATATGTAAGAATGTATGAATGCACGCCACGTGTTACTTGAAACTATAAATGTTGTATATGAAATGGTCATTATTATATTACTCTTCTAACTCCTAACTTTAATTATTTTAGTAAATAACTGTAAACTCGTCCACATTTATTTATTTTAATATTCATCGATTATATTTGTAGCATATTTAATTAGTACTATATTTTAATACACATTGATTTTATACCCAGAGAATAACGATAAATAAATATCGTGGTTTTTAAAATACTAAATTAATCAACATTATAAAGGTTTTAAAGTAATAGTTTCTGAAGTCACGTGATTGTTTCAATTTGGCTGTCGATTCATGTTTAAATACAATACGCAGTACTGATAAAAATCAAACTTTTTTTAGTTTAATGTGTAATTATTTAAGATAGACAATTAATTTTTACAATAAAAGGAGTCATTGCATGTTTAAAAACTAACAAATGAAAGATTGTATGATATTAAGAAACTATCTATTTTTATTTTTAATTTGCCGAAATGACCATGAACATTTAGTACTTATTTTGTAATACATTTGTGTTGTGTGACGTTCACTTGTTTTATAATTCTATCAACACGTAATTTGCTAGTTAAGAAATTATTGACTAAATAACAAAATAGACGTTGAGAATTTACGTCTTAAATAAATAGATTTCTGTGGAATTGCAAACATTACGTTTTTAACTATAATTTTTTTAATGAAATAACAGTTTATAATTATATGGAAAAGTTAAGACTATTTAGTCCTACTTACCTCTTAACCAAAATCTTCGTTCTACCCATTCCCCATTGACTATTGAAATGTGTGGGGAATGTATTCAGGCAGAGAAAGGGGAGAACCAGTACAGTAAAGAGGACTACTGGTAAAAACATGGATACTCAAACTCCTTGGTCCACCCACCCACACACACTAACGTTAGATCAGTTTATATGTAGGCCCATGTTGTAATGACATAACTGTTTATGTTGGGTGGTAGTCATTGTGCGGATGTTGTTTGGGGGAGATAACTGAGTATCAGGCTTGTCAATTAGCTGAAAATCAGACCAGCACTATGTGGTTCAGATTCCACGTAAATCTATAGGTCCCTTAGTTGCCCTGGCTGTTGGGCTATTAATAAATTGCCCTTTCTGAGGAACAGATGAACTCTTTTAGTAACCAGACTACACTCATCCACACTCATCCTAGACTCATAAAATCATTCATATTCGCCTTAAAATACTAACAACGTTGTGTCGGCGTCTCATATGTAAGAATTGTAAGAATTATACACGCGACAAATGTCATTTTAAGCACTCAGGGAGTTTGTCATCAAGGACAAGTCATTTAGACGAATGTTGGGCAATAATGTGTCGGTGATTTGTCAAACCGTGACAGCGATGACTGATGTCTCCCGACCGAGTACATTTCATTTTACGTCGACCCGCACTTGTCATAATCTTCGTTATTCAGTTTCCAATTGATTTGTTGCTATAAATTAATTTATTAAAATTACTTATGTCTTATTCAGTTTATCCACATATTATTGCTATATATACTGTATATTTATTCTTAAGACGCCGAGATAAGGGCAAATATGGTTTTCGAATAGATGAGCGAATGTAGTCATTGTTACAAACGAAGTGCAGAATATTCCTTAGAAAGTGTAATTAATTAATAGGCCAATGACAAATGAACATCCGGTGGTTATCAGCTGATCCCTTTCAACATTTGCTATGACTCTGATAGGGATTGAACTAAGAATTTTCAGCTAATGAAGCTGAATTTGAACCAACTTCGCTACCAATGCATTATTAAGACGCCGATATTAAAGAAATGTGTGAGTATATATGATCAGCGAATGAGTATAGATGAGCGAGTGTAGTCACTGTTACAAACTAAGGCGATTTTTTTTTAGAAGAGATATTTATTAATAGCCCAATAGCCAGTGAAACTAACGGACATACAACAATGAGTAGTTTTTAACGTATTTATTGCCTGCAGCTTTACGTGGACTCTGAATCGTATAGTATTGATTTGATTTTCAGTTAATTGAAAAAAAATTGTTATAAAAACATTGTTATGGTGGATGAGTTTTTTGTTGAAAATTATAATATCCCTGATAATGTCTTTTTTACCTTCATGACATTAATTTACTTCAAGACTTCATACCAAAGTCAATTCAAAACTCGACTTAGACACCTCTTGATGGCTAAAGATTTCTATTGTGTGGATGAGTTCATGATGAGTCGCTGGGATGATTAAACAGCAGGACAGGAAGACAGTATGATTGTGGCTGTATGAATCACTATGTATGTGAATGTGGGGTGAATGACCATTTGTTGTTTAGTTATAAAATTTTAACATATTTTAAATATTTATGTATATAATATTGACGATTGCATGACATGTTAAAAATTGTTACTACACATTAAAAACATTCATACTCTTTGATACGTCATAAGATCTTAATAGCAGGGTAAGTAGGACGTTGAGCTTATTCCCCATAATCTGCTTTTAACATCTGTAATTACTCCAATCCAGCTCGAAGCTGCTACTGGGATACAGTTCCAAAGAAGCAGATAGCGGAGCAAAAATTTAACAACGTTTTTTGTAATTGCAAAACATACACGAATAATCGATTCAATGTTACTAAGCCAATTTCAAGCACTCCAAAGTTAAATAAACCCTCCCAGAATTCCTTGACATATCTGGGACAAAGGATACAATGGTGTTTACCTAACTGGAGTGTTCTTAAATTTACAAACAAAGGATTCGACAAACCAGTCCAGTGGGAGACAGAACCGAATGAATCTATCAATGTGAAGCGTGAATATTCATAGATCCGCATACTCGATCGTCTGAGTCGATTAATTCAGGCAAGAGCATCATAATTGTACGGTTGTGGCGGTGCATCGATTCTCCTTGCTCTTGTAGTATGGAAATGTCCTGGTGGGCGACACTCTCACTCCCCTAAATATTTGTCAACAACCGACTCCAGCCCGATAAACCGGTCGCAAGACCGACACGTACGAGCTCGATAAGACATTCTCGAATTTAAAAATAACTGAATACATCGTTGTAATTAGTGGATTCAAATCGCTTATTTATCCCAACTGAAATTTACTGAATTGAAATAGGTCAATAAAGATATGTTTGAATGAATAAACGTATTGACCATTGACGAATACAAATTCAAAAAGAAATTTTATCAAGAATATCTAATGTTGAGGTTATGAACCCTGATTTTGGCTTTGTGATGGAAGATCAATATTTAAACTTTAACCCTCAAGTACTGATGGTATTATTTTAACTAGACGTCGTTTATTAGTGTGTTTTTAAAATTTTATTAGTTTGGTAGCTAACTTTGGAACCATTCGTTATATATATGCGATGATCACAAGATCAGCTTCAAATGTCATGCACTACAAAAATGATACAATTTTAATTAGAAGTTTCATACATTTGTAAAATAGTGATATACATTGTTGTTTGTTATACGTCTTCAGCTGCGGAACAACAGTTGGCGCCTTCAGCAGTTTAGTCACCTTAAATGATTTTGTGGTCATCCAAAAAATGTAAAACATATGACTCAATATACACAGGTTGCTCATATTATAGGGGAAACTGTATTTGTTCACCTGGGTCAGTTCTACCTGCAAATCCATGCGTTCAGTGTAGTTATGATGCCCTGATACTGAGAGAGTGAATATCATTCGCACAACAATTTTGGCTCTTTATGGTCTAGCACGATCTGACAACAACGCTCAGCCCACAAACGATCCAAGCGCTGCAAAGTGGACAGTCCTCAAACTACTTATAATGGCAATACACCGTTTAGCATGGAGACCAGCAATCATTGTATGGTTAGTTATGTGTGAGAAAAAGTATTTTGTCAAATAAATGTTAAAATTTTAGGTAGATGGTGTTGAATACAGTGTTACACGAATTTGCACGTGTGACTGTGAGCAATGCATCGTGTGTCGGAAGTATAGATAGCCACTGTACTTTGTAGGTGAGTGACAAGGTCAATACCACTGTAACTGTATACTAACGAATCTAGATGCCATTGTACCGTTGTGACTGTTTCTCCTCTTAAAGAAGCAGCTTTAAAACAGCTGCCGTCAGTCGAACACACATTGTACGGCAATCAGCCCAGCTGTTTATCTGGCGGCTTCTTGTAACACCGAGGTAATGACGGTTTATGGCATGTCTGCTGAGTGTTTCCGGTACGGGTTCGTTTGTGAATCTCAGACGGATATAAACACATTGTTTTGCCACATCACAACTGACTTTTGTTCCTCGTGAAGGGGTATTTGGAGAGTGGTTCTTTGATTATGAAAAACGTAAGCTGGACAAATAACATGGTTACTCAGTGGCTAACATTTCGTACTGTGGAGGGTAATTTTCAAGGTTCGAATCCTCAACGAGATAACGGTTGGTACTGCGTTCGTTGAGTATATTTAACGCCAGTAGGACAATGAAAACTGGCGAGTGAAGTTTAAAAAATTTGGGGAAAAACTCGAGATGAACTGTTCAATGGATAGTTGAATGCATATTTTCTATGGTAAATAGAAAAAGTTAGAAATTTCAATGTTTTTTGCCATAATGGTGGGATTTAATGATAATTTTGCTATGGCATCATCGTTATAAGATTGTAACTAAAATCAATACTAATTACTAATAGTACTATTAATGATCAATTAATTATTAGTTACCAACATTGGGTTGTAATAGTATATTTCATAACAAGAGTGGAAAGTGGGGTTTTGCATGTTCGAGACCTTATGTCTGAAGTGCGAGAATGGTCGAGAGCATACAAAACACTTTCACTCGAGTTTTGAACGATACTTTTCACTACACTACGGAATAAAAACTCATTTTTGGAATGTTAACTGTTTATTAAATTAGAAACATGTTTTAAGAACAGGTGTTGTTGACTGTGGAAAATTTTCGGTTGTAAATAATGTTACTTTCGGTAGTAAACAATAGACAGCTGTTGAAAATATGATGTTTCGCAGGTTGTAAACACAACGAAAACAGCTGAACTCATAGTAGTGTAGCGAAAAAAATAATATGTCATAAAACTGTCTAAAATATAAAATGCTATTCCAATAAGTTGAACAAGAAATGAAAATAAAGAAATTAAAAAAAAACTATAAAATGTAAACTTATTTCATAGCTAATTTTCAGACTGTTTTTAAAATTTCAAGTTTATTAAATTATTATTACACCTTGTTACTCTGTATTCTGTTGTTTATTATTGTTGTTATTATATTATTTATTATAGTTGTTATTCTAATATTTATTATTGTTGCTATTTAATAATCATTATTGTTGCTGTTCAAATTGTCAAATTATTGTTGTTGTTTGGTTGGTTTGATATTTTTGCTTTTGATTATTTGTTAAAGTTTTTTGATGAAAGCATGCAATCTTAAAGACTATAGTGGAACTTTTTATTGTTGTGCTGTGCTTTTGTGTTCTTAAAGACATTAATTTGGGAATGGCTAGCATGTATTTCAAATATATTTTGTATAATGTATTAATTCTACATGGTAATTGGGGGAATAGCCTGTTTTGTAGCATTATCCTGAAATAAAAAATAAACATAATTATTGAAACATTTTGTAGTATCAATGATAACAAAGAATCTCACTGATACTGAATACCAATGATTAGATGTGTTGCACGATTCTTATATAAACGCTTTTGTTACAGCTTTTTTTGTAGAAAATGTATTAAAGAAGACAATTTTGTTCTACGAGCCCAATAACAAGTTTGTCGAGTAAGGCTGTTTATGAGACCCAATTACGTTTCAAATATTACAGTAAAAATTAAGCATGTTTTGAGATGGTTGACGATTTACGTCTGTTAAAATACAATAAAAATATTAATATTTAAAACAATCTATCTGCAAATGAAGGTAGTCATAATATATTACTTTATAGTTATCAGATTAAAAAAATATAAGATCTTGATTCATTGCAAGTATAATTAACGAAGAACGATGCAATTATTAGTTAGTATTACTAAAAATTTAAGTGGCCTTTTATTTAGAGTGTTTAATTAATTGAGAATTAATACTGCATTACAATAAATATTTTATGGCGTTGAAGGAAGAAGGGTTACTGATGGTGATATTAGGAACTAAATACTGTTCCTCTTTCAGCTACAACTTTCGGCTCCTTATTTATTTATTATTCTTATACAATTTTTGTTGAACTATCTGTTTTACAAAATAATTTACATGTTGAAGGTTTACGCTGTTGAGTGTTGAGGCTTAACGTTCTTGAGTGCTGAGTTGTAAAACTCTTCTTAAATTAAGTGTTAAGTTGATGAGTTTTGAAGCCACTGTATTGTTGATTGTTGAAGCATACATTTGATGAGTGATGATACGTGATATTATTGAGAGTTGATACATTAATTTGTTGTGTGTATAAGCGTAAATTTGTTGAGTGCTGATTGTAAATGTGCTGAATGTTGAGGCGTACATTTGTTGAGTGTTGATTGTAATGGTGCTGAGTGTTGTGGCGTACATTTGTTGAGTGTTGATTGTAAAGGTGCTGTGTGTTGTGGCGTACATTTGTTGAGTGTTGATTGTAAAGGTGCTGTGTGTTGTGGCGTACATTTGTTGAGAACTGATTGTAAATGTGCTGAATGTTGAGGCGTACATTTGTTGAGTGTTGATTGTAATGGTGCTGAGTGTTGTGGCGTACATTTGTTGAGTGTTGATTGTAAAGGTGCTGTGTGTTGTGGCGTACATTTGTTGAGTGTTGATTGTAAAGGTGCTGTGTGTTGTGGCGTACATTTGTTGAGAACTGATTGTAAATGTGCTGAATGTTGAGGCGTACATTTGTTGAGTGTTGATTGTAATGGTGCTGAGTGTTGTGGCGTACATTTGTTGAGTGTTGATTGTAAAGGTGCTGTGTGTTGTGGCGTACATTTGTTGAGTGTTGATTGTAAAGGTGCTGTGTGTTGTGGCGTACATTTGTTGAGAACTGATTGTAAATGTGCTGAATGTTGAGGCGTACATTTGTTGAGTGCTGATTGTAAAAGTGCTGAATGTTGAGGCATACATTTGTTGCATTTTTTAAAGTTACTGGGCGTTGAATGATTATTGTAATGGTGCTGGGTTTTGAGGCGTACATTTGTTGAGTGTTGATTGTAATGGTGCTGAATGTTGAGGCGTACATTTGTACAATACCACAGTACGTGTATGGGTGTGTGGGTGAGTCATTACCAATGTACGTGTATGGGTAGGCGGGTGGGTCATTACCAATGTACGTGTATGGGTGGGCGGGTGGGTCAATACCATTGTATGTGTATAGGTGGGCGGGTGGGTCAATACCACTGTCGTGATGAGTGGGCGGGTGGGTCAATACCCCTGTATGGGTGGGTAGGTGGGTCATTACCCCTGTACGTGAATGGGTGGACGGGTGGGTCAATACCACTGTATGAATGGGTGGGCGGGTCAATACCACTGTACGCGTATGGGTGGGTGGTTATCGATCACTATAATATTTGTGCATTTTGTACTTATATTGTAGTAAATTTATGTTGTATGCACTTAGGGACCAATGATGAATGGGCACTACAAACCAACATCATACTACGGCTAAGAGACAGTAGTACGGATATGTCTAAGAACCTCCGAGGTATATATTTTTTAAAGGTACATTTTTTGAATGATTATTGTAAAGGTGCTGGGTGTTGAGGAGTACATTTGTTGAGTGCTGATTGTAAAAGTGTTGAGTGTTGAGGAGTACATTTATTGAGTGCTGATTGTAAATGTGTTGAGCGTTGAGGCGTGCATTTGTTGAGTGATTATTGTAATGGTGCTGAATGTTGAGGCGTACATTTGTTGAATGATTATTGTAAAGGTGCTGGGTGTTGAGG
Source organism: Stictocephala bisonia (assembly GCA_035578905.1). Lineage (NCBI taxonomy): Eukaryota > Metazoa > Arthropoda > Insecta > Hemiptera > Membracidae > Stictocephala > Stictocephala bisonia. Next base: position 5,455,491 of record JAQJVL010000011.1, read on the forward strand.
AGTACATTTGTTGAGTGCTGATTGTAAATGTGCTGAACATTGAGGCGTACATTTGATTAGAGCTGATTGTATAGGTGCTGAGTGTTAAGGCTTAAATTTGTTGAGTGATTATTTTAATGGTGCTGATTGCTGAGCTGTACATTTGTTGAGAACTGATTGTAAAGGTGCTGAATGTTGAGGAGTACATTTGTTGAATGATTATTGTAAATGTGCTGAGTGTTGAGGCGTACATTTGATTAGGGCTGATTGTAAAGGTGCTGAGTGTTAAGGCGTACATTTGTTGATTGTAGCTTGTAAGATGTTGAGTGTGAGGCGTAATGTTGTTTTGACGTTGAAGCCTCAATTATTTAAATGTAAATATTCACTTAAAGCATAAAATTGATAACTATAATTATTGATTGAGTTGGACAGCCTAAAATAGATAGAAATTGTGTAATTAATCGTGCGTTATGTGCCCTTACTTAGCCCACACCCATACCCTTATAAGGCCACTGAACAATCAAAGCCAAAATCAAATGCTATACTGTCTTTGATTTATTCTATCTAGTTCTACGATATCTGAGATGTTTCTAATGTGGTGTATTTGTATTAGACCTTCTATCAACCCCCTGCCGTGACTCACCAGGAAGCCTTCTATTACACAATACTTTAATGTTTCCATTTGGTACTGTCAGAAGTATTCAGTATATATAGCCCGCTGTGAAGCAAAGGTCACTTTGACTAACTGCCCTTAAACAGAGGCATTCCAAAGAAAAATTATATGGCCCTTAGTTAAATTTTAATGCTCTCTACAACCATATGTTAAAGAGACAACTTTCCAGAAAAACCCTTAGGAGAATCATCACAAGATGGAACGATAATACTTTGGTCAATGGTTATATAACCAGGTATTATTGGCTTTTTCAACAGCACTGTTGTGTGAGGTTTGTTCTATACTATATGAGGAGAAAATTCGTTAAAATACTCATAGTTCTCCTATATCAAAACAGGTTAATACCATTCTCATACATACAGCGACATTAATATCATTCTTCAATCTCAAGCCAGTTTGATGTTGTTCTCCTCTCTCAAGCCAGGTCAATATAGTTCTGTTACATACATCCACATCAGTATCATTCTTCAATCTCAAGCCAGGTTAATATAGTTCTCTTACATACAGCAACATCAGTATCATTCTTCAATCTCAAGCCAGTTTGATGTTGTTCTCCTCTCTCAAGCCAGGTTAATATCGTTCTCATACATACGGCGACATTAATATCATTCTTCAATCTTAAGCCAGTTTGATGTTGTTCTCCTCTCTCAAGCCAGGTCAATATAGTTCTGTTACATACATCCACATCAGTATCATTCTTAAATCTCAAGCCAGGTTAATATCGTTCTGTTACATACATCCACATCAGTATCATTCTTAAATCTCAAGCCAGTTTGATGTTGTTCTCCTCTCTCAAGCCAGGTTAATATCGTTCTCTTACATACAGCGACATCAATATCATTCTTCAATCTCAAGCCAGTTTGATGTTGTTCTCCTCTCTCAAGCCAGGTCAATATAGTTCTGTTACATACATCCACATCAGTATCATTCTTCAATCTCAAGCCAGGTTAATATAGTTCTCTTACATACAGCAACATCAGTATCATTCTTTAATCTCAAGCCAAGTTAATATTGCTTTATGTCAAGCCAGGTTAATATCGTTCCCTTACATACAGCCACATCAGTATCATTCCTCAATGTCAAGCCAGATTAATATAGTTTTCTTACATACAGCCACATCAGTATCATTCCTCAATGTCAAGCCAGATTAATATAGTTTTCTTACATACAGCCACATCAGTATCATTCCTCAATGTCAAGCCAGATTAATATAGTTTTCTTACATACATCCACATCAGTATCATTCCTCAATGTCAAGCCAGATTAATATAGTTTTCTTACATACAGCCACATCAGTATCATTCCTCAATGTCAAGCCAGATTAATATAGTTTTCTTACATACAGCCACATCAGTATCATTCCTCAATGTCAAGCCAGATTAATATAGTTTTCTTATATACAGCCACATCAGTATCCAGTATCATTCTCCAATCTCAAGCCAGTTTGATGTTGTTCTTCTCTCTCAAGCCAGGTTTATTCGTTCTCTTTCATACAGCCAGATCAGTTTCATTCTTCGATCCCAAGTTAGTTAAGTATTGTTCTCCTACCTACCTGGGTCATTGTTATTGCCCAACCCGACGCCAGGATAAGATGTAGAGTTAAAAACGATGATTTATACTATCTAGAAGGTAATAAAGTGTTTACAAAACTGGTCGGCAATGAAAAGTTGTCTGAATAAATTTGAAAAATAAAAGCGTAGGTGTGTGACATATAATTTATATGAAAAAGAAACATCAAATAAATCGGGAAATAGACTATTCAAGGTGAACTTTCGAGAGGGCTTGAGGAACATGACATTATAAGAACTGACAGTACAATATATGAGGAAGGGATTATTGTTGTTATAGGTCGATTGCATGGAAAACTCTTTCCATTGGCTATGTGACTCATTTACCGGTGCGCGAGACTGGGGCGCCGGAAGAGTTTTTGCCCCAAGTGGTCGACCTAGTAAACATTGAGGAAATGATGGGTGGAATGAACGGAAGCTGAATATGAATTTAATGAAAGGATGTAATAATATTACTCGAACAAAGTGAAAGTGGGGTCGTTTTGAAAAAGGCTAGCAGACTACTGGGGAGAAGAGTAAACGCCAATGCTTGATTGATGAGTTATAAAAATGTTTCCTTATTTCACAAATTTATGAGCTCTTGTAAAAAGAGTACATAGTTAAAAACATAGGTGTGACTAAGTGTGACATAAACACTCCTCGGAAGAGTAGGCGTTGCGGAATGCAAATTACAAGCCCAACTTATACCTCCCTACTCAAAGATCGTAAAGTGGACTTATAATAAGCGTATAGGAGCCGGCACGAGCGCAGCGAACGAAAATTACGGCCGGCGTTAATAGAAACATCAGCGGCCGCTTGCGCAAATTGTTGGCTCAGTTTGTTCTATCGACATACTCGTACATTGCAATTCCCTCTCGACTGTTACCGCCCCTCACGTCTTTTCACACTCAGCCTGGCTTGAGGTAGAAGAACGTCAGTGACCTGGATTGAAGTAGGAGAACGTCAGTGACCTGGCTTGAGGCAGAAGAATGGCAGTGACCTGGCTCGAGGCAGAAGAACTTCAGTGTCCTTGCTTGAGATAGAACGTCAGTGACCTTGTTTGAGGCAGGCGAACGTCAGTGACCTGTCTTGATGCAGAAGAACGTCAGTATCCTTACTTGAGATAGAACGTCAGTGACCTGACTGGACGTAAAAGAACGTCAGGGCCCTTGCTAGAGGCAGAACGTCAGTGACCTTGTTTGAGGCAGGCGAACGTCAGTGACCTGTCTTGATGCAGAAGAACGTCAGTGTCCTTACTTGAGATAGAATGTCAGTGACCTTGTTTGAGGCAGACGAATGTCAGTTGCCTTACTTGAGGTAGTAGAACTTAAGTAACTTGGGTTTTGCCATATCAACTGAAGTAATTTGGATTGAGGCAGGAAAGCGAAATTTACTTATCGTAAGATACAAGAACTTCAGTGACTTGGCTTCAGGTATGAGAACTTCATAGACCTCACTTCAGGCAGAAGACTATGACTTGGTTTGAGATAGAAGGACTATATTGATCTTGTTTGTAGTAAATGGATCTTTACCAAGTTGTTGATATTAACATAATATGACAGAATTAAAAAAAATTGAAATCCTGATGGTTAGAAACAGCTGATAAAAACACCCGTTGGATGTTCCCTACAGTATATTGGATTTAGAGGTGAAGTGACAACAACAAGACTGGTGATCAAAGAATTGATATTACAGTATTCGAAAAATAACCCTTTATTTACATATTCTTTAACCTTTTTTAGAGAGCCAAAGATACTCAGCAGATTAAATTTCAAAAGTTGGACTGTTGATGAAATCAAGAGTTGTGTCGAACAAGCGACGATATGGTCAATCAGTTGAGAGGGCGGCTGGCGTCTTTCCAACTGGTGTCGCATGTCGACAACACACATATTGTCACCAATAATTGGCATGGCCATGTTTATGGAACAATATTACCCCTCCGGACCACAATACGTAGGAAGGAATTAGGGGATCACTGAAATTCGAGACGAAGGATTTTAGTATAAATAGGTTACAACTAAATTAGAGTAATCTGTATAAGGAAGAAGCATGCTTAAGTTTTGGGGTGAACATAAATGAAATGTCTTTTTGGTCAAACTACACCATTGGTATTTTATCATATTCTACAAAAGTTGGGACAATGATCCAAGAAACATCTTTGGAACATTATTAAGGGAATCTCCTGATATTTTAACTCATAACTCTCCTCACTGGAGGAGGAAGTGGCAACCGTTAGGCTAACATGATGCCAAATTATTTTAGAGTTATAATGACATAATACACCTGATGTACTACTATTCCACAATAATGGCTTGACCGTGATTTTTTATAGGTCTAACCAGAACTTCTATTCGTCAACAGACTGCCGAACTTGATTGTTCTGACACCTAAAGAATTAAAACCCATTTCAAACAATGATACACTATAGGCCTTGTAAAAATCTGGTTAGTTCATGGTACATTATGGGAGGACTGATCCAGAGTGTGGCTAGAGGAGAAGATGTGAATAAATGATTAAGGAGTGACGAATGAATGCATGGTTTGTTTATTTTTCAGCATGAAAAAGAATTACAATAGTGATTAAGCACAATAGAACCATTCAGAGCATTAAAGTAGGCCCAATTAGAAGAAGTGCAATATGGACATAAAACATATAAATGTAGGCATTAAAGCATAAAAAAATTAAAACAAAAATAAAAAAATTTAAAGGATACACTAAGACTAGGTGTTACAACTAAGGAAATTGCAGGCACGCCGCCTGTGCGTAGGCCTGAGCTGTATTGAGCCTAAACACAATAGAGCCTAGACAGTAAAATAGACCATTTAAAAACATGTTAAAAATATATATAAATATTATTTAAAATTAGTATACAATACAAATAAAATTTAAAACGTGTAAAAAAATATAAAATTATGTTGAACTTAAGTGTTGACTAAAACAAAATTGACTAAAACATTTTTAGAATTGAATATGACAATGTGTGAATGAATGATACCTTTGCGTGAGCTAATGAAACATTTTAACCATCATACGAATCTACTATTAAAACATATGTAAAACATGATACGCAATAGTAATAATTAATGTAATATTTTGTACTTGCCAAATTACTGTACTCACGATGATGTTGATGATTATGTCTGTTGAAGAAGCCCAGTCAATGAGAATATCGAGCTTTTGACGTTCCACCTTTCTTAACAGTAGCTGGACTACATCACTACATATCGTCATCATCACCACGAGTGTTCTGCCCTCAGGCAAATACTGATGCACACTCCACCAACATCTCTGTTTTGATAGTTACTTCTGTTGAGGAAGCCAAGTCAATGAGAATATCGAGCTTTTGACGTTCCACCTTTCTTAACAGTAGCTGGACTACATCACTACATATCGTCATCATCACCACGAGTGTTCTGCCCTCAGGCAAATACTGATGCACACTCCACCAACATCTCTGTTTTGATAGTTACGTCTGTTGAGGAAGCTCAGTCAATGAGAATATCGAGCTTTTGACGTTCCACCTTGCCTAACAGTAGCTGGACTACATCACTACATATCGTCATCATCACAATTACTGTACTCACGATGATGTTGATAGTTACGTCTGTTGAGGAAGCTCAGTCAATGAGAATATCGAGCTTTTGACGTTCCACCTTTCTTGACATTAGCTGGACTACATCACTACATATCGTCATCATCACAATTACTGTACTCACGATGATGTTGATAGTTACGTCTGTTGAGGAAGCTCAGTCAATGAGAATATCGAGCTTTTGACGTTCCACCTTTCTTAACAGTAGCTGGACTACATCACTACATATCGTCATCATCACACGAGTGTTCTGCCCTCAGGCAAATAATGCTGCACACTCCACCAACCTCTCTGTTTTGAACAAATCGTTTTGTTGTCTTATTTCCCTCCGATCTATAAATTTTCCACCATCTGATGTTTTCTTATTCCCTTCCCTTTTAACTTTTCCTTCTATAGCGGTTCTCAACAGGCTATCCGCTCTCACCACATGCCCTAATTAATTCATGTTTCTTCTTATAGTTTTAAATATTTCCTTCTTTTTACCCACTCTCCTCAGGATTTCTTCATCTCGCACACTATCTTCACATCCATTTTGTCAGTCTTCTCCAAATCCACATGTCCATTGCTTCCACTCTCTTATGGTCTTCTTTCCTGAGAGTCCATGTTCCGCTCCATATAATAACATCTAATAATAGAACAGGTCAAATATAACATTTAATAAATATTTGCCTCAACTTGTTATCCAATGGTATGCAAATTAAACTTCTATTTGTGGAGTACTAAGCTACTACAAACAGTAATTTTACGGGTTTTCATTTCTTTTTTTAGAACAAGTATTGCTTTTATTAAAAAAATAAGTGTGACATTCAAACGACGCGATGCAAAGATCATCAAACTCACCATAAACTGCATGACTATGGAAACCGTGTCGGCTACAAATAATAGCGGAGAACCCCTGTTGTTGTCATTACAATGTACGGGCAGGCCAAGCCCACAGACACCTGCCCTTGATTTATATCCCCTGCAACTTATGGTTCTGTCCATCACGGCAAGTGTCTATAGATACTCCAACTTTATGGTCAGTGAATGCAGTGGAACGGTTGTCAAGTGTTTGACTTTGTGCAGATTTATTGATCGTCAAGGGAAAATTTATGTCAAAGTTCCTACTGATGTTGGACTTTTGAGTTAATTTTTATGGTGCATCTTGCTACCAAGTTATACTTCGTCAACATTACAAATAGTATCTCTTATTTTCTTACGGTATTAAAAATAATGGCTTCAGAATTTAAATTGACAACTTTGGTTTTTAAATATTATCTCATTTAATTGTTATTATTAGTATATATTATATTTGCTCACCTAAAACATATTATTAATAATATATGTTCAATTTAAGCATCATCACGGTGAAAAATAATACAATGACTCTCTTAGACAAATTGTAGTTTTGCTTGCTTCTTTGTGTTTATGCAAAATTCATGTTGTCTGTATGGAGAGGTCCACTGAACAGAACTTTGGCATTAAATTCATAATCTAATATTTAGGTCTAAGACCACTTTCCTGTATATTTAGGGTTTTAATATGATCACGTTAACGTTCAATTTTAAATAGTAAAATTTTAATTATTTAATATCCGCACGTGATTGTGTTCGTTTTTTTATTTATTCATTTTTATTTACAGGATTTGCAAAGTAATTGTCAAAGAAAAATAACAATTAAATGAATTTATTATACTTTTTGTTAAATGAAAACATGTCTCATCAAATTAATATGAGCAATAATATAAAAGTTACGCGTATTCGTGGATATTATCAGTTTAGCCAGTGCAGTTACAATTGAAAACTATACAATCGAACTTAGTTTTTTTTAAATATGGTTATAAATAATATTTCAGAATTAAACGCACGTTGTCTGTTGTTGACTACTAACTAACTGGCACTGGTAGAACAACAATTAATTAGTCTCAGTTTCATGCTATCGGATTCTGTACAGATTGCAATGCCATCATGTAGTTCTTCGAACTTATGACGTATTCGTCACAATCACTTAATTGATCATAGCACGATTTATCTAGTCGTCCAGGTTAATATTGTTGATTATGTGTAATTATTTTGAATATGTTATTATATAATTTAATATTGTGAATCTTATACTCAATTAAGGCGAAACATTTTAGCGGAGGAACGTGAATGATTGAACTTCGTCTGTGTTCAGATTTGAAACTAATTTTATGTTATAGTATGTTTTAGTATTTCCGGAAGAAAATATTATGGTTAAGACATATTAAAACTCTTAGAAATTTTACATAATGAGTGGCCATAGAGGATCCGTAAGAACCAGTTATGAAATGCGTAGCAACAGCCAAAAACTTTATTTAGCCTAAGGTAAAGAAATTATATTTCAAGCAATCATATCTTTATCGGGGCCCTCATTACTTCAATATATTACCATTTGACATCAAGCAAGACATAAATCTAAAGGCATTTTGTTCTAGCGTTGCTAACTGGCTTTTTTCTTTAAATAATTTAGATTTCTTAAATGAATCCTTGTCATAAAATTAATAATTTAATACATATACCTGATCCATGGCTGATTGCATATCAGGTGCTTTGTAAATAGGTAATTATTTTTAAAGACGATTTAATTTTAATAAAAGTTAGTTTTCTTTAGTTTTCTTTATTTTAATGTAAATATTACCCTAGGTTAAGTTATTGCAGTCATTTGTAAAAATGGCTTATACCATTTATATGTATTTTCTAAGATATTGTTGATGTGTATTAGTTATTTTTATTTTCCCCAATTTATTATTTCATTGTTTTGATATATTATGGTTATTTAATTGTTCTATTGTATTCTCTTCATGTGCTGCGGACGGCTGCTCAGCTTGTATGTAAAATGACGGACTGGACTCTTAATTTATATTATATTAATTGATTGTATTTTTTGTAACCTAACCACACTACTGGTAACAGTGGTTAGGGAATTCAGAGCCCTTTAACTGTATTGCATATTGTAATTTAATGCTGAATAAACTCATTATTTCATTTCATAAATCAAGTAGGTAACCACTGTTCTTAAAATTTACACTCATTACTACAATTGCTCTTAATTTATTGTACAAAGCCTAAATAGTTAATATTAGCACGGGGGATAGTGATGTAACCCAACTACTTAGCTACAATATTTTGATAGCTCAAACAACATTTTACTGATGAGAATTGACAGAGTTATATTGGTTGAGAACCAGACAACAAAATTTTGTAGGTTCTAATGAACACAGTGATGTAGTTTTATAGGCGTTACAATCTGTTGGTAAATCTCAGAACTAGTTTCTCTCTTACTATTTTGAGAAGATGACTGTGGTTCGTGTCTTTGCAGGTAATTTATTATAAACGATCATTAAATGTACTAAAACTAGTATTTTTTTAACTAAAAAATAACTGCAGAATACAAATATAACATTTCCTTTGAAAACATCTGGTATTATTAGGGTTAAAATTGAATGTAAATGTTAGCCTTTAAAATATTTCAGGCTAGGAATAAAGCCCTCTGTTGTTATTACTGAAAATTTATAAACTTATAATACATTGTTATTCTGATATATAGTGCTTATAAAAATTAATTTTATAAGCATTATACAATATTAGTTTATGTTGCACTTTAATGTGCACTGTTATTTATTAATGATCAGAATATATTAAATTTTGCATGTAGCCTATTTGTTGTCCAGATTATAATGCAGCTAGGCTTCAAAGTGTTTGACCAAACCTTTTTATTTCAGACCCTAAAATTTTGAGCTTCCTCAACAACCAGCAGTTGTTAGAGCTTCTTGACAACTTTGACATCGAAGTTGTATGATTTGTATGACGAAGTCCCACAATTTCAGTTGGTTGTTGCTAACCAATTAGAAAAAGAACCTCATCATTGTCCATCACCTCCTAATTCTGATGTACCACTAGAAGTTTGTTTAGCTGAAGGGAAAAGAAAAAAGGAGAATATTTATGGAGTGGAACCCATGCATGAGGTATTGAGGTACAACGACGGGATGAAAAAATGAAAGAATATTCGAGTGTGTTCTGTCAAAACGTTGTAAAAATGTACAATGAGAAAATGGGAGGTGTTGACATTGGTGATCAACAAATGGAGGCATATAGAACAATTTTTAAACCAAGAAGTGACCCTTGAAAGCGTTCCTCCATTTCATTGATTTGGCAGCTGTACACTTTCAAATTCGTGGATGAAGAACAGATCAGACGCCAGAGCAAATAGCGTAGGGAACAGATGAACTTGACTTGACGAAACTTAAATTATAAGTTGCCTAGAAACTAACTGCAACACCTACGAACAACAAATATCCGCAACAAGAAGAAAAACAAGAACTGGTGCCTGCTTCAAAGAAACCTAAATTTTCCTTGAAGCAGGAACATTTAGGCTTATCTGGTGAAGGCATTCTATCATGCCTTTACCAGATAAGCGCACGATGGGATTTCCCATTGGCCAGTTATGGAAGATCTAACAATGAACAGAAATTGTAGGGTCCTTGGTTGTCGAAGCGAACAAAAGTCAGATACACTAAATGCAACATATATTTATACCTGTCAGTAAAATTAAAGATTTAAAAAATTTCATAAGAAGTAATTTTAGTATTATTAGATGAACATACCAATTAAATTGTTACCAATTATTGTTGTTTAAATTGTACATTTTAAGAACTTTGTTAATATTTTGAACCTAAATATACAAATTTTATATAAACTATTATGTGTTTTGTATTATTTACCATCGTTAATCCGTAATAATTTACAACTTATATTTAAAAACTAAATGTATTAACTTTATATGAATATTAGGAAAAAATTAAGGGCGTTAAGACCCAGGCCACAAAATATTGTGGCCAATTAAAATATATAAAGTAATAAAAATAAAAAATGAAAAAAATTTTAGCTATCATTTGGCCTATCAATAGCTCGTTAAAACAACATTATAAATAACATTTAATAAATAGTAATCTATGGCCAACGTTTGAGGAGATTGTAGACGATAATTTCTGTTCTCAGCCCTCTTAATACCGACTAGGCATACACTCAATGATTGCCGTCGGAACAGAGAAGTCTGAAGTGTCGCGTTGGATGTTGTCTAGAAAAGAGAATCAAAGGTTTTTAGTTAATTAAAAATCAAACCATAACTACGTGGGTCGTATTACACTTTCATCTGTAGGCCCCTTCATTGCCCTGGCTCTTATGCTATTAATAGATGACCCTATAATAAGTGAATTCAGTTAGAACCGGACTGTACAAGTCATCCACACTCATCCTGGACTGAAGTCCTTAAAATACGTAAACGCTGTGTCGGTATCTCACTTTTGAATAATATAAATAATAATCTAATAATTAATGAGTCATATAGTAATAAGTAAAACAAGAGTTGGACATAAGTAGCGTTGATAAAGCATCATTATTTTGAATTCATTTCCTTAGTTAAAAGAGCATCATTTCCAGTCCGTGAGTCAGACCAGTGCTATTCAGACCCACTTCTAAATTTGCAACATTTCGCAGGATTCAGAGCCCCGGAGGAAGACCTATAACCTCTTCACTTGAAGGTTACGTGGCAATAAACATTCAAGTGGACAGGTCTGGTACAAATTACAGGCTTGTGCTGTGGTACGGGCAGTGATTAGCCCGCATTAATAGAAACATCAGAGTGGCTGCAGGGGCGCTGCGGGCGGCGGCATCATGCACTAAACACCCGCCATGTAATCTGGCCTCGACTGTAGTTTGTAATTAACCACAGTGATGTTATTATCGACCGGCCTCTAGTCTAGTACCGAAACTCGTTGAATTATGTATAGTTAGAAGTGGAATGTACTAGTTTCTCTCCTATTTAACTTGGAATGTCTTTATACGTTTTTACGTTCGAACACTAAAGACTCCTAGACATTTTTAATAACTTTTAAAAACGAGCTCGTTCTTCAAGCTCGTTTCTTACTGGATACATAATTTAATGTTATAAGATGACACAAACACTCCAGTAAATAGATTTTTAATTTTGTATGCCTTTCGGTAACAAAGTTGCCATCTTCAGACACACGAACTAAATTAATATTGTTTACATTTGATTGATTTTAAGAACACATGGTAAAATAAAAATAAAACATATGAAATAATTTAAATAAGAAAATAATAATTTTTTATATTTAAGCTTTTATAAGCGTCTAATTTATTCTGTATTTTGAACTTCTTTTAGTAAATTACATTTTGTATTATATGATTACAAGAATGATAAATAAGAAAAGAAAACAAATTGAAAAACAAAACGGAAAAAACTATTACCCGAAAAATAAAAGTCTGTTTGGAGAAGTGTTACATAAGATTTTTTGTCAAACGTAATTAAAAAAGTAAAAAAAAAAACACTCTAATGTAAATTTATTGTTTAAATGTACATCAAGGTTAAAATATTTACATGACAATCCAAAGGACAAAATTAAAAATGAAGAAAAGTCTGGAATTTATGAAATTGAATGTGAAAATTGCAATAAAATATATATTGGTCAAACCAAAGAACATTTTCAACAAGATTAAAAGAACACAAATATCATTTAAAACTTATCAAGAGGAGAAATCAACGATTGAAAAATACTGCATAAATTTCTACCATAGTTAAAAAAAATATAATTTACTAAAAGAAGTTCAAAATAAAGAACAATTAGATGCTTATATATAAAAAATTCAAAGAAATTCTTGTTACTAACGAGCCAGGAATATTTGAAAAGTCACCACTATTATTTTAAATGTATACAATTGGTATATATATTTTTATTATTTTTATTTAAATTATTCCATATGTTTTATTTTTATTTTACCATGTGTTCTTCAAATCAATCAAATGTAAACAATATTAATTTAGTTCGTGTGTCTGAAGATGGTAACTTTGTTACCGAAAGGCCTAACAAAATTAAAAAAAACTATTTACTGGAATGTTTGTTTCATCTTATAACATTAAATTAGTTTTATGTAATTGGTAGCAAATTTCAAGTAATGAAATATCAAATTCGATTTTTAAACAAATGTGCATACTTCTGATTGACTCGCCTCCTACTTTAACTACAGATTTGTTTTAATAGGATTTACTGGACAATTTGTACAATAAATTGTGTGTAAATATATATTTCACTTTTTATGTTCAAAGTGCCTCAACCCCTACTGTAGTTAAGCTTACTACGAAGAAACTTAAATTTAGCACGTAGTATGGCCTAGTCCATCGAAATATGATAATAAAATCCTGAACGTACTTTATTTTCATGCTTGATAACAGATGACTAACCTCATGACAGTAAAGCAGTTTATCTGTTGTAACTAATAATATAAGTGGGTCTACCCAGTAAACAATCTTAATTTTAAAGAATGTGAAGAACATGTTTAACAACTGATAAACAATTATGAATATATCATTTTGAAAAATTTTTCATCATGGTACTTATATTAATAGTATCTTTCAATATGTGCGAGAAACATAAACCAAACAACCAAATAATTTATTAAAATAAATTTAAAGCTTAATTTAGGATGGCGGTGGTGTATTATTATTCTCTTTAGAATCCTTCCTGGTTAGTATTATTAAACAATATAAAATGTAAAATAAATCAAAATATACTTTTAAAAAGTGTAAAAGTGACAACTAACTTTAACAATTAAAATGCATAAAACAACAAAACTCAACAATCTTCATTGATAAATATCTAATAATAGATTATATACATAAGGAATCCTATTTACAGCATCTAGCTTTAACAATAATGAATAATACACAACATCAAAACTCAACAACAACAAATTAAAGATCTTATAATATGCCTTGTATTATTAAGAAATACTAAATATAACAACAAACTTTAATACAAAAAAATATGCATAAAACACCAAACTCTGGACAGTAATAAAAAATACACAACTCAAAAATTCAACAGCAAATATCTAATACCACAATTTTACTCTTAAGCAAACTTAAATATAACAACCAACTCTAACAGTAATAAAATATATATAAAAAACTAAGGCTTAAAAAGCAACTATATTACACTCCTAAGTAATCTTTAATTTAACAAACAACATAAACAATAGTAAAATAGTATTAGATACTAACATTTAAAAATAACTAAATTCTAATAATATTCATTATTCTCATCTTGATAATGATTCTATATTCCATATTAAATGTTGATAAATGTGTTTTTTATTATAAAAGTAACAATAAGAATCATGATTTCATAACAATCTCAATCATGTGTTTTCATAATGACAGCTCAGGGCAAGGTTGTCATCAGCGTGAGGAGTTGTTACTTCGTGGGCGATGGAACTTTGGAGGTCGGTGACACAGCATTTAACATGGTGATTGGTCTTCTGCGCGTGGCTGAGGAATGATGATGATGAAATATTCAAAGGCTTCAGGCTCTAGGCGTGAATTATTTTTTGGATTTGAAGTACAGAACACAAAGGTAACAATGTACATAAACTATTTTATTTTCAGATGATACATTTTAGTTTCCAAAATATTGGCTGTATTCTGAAATCTAATGGTTAAAAAGGAGCTAAAATACGCTTTGAAATGGATGAAACAAGGAATGCAAATATTTTTCTTCTTTACTCATCAAATTAATTGTAGGTGTACTCTATTTTTATAATATATTCACTATGGAGGCTCTCAGTACTAATAACGTACCTTTGCCGTAACAAAGACTACACATACACACGTACGGAACTAGTGGTCCTCCCACCCACCCTCAGGTGTACGACGTCAAGAACTACAGGTACTTAATCATTTCAGCACTCTGCAAAATTATTTGCAACATTTAAAAAAAACGTTTCGACAAGTGAGTTGACCGATGGTTCGATTGATAATTGATTGCCAAGTGTTATGGGCTGTAAAGATCGTTGTTTCGATATGTGAGTTAGATTGACTGTGAACTATCTCCAATAATAGTAGACGCCAGTATAACTTCCATAGGCATGTTGCAATTCTTGGGAGAGGAAACTTAGAAGTTGTGTTATATTCGAAGATAGACGTATTTTCGAATGTGATCATTATATTGTAATAGTAGACGCCTACACAGAGTGGTTATTGATAAAAATGATTTTAAAAGAAGTTTATTGCGGTTGGATCACGGGTTTTAACACTAAATAACAAAATATTGATTACATATTCAAAATAATCATTTAGATCTTATTGGACAGAAATAGTTTCAAAACGGTGTCACACAAAAAAAAAAAATGATTTCTCAACATTTAGTGTCTATTATACCTTCAGAAGTGCCAAAAAGTTTCTCTTGGCGTAAGTTATATTACTTTAAACAATAGTATTCCCGAGGGACTTTTTATTTTTTATCATACAATACTTGAACAACATTTTAAATTTAAATCGTATTGTTCATCAAATTAGACATTATGGATATCATTTTATACAATAATAGTCATTTCGTCTAACGGGTGACGTCCCGTGGAGGAAGTGGTGACATTGAAATGTTAGCTTAAATTGAGTATCACCTCATTTTAAAGGTTTTTGGTTTTAGAATACAATGCCGCCAATTCAACTTCAAAAGGTTCACTCAGTCAATAATGGCAGCCCTTTCAAGTTTTGTAATTTTGTTAACGGTTTTACTTGGGATAATTTTGAGTGTCGCAGCAGGTGTCTAGAACCATCTTAGTAATTAAGAAAATAAACACTTTTTAGTACGTTTGCATGTTCATTTTATTCCTCGAAGAAAAAAAGAAATTAGTTGTTACAGTCTTAAAATGTTTAGCTTCCGTCAAACAAGTATTGAAAGGGCTGCCACTTTTGTTTGGGTAAACATTTTGAAGTCGCATTTGAGGAATTGTATTCTAAAACTAAAGATATTTACAATGAGGTGCTACTCAATCTGAGGTTACATTTAAAATTGTCACGACTTTCTCCACGGGACGTCCCCCGTTAGGGGAATCGACTGAAAAATGTGTCATAACGTAGGAAACAATTCCAATGACAAAACGCTAAAGTGTCATAGTTCTACATTCACTAATACAGAAATTATAACTAAGTTCTAAGAGAAGTTCTCCTTTTGGCACGCCTGGTATATAATATATACAAGTTATATGTATAATAAATTTAAACTAGTTATAATACTTCACTCATTTCTGACCCAAGTCAAATAGTTACACCATACACAGAAAACTGTAGCTTATCGATTTCAGTTAATTGTTTTTTGAGGCCCCGATGTCTCGTTTCCTCATCAGGAAAGTACAGTATTGAGTTACAAACACTCAACACTCTCAACGTTAGGTCGAGCAGAGACAATTAGATGGCGTCCATTGTTGACCTCCTTTATTAGGTCTATTGTTTCATATAGCGCTCCTTCAGCCCTCTATATATGGGTTAGTTTATTGCAAGCGACGGCCTTCTTTAACGCTGTGGAATAGGCTTTTAATTTAATAAAATGTTATTAAAATGTGATTGAGCTTTGCATTTAATGAAAATAAAAACTTAAATAATGTCTAACTTTTAGTGCAATCTGTTTTTTATCGCATATGTTAACCGCTTAACACAACAGATCTATGTGACCAAGATATGATTAAAATGAGATTAATAATTTAATATATCCTGTCTATGTATTTTTTTGCTTAAACTGAACTGACACAAGTACAGTCTTTAAGAAAATATAATAAAATAACATTTATTTTTAAATGTCAACCTATATGTATTTATAGAATAAGGTTATAATGAATATCTGAATGTAAAATATTTACGAAAAAACAAACTAACAAGAACGTATGACTCTTTAAGCCAAAGCTACGTATATAAACCATAGACTACAGAAACAAGAAGTCTATCCACTCATGTGTGTCCCGTGAAACAGGTTTTCCTGTGTATAAAATTAGATCTTGTCCTGTTTTCACAGGTAGCGTCAGCGGTCTCCCTCCCTATGTGCTCTTTAGCAAGCGCTGACTAGTAGTACACAAATTAGTCATTTGAGTACTTTTTTGAAACAATTCACCGTTAGATAGTAGCACAGGCACGTGTCTACAGCATTATTTAGTCCTGTCTTTTCTATAGTCAGTGGTCTAACTGACATCAAGATTATTTATATCTTAAAACACATGTGTAACTACCTAAAGCTTAGTTTAAACTGACAATGTAGTTATGTATTTTTAATGCCGAGTATAGACATTAAAATAAATAGTATATATATATGAGAAATCAAAATATGTTTCCTTCTGTACAACTAACTATAGCTAAATTGTGGAAAGTAGTGTGTATATAAAGCAAAATAAAGAAATAAAAAAAAGAAACCAAAATAAAAAAACAAACACATTAGGTTATTTTTATCCATTGCTCTATATGTAAGCTAACGAAATAATATTTCACAATATACAAAGAGAGTCTGATAAGAGATATAAAAGAAATGTTCGGTCTATTTTGCCTTCAATAGTAATAAAAAAAGCCTCAAGTCTAATGTTTGCTGCTAGATGAATAGTTGATTTTTTGTCTATTCCTGTCAGAATACAATTTTCTACATTTTCATTTCGTTGGGAACAATGTAAAACACATAGTGGTTAGTTTTATTTGTTTCACCTTTCTCTGTCGTGATATAAAATAGTTTGTTTTTATTATTAAGGGCACAAGACTGGGACCTGGAGATGGCAGGCCTGTTTGGGGTTTGTCTCTTCCGGCTGGAGCAGTGCCAATGTATTGACACTTGGCAAGTAAAATTATATTTACGTTGTCTTTATAAGTAAAATAAAAATATTAAAAAAAAGTAACAGTATTACAATATTTCCCAAATATATTATTATTATCTATTATAAAACATTAATTTATTATTGATAATATTTGTAAAAATACTAATATGTGATAATATTGAAAAAATATGTTTATCTTATAATTTGTTTTATTTAAGGTGCATTAGTTGAAGGCTACCTTTCTTTTAAAATTTACATTTATTAAAATCTGTACAAATTTAAATCCATCTAGATAATTGAAAATAATTAATTAATGTAGATTATTAACATAATATATGAATATACTTAGAAACTGTTGTTTTCGAAAATAGGGTAATTTGTTGAATAAAATAAAATTTCAAGTAACACGTTTATCGAAAAACAAGCGTCGTGCGTCAGTTTTGCTCCCTACATATTATCGGACACCAGATCTCGGTGGAAGCAAGTGTTGCGTGATAATTTTGCTCCTTCAATTTTGTTGGACACCAGATCTGCGTGTATTCAAGAAGGCCACAGCACACTGAAGGAGCAAAAACGGTGGAAGCAATAGTGTTGTGTGTTAGTTTTGTTCGCTACTAACCAGCTCTGCGTGTATTCAAGAGGGAAGTCACATAATCAAC
Source organism: Stictocephala bisonia (assembly GCA_035578905.1). Classification (NCBI taxonomy): domain Eukaryota; kingdom Metazoa; phylum Arthropoda; class Insecta; order Hemiptera; family Membracidae; genus Stictocephala; species Stictocephala bisonia. Next base: position 5,473,586 of record JAQJVL010000011.1, read on the forward strand.
TAGCAAAACGGTGGAAGAGAGTGCAATGCGTTAGTTTTGCTCCTTCAATTTGGTCGGACACCAGATCTGTGTGTATTTAAAAGGGCCACCGCACACCGGAAGAGAGAAACTGTGAAAGCAGGTCTAGTGTTGTGCCTAATTTTGTCTCCCTAAATTTTGTCGGACAACAGCTCTACGTGTATTCATTCAATTATGTCGCCGCTCAGCAGTTGAGAACGGCGGGTATTCGAAGTGCTCCGTTGCTGGAATTATTTAGGTTTACGCAAGTTACAGTCTGACACCGGCTTCTGAATTGAGTTGTGGTCTTTTTATGATAGTTTATTGGATTTTAAGTAATTTATATATTTTTATTTCAAGCAATCAACTTCATCCATCCTAAATATACGCGTCTTTTATTTTTATTCTTACATTAGTGTCATGACAATAAATATTCACCTCTTATGATCCTCCTCTTTCTACTATTAATCTTCTCCCTGCTTAGTTGTACCTAAGGCATTTCAAAACTCTTGATACTTATTCGGTAATAGTTATAACATGACACTTTTCAGTTTCAAAATGAAGGAGGATAAGTTTCTTTTCTTGTTCATAGGGGACCTCAATATTCTCCTTTATTGCAGTTAGTTTAGCGAGTTTAATACAGTTGGCTTCTTAGATTTCGTCAACTCTTATGTTGATCCGCTGAAGATCAACTCAAAACTAATTTTTACACTTAAATCGTTCGCGTAAAAATGCGCCGTAAAGTTGGTGAGTGGAGTAAAGAGTTAAAATACTTAAGGCAGAATGACGAGTAGTATTTTGCTCTCCAGCTTTATGATATCCTATTCAGCTGTGAGATTGTATGCCTTACCTTGAGTACAATGAGTCATGGAGGTGGTAGGTTTGTAAGCTATGGTCTTGTTTGCCATATGTTCACGCTTGTGGTTTGTTCCTAAAAATTGCAGTATTCTCAGCTTACACTGCGTTGGCTCCAAGTGGTATAGGTGGGAGGCCGTTTGCACGGCTCGTGCCGGCCCGGCTAACCAGGTCGTTCGTATGCTTCGCGTCCGATTAATTCAGCCGAGAACATCATAATTGTGGCGACTGGGAGGTGGAGCCACGGCACTTGTCTTATGCTAATCTGCCCGTAGGCGGGCCTGACCACCTCAAACAGTCGAACCCACTCACCCTCTCCCTTCAACTGTACACAAAATAAATGCCGTTTTCTTTTCCTAATCGTTACGTATCGCAAGGCCGCAAATGCCTTTATGGTACGAAAGCCGTAAGGTAAACCTTTCTTGCCACACTCCAATAAAGAAATAAGTTGCTATAAATTATCATCAGTATTTCTGTGTGTAGTTATTATATTTTTTACCCATGATAGTATTAATATTGCGCCTGTACTCATTGTTACATCTGTTCCTGCAGGTATTTAGTAGTATTTATTAATTTACTATGGTTTTAGTAATGTTTGATATTTATTATTAAGTAAGATTAGCGAAATCATTAATACAATAAATTAGTAAACTTTGTTTGTACACCAATAATAATAATATGTTATAATATTGTCCTTATTATGTTTCAAATACTGGTTCATGAATATTATTATCATGTATAAAATAATATTTATTTATGATTTATGTTTTCCCCATACTGTAGTACATTCATGAAAGAAGTATATTTTTAATAAACAATCCTGTATATGGTAGAGAGTACAAAAATGTATTCTTATGTTATGGTTAGTTTTTCTTATAGCAGATAGTATTAATTTATACCATTTCACATTTTGAACACATTTTATGTTAACATGAAAAAACACCTGGAAAATGGTGATATCTAAGGAGTTCGAAACGTTGGCATGTTTACAACGTATATATCTAATTGACACGCTCTAACCCAGAAAACCACGAACCCTTACAGAGTAAAATGATATTGGAAGGCCTCTAAGGGATTCCGAGCGTAACATTTTTATTTATCTTAAGCGTTATTTTTAATTGAATTTTTTAATTTTTACAGTAATCGAATTAGGTTCAAGTTTTTTAAAATTCAGGCATATTTGTTGTTGGAGTGTTCTAACAGACTTGTACGTGTCAATTTAATTACAAGCTTATAATTCGTATAGGCTTAGAATAAGTCCTACAAACAAGCTTAAAACCAGTAATTGTTATTAAATGTAGCCTACATTGTATACATATTTATGGATGTTAGTTTTACCGTTGTTGAGTATATGACGAGGGTGAGTATAAAATATATCTTTGTGAGAGTATATTTTATCTCTTGGGAATTGTGGTTTTTCTTTAGTTACGGTATGTTTTATCTCTTGGTAATTGTGGGTTTCCTTTAATGACGGTATGTTTTATCACTTGGGAATTGTGGGTTTTCTTTAGTTACGGTATGTTTTATCTCTTGGGAATTGTGGGTTTTCTTTAGTTACGGTATGTTTTATCTCTTGGGAATTGTGGTTTTCCTTTAGTTACGGTATGTTTTATCTCTTGTGAACTGTGGGTTTTCTTTAGTTACGGTATGTTTTATCTCTTGGGAATTGTGAGTTTTCTTTAGTTACGGTATGTTTTATCTCTTGTGAAATGTGGGGTTTCTTTAGTTACGGTATGTTTTATCTCTTGGGAATTGTGGGTTTTCTTTAGTTACGGTATGTTTTATCAGAATATTTAAAAACAAGAGTAATAATACTCTACTATAAAAAATAACATTTTGATTCGTAAGAGTTTTAAAATTCAGATTTCATGGCCATTATAGCCAATGGTCAACATATACACAGGTTATTAACATTGCAAAATACTGTATATTCATTAAATTTAGTTTGGTAATCTTTGCATTAAATATAGTATTGAACATAAGTCTATGAAGAAGTTTTATTTATTTAATTATATATGTACATAATACAGAAATAAACGTATAATTAACAATTACTGGTTTTACAAATTGAATATGTTTTCTCTACAACAACAATCAAGCAATGCACTGGTATGTAAATATAACTCAGAATCGTAGATATTGGTATTGTAGAAAGTCTAAGATCTCTCTTCGTAGAATGCATAGTGAAGTGTTACTATCAAATATCGATATTTTTAAATATATCGCGTGGGCAGAAAATTGCTTCTCTACATATTATGTACTTGGCTACACTATATTAGGACTAGGTCCCGTGTTCTAGCCAAGGACGTGTGGGCATAGGAATAATACCAATAAACAGAGCTGAATGTAAGGGACAGAAAAGTTGTGGGTGGGTGAAATGGGTGACAATGTTCATTGATTATAAATAATTCATAGTTTGATGAAAGTATTAGTTATGCTGTAAAAAAACGTTTTAAAATCTACTGTGCAGTTTATTTGCAGAATTAAAAACTCACTAATCCATTTCTAAATGATTGGTAATTGAATTGAATTTCGTTTTTCTATTGTTGATTTTTTTCATTTATTTATTAACAACACTTTACAATGGTTGAGTAATGACTCGCAAAAGAAAACTGTAATATCAGATTAAAATCAACAATTCATGAACAGTGCTGATAGCAATTACTTATAGAGATTGGAATGATTAGTTCATAACAGCATAAGTATCCAATACCACCATAAACAAAGAAAAAATACAGATAAATAACAAAAATGCAAGACAAAAGACCGATACAGTAATAACAGTTAAATATTGGTATATGCGAAGAATGTATGAAAACGAGCCTATATAAATCAAAAGTGCATAACTAATATATATAATAAATAGTAATAATATAGATAAAAATCAGCTAAAATCATATTAAATTAATGAATAATACAAAAAAATAACAATATGGTAACTCAACAACAGTAACAGAAACAGTAACTAGTAATAGATTCAATATCAGGTTTAACTAGGAAGAAAGAAAAAACTTAACAAGTAGTACTCCCGCAATAACTGTCAAGAGTAAAAATTAATAACTATACAGAAAAACACTGATAGTGATTTATAGCAACTGATTTTCTTAGCAGGATATAGCAAATCTTCAAACGACAACCAAGAAATGTTGCTGAAGATGAGACCTCTATATCAATTGAAATAGTGTTTCCCAGAGAAACATCGAACTAATGTAAGCTCTAAATATGATGCCAGCCATAAAGTAGCCGTTTATGTTTCTTCCTATTTCTCCTAATGATACTATCCACAACTACCGTGATCTTAAAGATTGAATAGCCCGTCATCTAACGTTGGTAGCGTTTCTTTAATAAATAATAATAATTTGTTCTCTTTGATTTAAGTTCTTTGTTATCTATGTTCTATGTTGCGGACGATACAGCTGTGCTGTTCCATGCTGAAACCTGGACCGATGTTTTCAAATTGGCGTCTCAAAACTTAACAATAATTAAGCAGTGGTTTGATCAAAATGTCCTTACAATGAATATTAAGAAAACAAAATGTTTACCCATAACTCTTCGCAAGGGTCAGAACCTGCTGCGGAGCTGAGAGTGGTGGTGCACTCTTGCGATGACCCCGCTAAAGAACACTGTGACTGTCAAGTCGTAGAGAGTCGACCACTATACAAGTGCCTGGGTGTCATTATTGATAACCAGCTACGGTGGGAAAAACATATAGATATGTTAAAGTCTAAACTAAGAAAGTTCATATACGTTTTTAAACAGTTAAGTACATTTTTAAAAACTCATGAAATTAAAACTGTATATTTTGCATACGCTCAATCCATTTTAGAATACGGTATTATTTCTTGGGGAGGGGCTTTTAAATCTATAGTAGAACCGTTATCTGTTATCCAAAAATCTATTTTGAAGACAGGCTTCCATAAGATAAAAATGTTTTCATCCGACTTACTTTTTCAAGAAACAGGTGTTCTCACCATAAGACATATATTCAGTAAAAATCTTCTAAATTTAATTTTTCATCATTCCGATTTAATTTCTACTTCTATTTCACAAAATTACAGAACAAGAAATGCCTTGAATGTTGGTGTCCAAGTCCTTAGAAAAGTTAAATCTGTAATTTTATTTTAAATACCTTCGTCTAGCGATCCTTCATTGGTCATTTAACCGACCGGTTTCGCTACTATTGTAGCATCCTCAGGGGGAGTTAAAATTTCTTCATCTTGCGATACGTCGTCAGGTAAAACATAAATAATTATGTTATGTTAAATGACCAATGAAGGATCGCTAGACGAAGGTATTTAATAATAAAACAGTCAAAACACGATCCTTGGGCTAAGATGAATTTATTTAATAAATCTGTAAACAATACGAATTCCTTCTACCTTGCAAATGTTTTGTATCGCAACATACCGAGGGAGATAAGGGATCTACTTGGCACCGTCAGTCACAGTGTGTACAAAAAGCGTGCCTCTGCCTGGCTGTTAGGGACCAACTGTGATTACGCGGAGGACCTCCTCAACTCAATCTCACCTGACAACACGATTACTTGACTTATTAGTTATTACTTTACTTTGACTTCATTACTTCTATGCTTTACTTCCGTAACTAATACTAAATTACTTGACTCCATCCAATGGCATCAAACCCTCATAAGTAACTAATATATATTTTAAAATTAAAAACTCATGGTACTCACTTACTTTCTTTACTTGATTAATCTATTTCTATTTTTCACTGTTATAGGAATATGTATTTTTTTTTAATTATTTTTTCTATGTTATAGTCAGTATCTAACGAATTATTTTTTTTTTAGATAGAATATACATTTTTGTTATTTTTTTCCAATAATAAATTAAATGCAAGTACCTTTCTAAGTTAATTTTTCTGATTAAATTGTAATGTAATGTTCATTTGACTGGTTTTATGCATAGGCAAAAAAAAGCCTATGTAAAACTTTCTTTTCCGATATATTAAATTGTTATCTTGAACTTTTGTAAACTTAAAAGGGAAATCAATTGATTTTCTTTCTTTCTTTCTTTCTTTTATCGATCATAGGATTGTGGAAATTTTGTCACCGCTTTCAAAAAGTCTTGGACTCAGATATTTAAATACTTATTCATATGAAGCAAGCCTACATTGTAGTAAAGAAACTGACCCACATACAACAGCTACCCAGCTACGCAACACTTCTCTCAAAATTCTAAGTCACATGAAGGATATAAAAAACGAATAAAGCCAGTATCACTTGAACTAGACAATACGCGTACACAGAGCAAGAAAATCTAATTCGCTTCTTTAATTTGTTATATGCTTACTTTTCTTCAACAGATCGAAAATTAGTGAAAACCTGATATCCACACTCCCGAGGGGTAATATTTGACAAGCCTAAAATTTATTTTCTAAAACAGTTATTCTTCATTCAAGTATTTTAGTTCTTCCGACAGTTTCAAATAATACTGAGGACCTGATCACGCCAAGTAATAAATGATCTGTGGTATAAATGAAGTTAACGCAATGTCATTTTTGCCAATCACGTCATTGTTTCTTATTTGATCTCTAATATTCACGTTTGTTTCAGGATCTATAGAAGATAGTAAAGCGCTCATGGTGGGGCCTTTCCCCGTTGGGGGATAAGGGTCGAGTCTGATGTTTTACAATTCCCTAAGGTGATGTCTCAAGTGGTTTTGTCATGTAAAAGATCACAAATTACCAGCTTTAGCTGATGCCTTTTGAAGGCTTCCCTCTACCCAAAGGCAGTTTTCAGTGTGCTGGTTGGCTTACCGTACACACTCAAGACCTTATAAAAATTTGCTTCATCATTTCCCACTTCCTTACGGATTTCTTGAAGATACATCTGTGGCTATATTTCTAACACTGCTTATATACACTTACGTGGTAAAGCCGGGACGTTATCTCAGATTTTGATCAAATCCTTCATCAAATCCAGTCTTTACATTACTTCGTACTTGTTTCTTGTGCTTTGTTTGTGTTTACGTGAGTGGTTGTCTCGTCGCATAAGATGGTGACGTTACCAATGTGATACCTTGATTATATTAATTACACATTTCTTAAAGTATATATCAAAACAATGTAAATATTTGTGGCATTAGTTGTATAAGTTATACTTTACTTAACTAATTACTTGACTTCGGAGCGCTATTAAAGAAAATGCTGGAATTACGAGTTTGAGAATGCTTGGACTAATGGCGTGACGACGTAAGCCAGCTGAAACAATAGCAATGCGTTTTGCATTGTAGCATATTTCACTTCTAACCTACTAATTTGATATTGTGAATTTGTGTGTGAGTGACCATAATATGATGTGGATTTTACATTATTGTTTCCAACTGTCCATAAATTGCTCTCGTCACTCTGTTTTTATATTATCCTATTGTGCAAATATTAAAAGCCATTGAAAAGTGCATCTATCAATGCCCTAAGTGTAGCTAACCAGAACCGCGCGTCATAGCGACACTCAAATACCACTAATTGCTCTCATGTCAAATCAGGACATTCAATAAATAAATTAGTTTTTTAATTAGCATAATACGTGTTGGTACAAATAAAGTACAAGTGAACGTCACACAACACGTCTGAGGAAGGTGAGCGTGGTTCACCAAAATTGATTACAATAATATTTGCGCATTTTCACCTTGTATTGTAATGTATTTTTGCATTTTGTGCTTATATTGTAATAAATTTGTGTTTTGTGACGTCACTTGCACTTTAAAAATAAAGTATAATGAGGCCTAACCCCTGATATTTTTTTATTTTCATACAAAGGAAAAACCCAAGTTTTAATCTATCACTCCACTATTACTATCACTACAAATGTATACAATCAAGAGAAAAATAAGATAATGATATTTAAATTGAAATACATTTTATGGGACTACACTACCCCTTCACTACTAGACCTCAATTCGAATTGTATAACCACTAAAGTAGCATTAATTAGTAATTACTACTAATTAGTAAATAAAGTAGCACTTCATAGATGTAGTTGTACTACACAGATTTTGTGTTTGGAATGTCTATCGTTGGAACTCACACCAAGACCACATGTAATATAACATAATAACACATAATTATTGTTTTGGAAGTAACACACATTCTACAACATATTACTTAATGACTACTTCACTGTTTATCTACACTAACTATGGGAAATGTTGGCACTTCACATTTATGGCACTATTTGAATCATAGCGATTTTAGAATTACTGTTACAATGTGCTTGTAAGCTCCCTTCATTAATAATTTATCTATAGTATCAATACATTCTGAGACTTGATTGATAAATGAAAGTAGATCTTCGAAACAAAAATTACATTAAGTTCTTCACAATTGTTATTGAATTGAATTCCAAGTCAGGCCCTACCTTTAATGACCAGGTTAGTAAATGCAAAAATTCTTTGTTACGGAAATTTTCGAAACTGTTATGCCTCTTTCCTAATATTATTAACATCCTGGATCGTGAGTTACATTAATAAAAACTGATTTTACATTACATATAATACATAAGTATACATAGAAACAGGACATACATACATAGAACACGACATATTTGTTAACTTATAAAAAATTGTCACGTCCGTTTACAGGCTATATTCAGCGTAATGTTTGTACTTCTTGTATTTATATTTTGTGTTGAGTTATGTTCAGTTGTTTGTAATTCTACCAACACATAATGTGTTGATTAAAAATCTATCTTAATGACACGCATTAGTCAACGCTTAAAATCCTTGTAACAATAAGAAGATCGAAGTGTTGAAATCTTCGCTAATAAGTTACAAGAGTTGGCCGCTCATACTAATGAAAGGACGCTAATTGTTTGCACGCTTGACGTCAGCGTACTGCCACATTAACAATGGGCAGTTCCATTCGCAAAATATGGAGAAAATGTCACGTTTTCGTGACTTAGAAGGTAGTTTTGTGGGACAATGAAGTGATTACTGAGGACTTAATGAATGAATGACTCATTCCATTGTTCCTGTTTCTAGGATGAATCGATTTGCAATTTAATGCTTCCTGTCATATGTTGTATGTTTGTCACCTTTGATGATAGAATTTCTGCAATTTGTAACATTAGAGATTCTAGTTTTATTCGCTTTAAAATCGTAATAACGTATTATTAAACAACCTATGATAATTAATATATTAAATTATAAATGTATCATTTTATAAATATTTTATAAAATATTTATAATTTTTATTTTTATTATTTTTATTTTATTTATTTATTTTATAAAATATTTATAAAAAACTTGATTCTTACGCAACCCAAATTTACTAAAATGTAAGTACAAACATGAAAAAATATAACAGTGCATGAGTCAAATACAGAATATTTACCATCCTCAGGATGTAGGGATTCATAAAGGAATGAAACTGGTATGTAACTGACGCAACTTTTGTACCTGACACTTTTCCTACTATATGGACACAATAGTAACTATGAATATTTTACTTATCTCAATAACAAAAAAATGATTTCAAAAGGGTTAAAAATAAGTAATATTATCAGGGAAGAGTATTTAAATGTATGGACAATCGTTTTTACTGAAATTCGGGAACTATTTTTTTACAGAAAAAAGTATAATTTGCTAAATATATATATATACATAACAAACTTTTCATGCAAAATGTTATTTTACTTTGAACACGAATATACTCTTTTTAATGATTGCGCATAAGGCCGTTAATCACGATTCATAAAAAAAATTAACTTTTCCGTCATATCATTAGTTAGTGTTGAATCATACATTGGATTTTAACTGACACCTTTTTATAAATGTACGAAGACATCAAATATCTCGAGACATAATTACTATAGGCAAAATAGCTCAAACTAGTGTTCAGCGTAAAAACACGTCAAATTAAAAACGATTATTAATAATAACTGAAATGTGTCAAAAATATTAAATATTGCGAAATTTATTTAGTAAAACACGTAATTTTTATTTTCGTACAAAAAAGCCTATTCTAGACCCATTTCAGACAGTTTTGAAATTTCGATAAGTGAATAGGAACTACATAGTTACCAATGACTAATCCATCCATTTATATAGTGTCATATCTAACAGCTGTTGTTTAGTTGAGATGTATCATTCATGCCCAGTCAGTCTCACAGTCGAAGTGTGAGGATAAGTTTAGACCACCCCCGCCCGCAGTAGTTTGCGTGAAACACGTAGCCTGTCTAGTTATCACGTCTTCAATATTGCCATGTCGCTCTCAAAGCACACGTATCGCTTTCGTCTAACTTTGGGTGGAAAGTTGAGGCCTCGATCACAGTGTTTATACTCCCCGGGCCTGTGTTTAGGCCTGACCATTATAGTCCTCTCTTATTACCATAAGTTGTGGTTCGGCCGCCACATATCAGATTTACATAAATTCGTGTAATGATGTTATTTAATTCAATCCCTACCAAACGAGCTCCCACCATCCCCAACTTATTTCACTATTAAACGCACATCTCAGCGGAGTGTCGGAACTATCAAAGCCGACAACTGGTCGTAAGTGATTTCAAATTGGCCCCCAATCATTTAAATGAGCGAGTCTGGAAGTAGGTATTTACTGGAAGGAATAGGGCTTCATCGTCCCACTTATATTTTGTTCCAAAACAAACATGTTATTGCAGTTATTATGATTTGATCGAGTTCCGATAATATTCTGGAATGGTAAATTGTATACTATTTACAAACAAACATTAAGGATGCTGTTTTCATCCACGAAAAACGCCAAAAACATGGGGTTCTGTTTCAAGGAATCGTACCATGATAATGATCGAATACACTTAAAGTGTCATTTGATATTGGAAGAGCTTTTATAGTGCACCTCGTAAAAAGTAAGTAATTTTATATAGACGATTTTGAATAAAAACTTCATAATATGGTCCTATAAAAGTATGGTGCACTAGATTGAAAATTTACTATAATACAGTGTTCACTTTATATCATTATAAAAAGAATAATCACGAACCGTACATATGAAAGAGAACAGCATATATAAGCCCGCTGACAATACGATTATATGGCTAACGACTTCCCAGCGGTGACTTGACAGTTTGGGAAACGGATATAGGTTTCCTCCGACCTTCACAAGGTTATTTAAGGGGACATTGTACTCCCATCAGCCCTAATGTTAAATTTAGCATATTTATGTACCCTTTTCTCAAAAACTATACAAGATAGATATCTGTATTTTTTATGGCTATACTTTAATACATAAAGAGTTCTGAAAAGCAAAAAAGCATTCATATAATTATTTTTTCTTTCAATTTTGATTTTTTCAAAATTAACATAACATTTTTTATATTTTTGATATACTGTAACACTTTTTTAATTAAATAAATATTAAACATAAACTTATGATTTTGCTTATCAAAGTGCAAGTATGTGACAAGAACATGCAGTGAAAATTTCAAGTCTCTAGGTATAATACTTCCTGAGAAAAGGGTACATAAGTAATAAAAATATTTGTTTTCAGGAACGCCTATTTAGTAAATACATGGATAATCTATACAGAAAAAAACTAAACTTACATGTATTAAAACATTCCTGCTTCATAGTCTTTACTATGAAGCAATCACTGCTTTCAGTTTTTAATAGCAACTGCCAACTTGACAAAATAAAATAATGGAAAGTTTATATTGTTATACTACTATATAAATATTTGCATACAAATTGCAACAGTTCTACCAAAGCAAAGAGGGAAATCGTTGCATATCTCCTACGTATGATAAGATTGCAACACATATTTTGCATTGTTATAACTATGGAAACTAAATAAATCGTATATCATTTTTTTCATAAGAAAATGGAGTTTCATAAAATGTAAAAAAGTAAAAATGCAAAAAAAATTATTTATGAGTACAATGTCCCCTTAAGAGATCCGACAACTGCACCGATTGTCCTATATGTACAGAGTACATAAAACGTATTGACTCCATGATCCTACTGGCGTTATATGGTATTTTTTGGCAGTGCACTATAAAAAATAAGTACATAAACTGTGTTTTAGGGTAAATTCTATTTAAATTAGGTTCGCACAAATAAGCCCAGCCACCCTTGAGGTTGTCAAGAGTGTAGATTATTTTTAATTATTGTTAATTAGCATGGTATTTAAAGATATGACGCTAGTGGAATTGAACATTATATTTTAACTCTAATAATACACAAGTAATTTAATAAATAGTGTATTTAAAATGTAAACTGATTTTAATTTATTGTAAGGTTTACCCTTTACGATCCAACATTTTTTTAATAAGCATTTCCTAAAGTCAATAGTTTTAAAGTCGATATGCAAATGTTGAAGTTGATAAATTTATTAATAATGTAGTATGGTTTATAAATGGATAGTCATAGTCTAACTTCTTTATTCATAATCTCCACAATACAAAATATATATTGAATAGTGTCGTTATTTGTACTTACAGTATAATATAGGTAAATAGGTTTAAAGTCTTTAAATGTGGTATAAATTATAAAATGAGTTATACTAACTACATTGACTTTGCTTCAAAATAATCTATTTTTTTATTTTATCAGGAATAATCATTTTAAACATACAAGGTGGCAACAAACATGGAAACGCTTTCACAACTTTTTTTATGGCTTCACTTGTAAAAGTGAACTCTTGTACGTCCTAACGTCAGGTCATGCTTAAAACAACACATTTTTTGTAACGATTAACGATGTTTTATCTTTTCAGGGGACGGCCCACGAGGGTTGAATGAAACTCTCCAACGTAATCCTAAGTCGAGTTTAGTATCAAATGAAAGGTCTAGTCAATAGAAATTAATTTCCGCAAACTGAACTTCGAAAGGTTTATCCTTTTTTACAGTAGCAGTAATTTGAATTTTAAAGTAACTAATTTGAACAATATTATTTCTCCACTATTTAACGGCTTCAAGCAAATTATTTTGATAAAAAATTATATTCAATGGAACACAAGTTATAAAAATATTTAAATTATTAACAACATTTAAATTATAAAATTATATATGTAAAATCGTTTCCATATTTTTTTCCACCCTGTATTAAGAAGTGTAATTTTTCACAGCTCTAGATTGTGCCTTTCTAAAATGATGTTTTCCATAAATCATAACTAACTAAGATGATCACACATTGGAGCGCTGTTTAACTATTTACATACAAAATAATTTCATTTATACTGTTTATACATAATTAACAATGTTAATTGAGGAAACAAATGGTTAACAGTATCATTACATTTTAATATTAGCATTACTCTAATTGCTTTTATTTTTAGAATCTTATCAAGATTTTTGTTGCTCTATGAATATGTGTGAGTGTAGTAACGCAAAATAAATATTTTTCAAAGAGCATTGATTGCAATTTTTGACATTTGCTTAAGAATATAAAGACCAGATTTTAATTTAGATCTATACTGACCAGGTTATTATTCAAGTGCAAAGATTAATAGAATAAAAAAAAAAAAAAAATACATTTAAAGACTTATTTACGATAAGTAATACCTGATACTAAGTATGTACAAGCTGATCTTAAATGACGTTTCTATGTTTAAAAAGTGAATATGCTTTAAGAAATTCAATATTTAAGATGACTATCCATTACTTACACAATTCAACAATGCACTATTCAAGTGTCAGCCAGTATTGTTGACACTCCAGCTGGAGACTGGAGTCAAGAGGCTCACAGATCAGCTGGGGGTGACAACTCTTGGAGTACCACTAGTTGTTATAGTACTGTAGATACTGGAGAAGTACATCTGCTCCTGTTCTAACAATATACCCACCCTCAGGATGAATAAATATAAGTTCAATCAATAAAAGACATTTTTATTAGTTATTATGTATTAGTACTATATTTATATTGATTATTTATAATACATTATTATTGTTTTTAGTAATTCTATTTTACTACTATGTTTTATTATTTATATTTATAATATTAATTAAATTTATTATATTTTTATATATTTTATACTAACAGCCTAGAGGCCTGTGCGTAAATTTTATTCCAATATTTATTGCTGTTATGTCTTGATTTTTTAAAATATTTATTTAATTTTTTTCTAGCAGACTGGGCTCTAAGAAAATGACAGACATATTAAACTCCTTAAGTTTAGATATACCGGTACTTGTATTTAATATTATTATAAATTGAGCATGCTTCAATAACATACATATTCGACTCCGACCGGAATGCCGGTCAGAGCGTTAGTAATTTACTCGGAGTGGCAGTCATCCGCCCGAAAGCCAGTCACGGATCCCAGAAGGCAGTCAGTGTATTCTTGTTGTGCTTGATTTACATACGGCGATATCTCAACGGTGCTGCAGTAATGTAGCAGTTTTTGCAACTACCGTCTCCTTCAGTAGGCCTATTGTCATTTCTATTTCTGTGCATACTGGCAGGGAGAGTTCTTTTATAATTCGACAAGATTTACCGTTTGATATATTGGGTTTTATTACTGTATTTTTTAAAGTATGATATTAATACGAGATAATATTTATTTAATACGGGATTATATAATGTATAAGATATTGAAATATCAAATATATCAGTGCAATTAGTCACTATTTCATTAACTTTACTATGTGTTTTGGTTTTATGTATGATTTTATCATGTATTTTCTAACAGTCCAATAACTGTTATTGGTTTGTGATTGTACACTTATTATTTTCACAATAGACCTATGACTAAATACTGTCATCTATGAAGTAGTTCAATTTAGAGGCTTATTTATTTAAAAACCACAAGATAGGTCTGTGATCGATTTGGTTTGTCTCCTTAATCAACTTGTGTAAACTCCATGATCAACTTGGCAGCCCTCGTGATTAATATGGGTAGCATTCGTGATAAGCTTTAATTTTATTTTTTACTATTTTTAAAGTAATAGCCTGGCTTGTTTTTTAAATCTTATGTCATAACAATGATAATACAAGACCTAGCACTCAAAAACTAACACATGACTAACATAAATAAGAGTCACGGCTACATGACCTCTTGAAGTCATTTTGACTAGAATGGTGTATCAACTCTCCAACGGGAGTAACCGATCATTCAGTAACAGCAATCGACAACGTTGTTACTAACCTAGCTGACGTAAGAGTGTATGTGATCTACACAGCCATTTCAGACTACGACCAACAGGCCACTATCATTGGTCATGAGCCAAAACGAGATCCAGCTACCAATAAAACAACTAGAGACACAAGGCCCTTAAATATTAAACTCCTAAATTTTATGCTTTCGCAAGAGGAATGGGGTTTTATGATTTTTGGACATAAAGTCGAACTTCAGTTTAAGAAATTTGAAAACGCCTTCAATTTCTATTTGAACATGTTCTACCCCCTCAAAAAACTATCCAAAAATTAAAAAGTACACATGTATTACTAAAGGTATCCGTGTTTCGAGAGAGAAATTATTATTTTTATCTGAAATCAACAAACACGCGCCAAACGGCGAATTAAAAACCTTTTTCAAAATTATAAAAGAATGTACAGAAAGGTCATCAAAGCTGTAAAAGCTTATAATGTTACCAAAGCCTTGCTGACGTCACGCAACACATCGAAGACGTTATGGGCCATAATCAATAACAAAACCTTACCAATTCACAAAAAATTGAACTAAACACTGAGAAAGAGCTCGTCAGAGAGTCGCTGATGAACTCAACAGTTTTTTGCCTGTGTTAGAGATGATAAAGAACTCTGCCCACCTCAGAGTGAATTCTCTCTCCCATTAACACCGAGTCCAGCAGTATCCATGGTTCTGGCCCCGGTCACAGAGGAAGAAATAGCCAGAATAATAAAACAATTTCCATAAAAAAATCAAATGACTCCAATTACGTGTCAACGTGGCTTCTCAAGCAATGCTCAAGACACTTATTGAGGCTACTAGAACACTTGATAAACCTTTATTTTCAATCTGGAACTGTCCCCTCCACCCTAAAAATAGCAAAAATCACACCAATCTTTAAAAAGGGCGACCCCTTATTGTCTCAAAATTATCGTCCCATTTCTTGTTACCGGCCTTTAGCAAAGTCTTTGAAAAAGTCTTTTTTACTCGAATCATGAGCTTCCTAGAAAAACACAACCTACTATCCACAAACAAATTCGGATTCCGAAGTGGGAAATCGACAACAGAGAATTCGTCTCGTCGAAACGATAGTTCAGGGAATTGAAAGTCAAAGACCTGTACTTAGTGTATTTCTGGACTTGTTAAAGGCGTCTAACTGTGTTGATCATGACACTCTTTTTCATAAACTATTAAAATTCATAAAAAACTATTAAAATAAAGTATTACGGGATACGATGAGTGCCACTCAAGTGGCTTAAATCGTATCTTAGTAACAGAGTACAATTTATTGGCATTTAATAAGTTAGGTCCATAGAGAGGAAGCTGAGTTATGGGACCCCCCCAAGGCTCAATACTAAGTCCTTTACTCTTCCTGGTCTACGTTAACGATGCTGGATCAGCGATACAGAATAGACGACTCATCCATTACGAAGATTGCACGAATCTATGTTTTAATGCAAAATCAAGTCGAGAACTGGAAGAAGTGACATTTATTGAGCTCAATAGTTTAATACAACATTTTAATGAGCTCAATCTTAAAACCAATCCAAACAAATCATCTTTTATACAATTATGCTTACGACAATCGGGCTCAGATGGTATTCCTAGAGTCACGCTGGATGAAACTAGGCTCGAAAAAGTCTGCTCGACTAAATTCCTTGGAATGTACCTTGATCAAGGTTTGAGTTGGGATTGTCATGTAGATAATGTCTGTTAAAAATAGCATCAAGCATTTATGTTCTGAGGCAACTATTCAAGCAACTCAGGTACTGATGACGGCATATTATGGACTGATCTACCCACACCTTTCATACGGATTACCCTTGTGGGGAGGTTGCTCTAACGCAAACTTATCCAGGATATTTGTTTCACAAAAAAAAAAAAAGTCCGGATGGTTGCGAAACTGTAATGGATAAAGTCGTGTAGACCAGCATTAAAAATTCTGAAATTATTGACTATTCCCTGCCTTTATATTGTGGAAACATGTTTTCTTCAAAGAAAAGTGTGACCTCGTACGAGGTAGTAATATACACTGCTATGAGACGAGAGGCAAGGAGAACTACCGAACTGGAAGACACAGAGCGGTGGTTCATGAACGATTGCCTTCACAGGTAGGAGGAGTTCCTTTCGTCAACAGACTGCCAAACTCGATTAAAAAACTTTTCTCATAAAAATTTTAATCAAAGAAGCCCTTTACAATTCTGATGAGTTTATGGCATATAATTGGGAGACTGCGCAACAACATTATCCCGAGTGAGGCTAGAGGAGAAAAAGTGAATAAATGAGGAAGGAGTGAATGCAATAACTTTTGTATGTATGAATGTGACCTTTGTGTGTATGGACGTTAAATTTTAACCAGATAATTGGCTATTGCAATACATATAAAAAGTATCACGCAATACAAAACTTATTATTATGTAATATTTAAAAAAAGTTCAATCCTAAGTGACGAAACAAAATGGCTTTTGGCAGACGTCTTGCTGGGAGCCATTAGAGTGTGTGAGCGTTCAAACAGGTGATTTTTTTCGATGAAGAAACAAAGAATGCTGATTATTCTTTTGAAAATTTCCAGAAGTGTAATGGGTGGGGGGGGGGGGCAAAAGGCCTTCCAGAATGTGACAACATATTGGAGGAAATTTTCGAATAACTTGCAATTTGAGAGGCATTTCTGGCGGATTGTTATTTTGTTAATTGCATACAAAATAAATAAAGTGTGAATTGCCAGAAATCAAAGTGGAGCCATTAATGAGTTATCAGTGTGCAAAGTACTGAGTGGGTAGAATTAGCACTGGGCGTACTTTGTTCTGACCAGACAACTACTGCACCTGTTAACTAAATGACCCCTCACCAATGCACACACATACTAATATTGTTTCTTCTGACGATTTTTAATGAACTTTCCTTATGGTAAATTTGTACATTTACATTGTTCAATACATTTTATTATAAAAAAAAAAAAAAAAAAAATCTGAACAATTCTCAAAGATTTAATGAGCATGTGAATGAAATGTCAGTTTAATTAAATATGTAATTTGAGAAGATGGAGGGAAAAGCAACTAGTGCTCTCAGTGCTATACCGCGCCCACGCCATAAGTTGTACACTTATTACTCATTATTACTTCCACTTGCCTTCTGGCATTTCACGTGTTGTTTATTTTTTATGTATTTAAAAGAATAAAACGCACCTGTCAACCCTCTAACGTCAAATTTAAATACTTCTAAAAAATCTTAGTTTTGAAAAAAAGTCCATTTCCATTTCGTCAGCTTCTGAAAGGCCTTTTGCTAATGATTGCAAAACGATAGGAGTGTTCTCGTCGATGGCAACAATTGAGTGGGCGCTGTGGCAGTATTAAAAGGACCACGCATAGAACCTATCGTCTACAATCTCAACAACACTTTGTCCCCAAGTAGATGGGTTACAACACTATACCACTCACTAGTGCTGACATTGGTGTAAATAATGATGTATTAATAAATTAATAAATTAATCAAGCTGGATGTAGTGACTCACTGACTGACTGACACTAAATGTTGAGGCATTTCTCGGCGTTCTACCCCCTATACATGTATACTTCAATTGAAGCTCTTGGTCTAAAACTTCCAGGAAAATCCACAAAAGTCAATTTTTTCACTTATAAACAAGACTGAGGCTCAAAAATGGCTCCAATGTATTTCTTATATGAAAATTGCAAACAAAAATTTTGTATAACCTAACTTGAGAAAAAGATTGTGAAAATGTTCAAACCTTCACAGTTCTATACTTGTAACAAACACACACCTTATTTATGGATCTCAGGTACAGTGGTAGTGACCCACCCGCCCACTGTTAAATTGGGCAATGTTAAACTAATACACCCAAGTGGGGCATCTAATTACCCTATCGATATTCCTTTTTTAATTACTAATATACCATAATGGCATCCCGGGCATTATATAAAATGACTGGCTAAGCAGAACAAATTTTACATAGTTAAACAATTATTTAGAGACGTATAAATGGAATATATAGAATTGTCGACGGTGATTACCATAATTACAATTAAAAAATCAATATATAACTTATAGTTTTTAAAATTAGCAGTACAGATTTTCTGTGGCGGGCTTCCCGGGCCAAGGCAGGTATATTTATATACAGGGTTGGGAAAAGTCTGGAATGTTATGAAACTATTGAAATAAATGTAATAAAACCTTGTAGTTATGTACAAAATATTTTGACATATTATACTAGTTTTTCACATAGCCAAGAGTTAATAGTTTTAAAATTAATAAATATATTCCAGACTTTTGCCTAACCGTGACATTAAATTATTGGAGTGGCTGTAATTTCTGACTGGGTCATCCTCTGACTTCATGGTTACACTTATTTAATGCACAAAGACATTTAAAATAAGGCATAAGTCCAGGTAGACTTACATTTAAATTTATTAAGACTTCCTTCATATACCATCCCCTTGCTATACGAAAAACGAGTAATATATGTCTAAATGCTTGGTATAGGGACATTGAATTACTGTAAAGTTTCATTACATTTCTTTCAATAATTTTAAAATTAATAAATATATTCCAGACTTTTACCCAACCCCGTATATCTTTATTTTATTAATAAAGTGAAAATAAAAAAAGTGTAAAATTGGATTTGCAAATACTTAAAACTACTTTCTGTTTCAAATAACCTTTGACGACAACGAATATATATATATAGACGACATGTAGTATTGTAAGTGTGTGTTTTTAAAAGAAGAAACAACGTAATATACTCTTTTATTGATACTGTGGATTTCGGTTTAAAATAAGTGTGATGAATGTGTGTGAGTCTTAGCATGGAAATGAGGCTGAATGTAATCTCACTGTTTATTTATTATGAATTAAATTAAGTTTTAATTTTTTAAGGGGGAACATTTTAAAACTGTCACAATTAATCTTAAAAGTTGGATTCCATTTACCTACATCCAGTTACCTACATTCACAAGGTCCGATGTGTAGATTGTTGGCTCGGCGCTGTAGTCACGCGAGGCGTGAACATGCATAAGTAAGTCGGCAATGTTTGCACGCTAATTTATGTCACTCTCATCCGAGGAGACCCTCCCACAGTGAGACAATATTACGTGATACATTGAGGAGGTACGGAACGATATGACCAAGTGTTATTTACTCATAGCTGGTGGAACGTGCTTTGACGTGAACTGTGCACGTAGATGTTGATATTTTAGTGTAACGTGTCCACTTTGTGTTGGTGGCAGGTGTTTTGATATGACCTGTGTATCATGGATTTAGTAGGAGATGCTTTCATGTAACGTGTTCACTCTGTGTTGGTGACAGGTGTTTTGATATGACCTGTGTATCATGAATTTAGTAGGAGATGCTTTAATGTAACGTGTTCACTCTGTGTTTGTGGGACGTGTTTTAATATGACCTGTGTATGTTTAGTAGGAGATGCTTTCATGTAACGTGTTCACTCTGTGTTGGTGGCAGGTGTTTTGATATGACCTGTGTATCATAGATTTAGTAGGAGATGCTTTAATGTAACGTGTTCACTCTGTGTTGGTGGGATGTGTTTTGATATGACCTGTGTATTATGGATTTAGTATGAGATGCTTTCATGTAACGTGTTCACTCTGTGTTGGTGGGAGGTGTTTTGATATGACCTGTGTATCATGGATTAAGTAGGAGATGCTTTCATGTAACGTGTTCACTCTGTGTTGGTGGGATGTGTTTTGATATGACCTGTGTATTATAGATTTAGTATGAGATGCTTTCATGTAACGTGTTCACTCTGTGTTGGTGGGAGGTGTTTTGATATGACCTGTGTATCATGGATTTGGTAGGAGATGCTATCATGTAACGTGTTCACTCTGTGTTGGTGGGATGTGTTTTAATATGACCTGTGTATCATGGATTTAGTAGGAGATGCTTTAATGTAACGTCTTCGCTTTTTGTTGGTGGAAGGTGTTTTGATATGACCTGTGTATCATGGATTAAGTAGGAGATGCTTTCATGTAACGTGTTCACTCTGTGTTGGTGGCAGGTGTTTTGATATGACCTGTGTATCATGGATTAAGTAGGAGATGCTTTCATGCAACGTGTTCACTCTGTGTTGGTGGGATGTGTTTTGATATGTCCTGTGTATCATGGATTTGGTAGGAGATGCTATCATGTAACGTGTTCACTCTGTGTTGGTGGGATGTGTTTTGATATGACCTGTGTATCATGGATTTAGTAGGAGATGCTTTCATGTAACGTCTTCGCTTTTTGTTGGTGGAAGGTGTTTTGATATGACCTGTGTATCATGGATTAAGTAGGAGATGCTTTCATGTAACGTGTTCACTCTGTGTTGGTGGCAGGTGTTTTGATATGACCTGTGTATCATGGATTAAGTAGGAGATGCTTTCATGTAACGTGTTCACTCTGTGTTGGTGGGATGTGTTTTGATATGACCTGTGTATTATAGATTTAGTATGAGATGCTTTCATGTAACGTGTTCACTCTGTGTTGGTGGGATGTGTTTTAATATGACCTGTGTATCATGGATTTAGTAGGAGATGCTGTAATGTAACGTCTTCGCTTTTTGTTGGTGGAAGGTGTTTTGATATGACCTGTGTATCATGGATTAAGTAGGAGATGCTTTCATGTAACGTGTTCACTCTGTGTTGGTGGCAGGTGTTTTGATATGACCTGTGTATCATGGATTTAGTAGGAGATGCTTTCATGTAACGTGTTCACTCTGTGTTGGTGGCAGGTGTTTTGATATGACCTGTGTATCATGGGTTTAGTAGGAGATGCTTTCATGTAACGTGTTCACTCTGTGTTGGTGGGATGTGTTTTAATATGACCTGTGTATCATGGATTTAGTAGGAGATGCTTTAATGTAACGTCTTCGCTTTTTGTTGGTGGAAGGTGTTTTGATATGACCTGTGTATCATGGATTAAGTAGGAGATGCTTTCATGTAACATGTTCACTCTGTGTTGGTGGCAGGTGTTTTGATATGACCTGTGTATCATGGATTAAGTAGGAGATGCTTTCATGCAACGTGTTCACTCTGTGTTGGTGGGATGTGTTTTGATATGACCTGTGTATCATGGATTTGGTAGGAGATGCTATCATGTAACGTGTTCACTCTGTGTTGGTGGGATGTGTTTTGATATGACCTGTGTATCATGGATTTAGTAGGAGATGCTTTCATGTAACGTGTTCACTCTGTGTTGGTGGTAGGTGTTTTAATATGACCTGTGTATCATGGATTTGGTAGGAGATGCTATCATGTAACGTGTTCACTCTGTGTTGGTGGGATGTGTTTTGATATGACCTGTGTATCATGGATTTAGTAGGAGATGCTATCATGTAACGTGTTCACTCTGTGTTGGTGGTAGGTGTTTTAATATGACCAGTGTATTATGGATTTGGTAGGAGATGCTTTAATGTAACGTGTTCGCTTTTTTGGTGGGATGTGTTTCGATATGACCTGTGTATCATGGATTTAGTAGAAGATGCTTTAATTTAACGTCTTCGCCTTTTTTTCGTGGGAGGTCTTTTAAAATGACGTGTGCACTTGGGATTAATAGCAGGGTTTTTAATATATCTTTTTCAATGAGTTTTGGTGGGAGGTCTTTTTAAGGCAACAACAGTGTGTAGTAATGTGACAAGTGTGTTTAGTTTGTGTGGTTATGGGGTAGGTTATTGAATGTGAATAACCTCTTAAGAGGCCTTTTCAGGTGGCGTTTCACAATATGATATTTTTGTGTTTGATCTTGTACCGGGTCGTGTGACCGGTACATTTCGTTGCTTTCGTCGTTGTCTGCCGGGCTGCCTGAGACCGCTCGTGCCCGGCGATTCGCTTTACTTTGGTGGCCGTTGGCTCGGACTCGTTCGTTCCTTGTTATAGCTCTCGTCTGTCAGGTTGGCCGTCATTCTTCTGGTTTCTCTGCGGCCGTTCATCAAGACATGCTCGGCTAGAGACTCCTTAAACTCCAGGGTCCTTGAGTGGGACGTTCTCCCTCAGCCTGCCGTCCGGGGATGGTCGACCATTCTACCACTGCCAGCCTGGCCTGAGGACCATGTATAGAGGCCATTGGCGACCCTGCTGCCCCACCTACATCTTTGGGTAGGAGTCTTCTGTCCTCAGGTCAGTGCGTTCCATGTTGTTTTTCCCGGCGGCTGAGCTGGGGGTGGTAATATTAAAGAAAAATAAATGAAAATAAATAAACAAAATCAAACAATGAAAAGGGAAACTGTAAAGAAAAAAAATTGTGATGAACAATGGATTATTAGGCCTAGGCCTAGGAACTGGCCATGAACTTGTACAGTGTTGGCAGGAAACACAGCCATGGGGTTTCACATTTTTATTTTTAGAATTGAAAAAGAAGGGGTTTTAAAATATAAAAAAAATTGTGTTAATATTTATTGTTGTTGTTAATCTTTAGTTTATTTTATTGTTATAGTTATTCAAATTTTTATATTTTGTTAGGCCCTACTGTAGACTATAGTATTCTTTATCTTAATGTTTAGGCCTAGTGAGTTAGTTAAGTGTTATTTATTTTGTTAGTTGTAGTATGTTTTGAAGTGAATTTTTACTAAAACGGTACCGGGTTATATTTTATTTTTAATTACTTCTTTTTTAAAATCTTCATCAAAAGGGGATTATGGTTCTTTTACATAACTTCCTATTCGGAGCTGCCCAGGGATTCCGGCTTACTCCCTGGCCTCGGTGGAATCATGGGATGTGGGCTAAATTGCCGGGTTAATTGTTGTTATCCAAAAGTTTCTAAATTTTCACTTTTATTTGGGTCTTTAATTTCTTACGTTTTGGGTGTCTCAGGCTAGGCTGCAGATAGGCCATGTAGTTGTTTATTTTGGTATTTGTAGCGTTAAGTGTTTTTGTAGCTTTTGTCATTATCTTGTTAATTTTAGTGTTTCTTGTTATTTATTTAAGTGCGAATTGATATTGGGGCCTCCTGCCAATTAATATTGTGGCCTTCTGCCGTTTTTGATTGATTAACTTTTTGTTTTCTTGATAATAAATTAGTTTTGCTCAGCTGCCAAGTTTTATTTTGACCCTCCAACTGCCACCCGTGATCCCATCGCTTGACTTGTTTTGAGCCATCCCCCCAGTTGGCACGCTTTCCAGCTTTGGTGGGGGGGGGATGGGTCTCAATCTTTGAAGTAAAGAGCACTCTGAGGTTTGGTAGGATATCCTTTAAGCTGAAGTGAGTGCTTAGGGATTAAGGTTAGTCTATTTTAGTTTCTTGTAGGCTAACACTTAGGGGATGATTTTAATTGTTCGTATTAATTGAGCGTAAAGGGCTTTAAATGACATAACAATTTAATTTGGATAGGAAATTATGTAAAAGGAAACAATTACAAAGGATTAGAGTTAGTGTAATAATGTAAAGTAGGAAAGCCTGTTGGTTGTTTTACCTCATAACTCCACTATTTGTGCGGTCACATCCACCCAAAGATAGTGTAAGGTGGGTTGGTGACCGTCAAGAGAAGTGCTTAGACCAAGGGGAAATTAATGGTATTTACACCCACTATATCGTCTCTAGGGATATTATCTATGAATACATCGGATGGTATCAGGTACCCACTGAAGTCGTGCCATTGGCCTACGGCCAGACGACTGCAACTACTTCCCCTGCACCCGTCTCCAATTACCTCACGGAATGCCGGAAGCCCTCAGACGTGCTCGATGGTCACGTGCCACTGCTAAGTAATAAATGATTCGCGCGACTCAGCAATTGGTATTCGCGACGGTCGCGGAGTCAATTTGTCGTCCGTCCCCCAGGCCCCGCTAGGCATTCTACACTGCCCCACTCCTCTCTTCAATACTAACTCTTCCTACCACTTTAATCCTGATTGAAATCGATGTATGCGATTTTACTGCAGCAGTAAAATAAACAGTGACGATTAAAAATAAAATTCGACCGGATAGTAAGCGACCTGCGTGTTATATTTAGCGCATGTAGAGATTCCAGCGGCAGAGGGGAGTCTTTTCACCACTGAGCTGCTTTGCTTCACGGACGCGACTAACTTCGCAAACAGCGTTTAGTTGAAAAATAATAACAATAAATGTAATAAACTACACAGGTTTGTTTAGTGTTTATTTATTTTTTACATTATTTTTAGTTGTGTTATTACTAATTTATTGATATTTGAATAGTAAATAGTGAATTAATTTAATCTAATCTTGATTCGTTTGTGTTAATAAAACCAACCAATGGTTACTGCTGCTAATAACTTAAAATGGGCGGAGCTCGCTATTGCACTGTCAGCACGTGGGCTTCCACTCTGGTTGCCATGACAACTTTTAAATGGAACTGTGGGAGAAGATTAGTTCTCTGTCTCACTTACACTACTCCTTACATATCACTCGCACCAGGGTGTTTAAAAGGTCGTTTTCTAAACGGCATATATTATAAATAAACTTATGGAAAAAACACAAAAAAAAAACACAAGTGGTATATATTCACTTTAAGAAAAGGTTGTAAACTAAAGGTAGTAATTTTGTTTAAAATTAGGTGGTCAATAGAAATGAGAACTAACGTGTATATGGAAGGCATCAGCTATGTATTATTTATTATTAATGATAGTTTTCAATAAAGAATAAGGAGATATTAAATTTACTTTAATATAACAATAAAATTCTATTTACTCTGAATCATTTGACTACAAAATCTCTGTACCCTTTTTAAAATATTAATCCAATTGTTTTCATAGTATAGGAAGTGGCCATTTTCTGCAATTCTTTAATTTTTTCTTGTCAGACAGATTCCTTAAAGTAATTCTTGTTGTATTTAGTTGGCTGTTTACATTGTAGTATTACCATACCAATTTGAAATTTGTACCTATCTTCCCCATGATAGCATTATTAAATTTATTTTATCATTTTTATATTAGTTTATTTATTACTTAAATATAAATCATATACGTAGGAGGAGTTATGCATTATAATATGAGTGATGAAATTTGATAGTGATTTTAAAAAGAAAAATAGCTAACTTTTTTAGCAAGAAAAGTCGTTTAATAATTATTTCAAAAATAAATAAAGGCCTGGAAAAATCAGCTGGTCCCTTTAAAAAGTTATTTTAGCTTGATTGAGGTGAATTTTGAAGGGATATTAAGTTTGATAGAGGGGTTGAATGACTGGGGTAGCTCGAAGTCATTTTAGTTTAATACGGTTTTTGAATGAGTTAGTTAGAAGTGATTTTAGTTGATATGAGTCTTCAATGACTGGGTTAGTTAGAAGGAATTTAAGTTTGATGTAGGATCTGACTTTTTGGATTAGATTTCAAAGAGATGTAAATTTGGCAAGATTCGAATGATTGGGCATACCGATAGCTGTATTTTCAACTAAAAATGTAAATTTTATTAATACACTTTTACTCTTTCAATGGTTCTATCGATTCATTTTGTTTGATTGACAAATATCTGTCTATATTTGTTTGATTGAGCAAATCAGGTTAGGACCGATTAGCAGTGATCTACACTTATTTGATTTTTTTTCTATTATATGATTGATTATTTACTTATGTCTTAAATAAAAACTGTCAATAAATCGAAAGGAAAATGTTTTGTACGTACCAAGTTAAGAGTTAGTTGTTTTATAGTAAACTTATTAATATTTGGGATAGTGACGTATATATCACAGTGTGTTTTCAACTACATCTTTTTTTAATTGGCAGATATAAAAATTAACAAGTACGATTTATTGCAAGTCTCGTTTTAAAATATTTCCCAAGAGGACTTTTCTAGTGTAACAGTCCTCTAGCATTCCTCGGGTTGCGTGTCACATCCATCGTCGGGACTGGGAGGCGGACAAGTCTCGTGTCGAGTTGTTGGAGCCTGAGGACAGACACGCGATTGCTCCCAGCGAGGGGGCACGGGGCTGCAGGAGGCGTTGGTTACAACGGCGTAGGAGGAAGGGGTCGAAGTTCAACAGGGCTCAAAATATTTGCTTGGATCTATAGGTCTGGTGTCATAATATAAGTCATATCGTTCTGTATTAAATAATTAAGTAAGCGTAAATAAAATTATTACTCCTTGTTTGAGGGATTTTAAAAATGTAAAGTTAGTCACTTACAAATGTTTTCAAATGAGTTTGTCACTTCATTTGATCGGGGTTTAGAATTTGGTATAAACCGCTTTATCCTATATTAGCAATGAATGTAGTTATTATATTATTCAACTATTTTAGACCCATCATGATGGTGTACAACTGATTTATAAATCGATCTCCATTATTACTAATGTTCTAGAAATTGTATAAAGTAATAGAGAACATTAAAAAAAATTATATTTACAAATTATTAATCATCTTACCACAGTCACGAAAGTAAATGATATTTGTACCCAGAAGTATATGGTAGTTGAAGGAATATAGGCATATAAATTTTGAAAACTGACGTACAAAATCTCTAAGAAGGCTAAAATATACTATCTTACTATTATATAAAACTCTAATGGTGTCTGTTTGTCTGTGTGTGTTTTACTCAATCATCAACTGAAATGTTGAATGGACATTCTTAGGGTCTCTAGTTAACACATGGGCCTATCTTTATTTTGAAATTCCATCAGGGCATCACCAAGGGATTCAAAGAAGTATCACTGCAAGCCCTAAGGAAAAATATAATTTGACAATTATTTATAATAGTTTCATTAATCAACTGTTGAAATAAACAAACAACTTCCATAGTTCCGAAATAAATACCGTACCAAACCTAACCACAATATACTTTTGCGCACACGTGTTTCAAGCGGAAGGAACCTTCACATTTTCACAAAGTGAACAAAGCTGTAAACATTGTTTATAAGTCTGTTTTACAACACTTTTTTTACAAACATGATCATATTAAAATCGTTTAAACAACCTAGAGTCAACTTTTTTAGTCCATGTTTTGTATTACTGAATGCAATAAACACAATGTAAATCATCGCAAGCCCCGTACGAAGTACGGGTGCTCAGCTAATTTTCTATATATTTTAAAAATATTATCAGTTTTCAAGATGTTTAGTTAGCATAGCCACCTGTTTCTCTTTAACAACTGTAGTATTTGTAAAAGTGTCCTTTCACGTTGACCTTAGTTATCAATTTTAAAAAACTTTTAACCGATATAAACCTTATAAGCATTAACATTAAATTAGCTTCTCATCCCAAATAATACAAATTTTTGGGGATGAGTTACTATTTATTAAATATCCTGAAAAAATTGTATTATTTTGTGATGAGAAGTTAATTTAAATGTTCAATGCTTATAATAATCCTATATCACACACCATAATGAACGCTTATCTCCTGTTAAAACTGTTTCTTTGAAGAACAGTTTGAAGCATTTAGCTGACTTTGAAATCATCTTAAAATAGTCCACAGCTCATTTCAAGGATCGTTTCTTAGTGAGGAAAAATTAACAGTCATCTAAAAAGGATCTAACTAAGGAGAAACATAAAGAAGATACCAAATTGTAGTGTTTCTTACTTTATCCATACGAAAATATTTGAGTGATTTTGTACAATTTACGAGAAGTAATTACAATCATTGTATTTTTCGCTATGTTCTTAATGTACTTAAATTACAAAAACATTTTGTAAGGAGGGTAAACCCTTTTTATTTCTAAAATAGGTCTGAATCCTGACATATTTATTTGATGAAATAACATTTTTTGAGAATAAAGCTACTATATCAGTTTTCATAAATATAACATAAAAGATATATAGATATTGTTCAATACCTGTTTTTACAGTTTTGTAGGTTTGTTTGTTTACAGTAAATAATTCCTTAAAAGTAACACTTTCCGAATGTGAAGTAATTAGTAAAAACATTATTAATTCGGGAATGCTGTATTACAAAACAATAGTGGGCGTGACATATTGAATATTAAGAATCTAAATGGAATATGAATGTGATGTCAATTAAAATTATTTAAGCGGACAAATAAAATTAAAATTATAATAAACATAACATTAAAAAGTATAAATAAAATAAAATAAAAAAATAACACAAAACAAAATCGAATTGTTAAAACGACCTAAGAATTAATTAAAACTGTACTATAGAAATGTATCGACAGTTTCTCATTGTCATTATCATACGCTATTTCTTGGCAAGAAACACAATTATGCCAAGATAACATTATTGTTTTACATATCATCAACATTAATAATTTTCAACCTCAAATGTATATTGTTTAATTAATTGTTCATCTAAGTAAGTAGTTTTGTATTGCTTCTCTTTGTTTCTGTATACAAAAAAAAACATTTCAAACAAATAGCCCATATTAAATGTACACTACTTAGCCCATTAGCATGTTGAAAATGTGTAACTAAATCGATTAAAGTCTTCATTATTCCTTATTTTTTAATAAGACTTTTATTTTTGTTATTATTATTTTATTACTTATTATTTATTGTTAATCCTGTCTTTTGTTATATATTATTATTATTATTTTATTAGTTATTATTATATTTTTTATAATTATTCTTTAGTATTTATTATCCCACCAACTCCTTCTGGCTATACAAGTCCAAAGCGGTTCTGAGGACCAAATACTAAACACTTGGGTTGACTAGTTAGTCACACAGCCATGACTTCACAAACTGCATTAACCATCCCCAGAAACATGCCTTGATCTTGTAAAAAAATCTATATTATGAAGCTTCTTTGCAATGCCAGCACATTGCAACACTGGGTCATATATTAAAATATAAGCAAATAAATGTGCAACTAAACAAATCAAAAACAAAAAACTAATCAGTACAAGTTAACGTCACACAACACAAATTTATTACAATATAAGCTCAAAATGCACAAGTATATTACAATACAAGTACAAAATTCACAATATTATGGTGATCGATTTCGGTAAACCACGCTCACCTTCCTCAGAACAGACGGATTCACAAAAGAATGATTCTCTGGTCTGAGGAAGGCGAGCGTGGTTCACCGAAATCGATCCCCATAATATTTGTGCATTTTGTACTTGTATTGTAATATATTTGTGCATTTTGCGTTTATATTGTAATACATTTTTGTTGTGTGACGTTTACTTGTACTGAATATATACCAACACGTATTATGCTAATTAAAAAACTATTTTAAAAATTAAGGAAAGAGGTTTTATATCTGCAAGAGGCCATGTTAGGGCTGCAACGGCCTCGACCACTTGGACCAAACTTCTCACGAGGGGTGGAGGACGCCTTACAACTAATGCACGCAATGTAGCTACTGGATTCAATTTGCCACCTTTGACATCGTAAAGTGTTTATCAACTTATACCCTGGGGGGGGGGGGGCTGAACAGAGTGGACCTCTTAGTACAGGCGCAACCAACAATAGATCACTACGAAACACCTGTAATTGACGCCTCTGTTCCCCAGGAAGCTCGGCGAGTCAAACATACAAAAGGCTTATTTACAAGAGGTTGCCTCAGGCCAGTACGCAGGATGTGTTTTACGTCATAGGCTGATCTCAGCTGTGATTTTTCCCCTCACTTCAGTAAACAAAACAAACCACAACAATGTCTTCATCTGATTTTCGCTCTCCCGATGACACTCCAGTCTATCCTACTGTTTTATGAGGTTTACCAAGTATTTTTGACTTTCATGAGATAAATCAGTTTCTATAATGTGAACATAACGTAAAAAATAAGATATACATTTCATAACAACTGCACACTTTTACTTTATGAAAAGGGAAAACATAATTTTATTTACAGTATTGCCAACTGCAGAAAGGAACATTGAGTGCGTAGCATTGTAAAACAGTGAGGTATAACAAACATTACAATCATCAAGTTTCTCAAAATAGCCATAAGAAACTATTTTGTTCAATTTAATTTTAACGTTTAGTGTTTCACATATTATTACCATAAGGTTACAAATTCTTTCTACTACTTAAAAGAATCTACTATATACAAACACGTACTTGTATTAAAAACAACTTTATTATAGGTATTTTACGTTTAGAGTTTATGGTTCACTCTAAACTTTACAGTTTATGAACATTTCATTACGACAAAAAAAATCCAATTACAAGATTTACCTTGCCAAAAAGATATTTAAAAAATAACAAACCAGTGGTAAGAAAAGTACCACTTATTTGGAAACCTTCATTTAAAATGTTTTATGCTTGCATTAAGTAGTGCACTGAAGCGTAACACTTACAGATGTATGGCAGCCATAAAAAAATTGTAAGCCATTGACAAAAACGGCTGAGACAATCAGGTAAAACATTCCGGAGCAGCTGCGCATGTAGATAATGATGCGTGACCTAGAAGGTTGGCCGCAGTTTGCCGAATACACAAGCCTATCTCTGGAAGAGCGATGGGGCCCGTGTCTTGTCCAGGAAAGGTCAGCTTCTTATCTCGTCGGCTCAAAAATACATTTCCAGCTTTCTTTTTGACTTAACCGCCTTCACACCTGTTCCTTATTTATCACCTTAAAACACTAACTTCGTTTGTGTTAATAAAATCCTTCAAATACTAATATGAATGAATTTCTTGATATCTCAAGTACAATAAAATATTGGAATCTACAACGAATTCTATAATTTCTTATATTCTATAGCTGTGTCCTGCAATAAACATTTTCCACGTAGTCATGATGGTTATTTAGGTATTACCGTGAGATTTCTGTTCAATATATAATATAGCAATGCTTACTTTCCATTTTTGTGACATTTTGGTTTTCGTTAATTCACTTCCATAACTATAACTTAGGTTTACCTAACATAAACAAACCAAACTTAAAATAACATAACTAAAACTAACATAACCTAACCAAACTCAACACAACCTAAACAAACCTAACATAACCTAACCAAAGTAGTGGTAGTGAATTAACGGAAAAGGTCCCATGGCTGTATCAACATTTTCAAACAACATTAACTTAGTCATAAAAGTGAAAGATGAGTTCAGGTTGGAATCACAACTATATGACTCTTGTAGGGAAAGTTACTGATTAAAAACGCAGTATGTTTTTCTTTAATTTTATTAAGGATTGTAACTAAGCTTGGCATCCGTGAAATTAATGAGCTTGTATAAAGGACCTTTGACCCGGAGCCACGACGAGGGTCCTCACGACTGATACTGTCCTACGGGAACTCTACGTACTTACTGCCAGTATCGTCACGCCTTTTCCCAGGAACAAGAAGGGAGTCACGTATTTAAATATAGAAACTTCGAAAATTATTTACTGACCTAACAATCCTCAATAAAGTTGTGAGACGCTGTTGTTGTTGAGACAAGCAAAACTACTGTTTGAGGAGTTGTTTTTATAATTGTTGAAAGTACGGTTTAATAATTTTTGTGTGTGAATTGTTTATTGATAATGCTTTAAAATTATGTTGTTTGTATTGTTTTGTATTATTTACCAGTTGAAACTTAGAATTTTG
Organism: Stictocephala bisonia; assembly: GCA_035578905.1. NCBI lineage: Eukaryota > Metazoa > Arthropoda > Insecta > Hemiptera > Membracidae > Stictocephala > Stictocephala bisonia. Next base: position 5,505,876 of record JAQJVL010000011.1, read on the forward strand.
TTTTTTAGCTAACAATTATAAACATACCTATTTGTACATACTAATAACTAAAGCTTCCGGTAACGACCACGTCAAGGTGTCATCTACAATATTTACATCACCAAACATTTCGTCCATGCTGTGATGTGGCATCCTCAGTGGTATATATGAGGCTGAAGAGGTAAAACAACACTTCAGTAATCCCCACTTCAGTCTCAGAGGCTTAAGCTCTTTATATCTGTTGAAACTTAGTTTTTGTTTTTTAGCTAACAATCATAAACATACCTATTTGTACATACTAATAACTAAAGCTTCCGGTAACGACCACGTCAAGGTGTCATCTACAATATTTACATCACCAAACATTTCGTCCATGCTGTGATGTGGCATCCTCAGTGGTATATATGAGGCTGAAGAGGTAAAACAACACTTCAGTAATCACCACTTCAGTCTCAGAGGCTTAAGCTCTTTATATCTGTTGAAACTTAGTTTTTGTTTTTTAGCTAACAATCATAAACATAACTACTTGTACATACTAATAACTAAAGCTTCCGGTAACGACCACGTCAAGGTGTCATCTACAATATTTACATCACCAAACATTTCGTCCATGCTGTGATGTGGCATCCTCAGTGGTATATATAAGGCTGAAGAGGTAAAACAACACTTCAGTAATCCCCACTTCAGTCTCAGAGGCTTAAGCTCTTTATATCTGTTGAAAATTAGTTTTTGTTTTTTAGCTAACAATCATAAACATACCTACTTTTATATACTAATAACTAAAGCTTCCGGTAACGACCACGCAAGGTGTTATCTACAATATTTACAACACCAATTATTTCGTCCATGCTGTGATGTGGCATCCTCAGTGGTATATATGAGGCTGAAGAGGTAAAACAACACTTCAGTAATCACCACTTCAGTCTCAGAGGCTTAAGCTCTTTATATCTGTTGAAACTTAGTTTTTGTTTTTTAGCTAACAATCATAAACATAACTACTTGTACATACTAATAACTAAAGCTTCCGGTAACGACCACGCAAGGTGTTATCTACAATATTTATATCACCAAACATTTCATCCATGCTGTGATGTGGCATCCTCAGTGGTATCTCTGTGGCTGAAGTAATATACCACTTTAGTAATCACCACTTCAGTCTCAGAGATACCACTGAGGATGCCACATCACAGCATGGGAGAAACGTTTGGTGATGTAAGTGTTGTACATGATATTGGTGACGTAATACATCGTAGGCCACCTAAGCCTACGAAATAATACTCGTAAACACTTATTGTTTTCTAAATAAACCCTAATGTGAAATGACAGAAAACACAGCTGAACCACTTAAAAATGTAATAATAATAAGATAGTAAAAAGCACTAAAATGGCTAACAATGAGATGAAATCAACGAGGCGCAGTTTTAGTATACATATAAGTCCTTTATTACTCAAAGTTTTAACAATCGTCTTTGTTAATATGAAATAAACGCGCAAAAAAAAAAAAAAAAAAAAAGCATTCAAACATAATTAATTTAATACTTATACTAAACGGATTTACCATTACTAAATTTAAATTAAAGTGCCTTATACAATAAACATACATAAGTGAGGAAGAAGACCAAAACAACAGAAAATATAAAATGGCGGCTGTGGAGATGGGATACTGGAGGCTCTGTTGCAGACTCACATTGCAAGATCGTGTGAGAAATGAAGGAGTTGCTGAAAATAAAGGACCAAGAGAGGATGGTAATTGCTTCTAACAGTATTGATATGTAAACTGTTGAAGTGGTATGAACATGTGACTAGACTGGACTGAGAAAGAGGCCAGCTAAACTACTAAAACGGGTGACATACTCAAACCCGTGCAATATTAAGACCCAGAAAGACATGGAAGACAGAGGGCTGCAAGATGATGAATGTGAAGGTAGAAGGCTGCAAGATGATGACTAGGAAGACAGAGGGCTACACGATGATGAATGGGAAGACAGAGTGCTACAAGATGATGGATGGGAAGACAGAGGGCTACAAGATGATGAATGGGAAGACAGACGTCCATAGAGGTTGAGATGTGAGAAAAGGCAATAATAATAACTAGTAGACATCCCTGCACGCGTCACGTGCCAACCCTGTCAATCGCTGTGTTCGTGACCCCTCGGTCTTCCGTCTTGGCCTATGACTTTTGACTACAAATATTAGTATGTAAACTGTACCAAGTAAAATCAAAATAATACATTTGTATTCAGCATCTGACGCAAAGTACTTGCGTTGCTACATATTTATTAGTATAAACGCCCAATTCTATTACTTAGCCTATTTAGAACGTGTTCATTTCATTTATTTTTATTTATCAGCAGTACATTAATAAATAAAATAACTGCACTAGATTATCATTGGCATTTTCAAGGCCATTAGAGCGTAGCTTTAGTGTCGGATGTGAATAACCATGATTACATTTTCCCCTACTTTCATATTATGAAGTATGAAACTAATATGAATACAATAATACAAACACAACATTTTACATACAACAAATATTAAAATTGTATGGATACCTTTATTTACATTTGTACAGCTGTTACTGTTCGATTCATTTAAATCTCTCTCCATGTTATTCCTATGGTAAAAAACTTACTTTCAAGGCTTTACGTACTCTTCAGAGTCAAAATATTGAAGAATTAAAACCTCATTGCACAACTACGATCAGAGGAAAATTTGTTGACACTTCAACCGTTTAAATTGGTCAAGAAATAAGGGAAGAGGTGCGTTAACAAAACAACGGCTTCGCGTATTATATGTAAGTATATATAAATAAACACAACGAACAATAATAAAGTAAATTATGAATAAACCAAAGACGTGTGTCAGAAGGGAATGCAGTCAACCTTGACTTATCTAATCATTCGGCCTTTTGGAGTTTTAAGATTTAGTTCTTGTGTCCTCCGCCAGGTACCGGTGGTGGGCCATTGTACTGTCCACCGGTGACTGATGATGCTCTCTCTGGTCACAACCGCCGTTTACCAGGTGGCCGACAATCACTGTTGGACATTCCATAGAGAATTATTCTAATTTGTCTGATATAATCTGGTAGAAAGACAGCATGTAATGGCTGTGGCTTCAAAATACCTCTTAGTTTGTCTTACGTTATTAAATATATTCACTCATTGTTTTAATAAATTATACTAACAGTGGTTCCTAAAATGTAATTGAGACTTTAAGACACGTCACGTGTAACATAATAACAGTTTATATATGTTTCATTTAATTTATCTGATTAGTGTCTCAGTCGAGACATATTCGGACGTCCAAAAATACTAAATTCCTTTTAATTTTTTAATGGTAACGAATATTCTTTAGGGGGACATAAGTTTAATACGTTGGAAGTACCATTGAGAGGATGGTAGTCCGTGAAAAATTTGACCGTAATATTTGTATTTTGTTTGTTTAGATGAATTTCGATCACAGTTGTTATATGATAATGTAACAACAATGTAAGAGCACTTGGAGTTTAAATGGAACGAAGGACGTTATAGTCCAAACTTCACCCGTAATAAAGAAAATTTATTTTAACCTCCTCTTTTGTCATCCCATATAATATCATATTATCATATCATCTCATCTTATATCACACCATATCATATCACGTCATATCATATCGTCACATATCATCAAATCTCAAATCATCTCATATAATATCACATAATATCATATTGTCTCATATTATCTCTTCTCATCTCATATCATCTCATCTTATCTCATCTTATATCACATCACATAATCTCATATCATATTCACTCATCTCATTTAATTAAGAACCACCATTAACCATGATAACTATCTTTATGAAACACAGTTTGTGAGGGAATAGACATTTTCAATTGTGTAGTTGACAGCATTACAGATTTCAGCTACATGAAGGTACGCTTACTCATACATGCAAAATTATTTATTTTAATTGTTCACTATTCATTATTAATTGTTGTATTATTTTTTGTTTTGTATTAATTTTTATTTTCTATTTTTTAATATTGTACTTGTTATTTTGTATTATCTATTAACATAGTTTACTTCAGTATTACCCTTGATTATATACACCTACAATAGATAAACCATCTAATAGGAATATTTGTGGCAGTAATTTTGTTAGTTTGTGTGGCCCGCAACCACAGCTGGTTTAAACTGCATTACATTTACATGGGACTACACTAGCGCTCCACAATGGACCACAAAAACAGCTGATATTTTGAGACTCAAAATTTAACATTGGATGGGAAATCTATTTGTGTATAAAATCAATGGTATTACTTATTCAACTCTGCACATAATTACCAGACGTTATTCAGTATTTACTTCCTTCCAACAGATCCTTCTGTACATCCTTTAGATGTCATCCCGTTCAGTTTTTAATTTTTTTTAATTCTTCTTTATGTTGCTTGAGAAACGTTTACAAGTTGTACTGCATGTCTAGTAGTTTTCTTGTATATGTAGTCATATAGTCACCTTGTTAATGTTTTCACTGTATAATTTATTATAAAAATTATGATGAGCCGTAAATAAATAAATGACCACTCAGTTGAATGTTACTCCTTACCACCGAGACTGAACTAACATTTTATAAATGTTTTACTTTGTGTATTCAAGTCATGTTATACATTGTATCTGTTTATATATAAAGCACATTCGGTCTCCAAACGGTCTATAACCACGTTTAAAATATCACCAATGTATTTGAGGCTGGGAGATATTCGAACTGATTCGATCCTCCACTAGCACCCACACGGTGACGCACAGTTAATGTGAAATGTGTTGGAATGAATCTTCAGTCTTGACAAAGGAATGGGCCATTGTCAGGTTAGTTAGTAGAGGTGTATTTATGGGAAACACAGCGGCAGATGTCATACGTCGACTGGTCCGCCCACAAGGCATTCTTTCTGCCGGAGTTGACGAGAAAAAAGATACATTTAGTGTTCTTGAACCGTGTTTAAGATATGTTATTAATCGTGTGCTTGTTTAATTGTACCTTCAAGGTAGGTACCGGATTTAACAGACTTAAACATGAATGTAATGTAATTTACGTGACAGTCATGGTAGCACAAGGTATTGAAAGTCTGGTCTGAGGTTGTTTACAGTTGGGCCAGCCTAAAGTTGCGCGTGACCTTGAGGAAAGGTACTAGAAGTGGTGCAGATGGGGATACTTTTATAAACACGTCACACTGATCAAGTGATTGAAAATGAGGAAACGTTCGATACCAGGGTAACAGAAATTCTCCGGTAACTAATTAATTTGTGGTACATTCTATTTGTAAATATGACCTTTTTTCTAATTTATTGCAACTAGTTATTACTGTTTTTGAACGGTCTGTCTGGCTAATTATTTTTGTTAATTCCGTCTAATAGACAATCTTAGTAAACATTATTGGCTTATTACTAGTAGTAACACTTAAATAGTTTAACAACATTAAAATTGCTTATGTAAACACCCATGGTTTTGAAATTCTAAAAAATATATGGAAAATGTTTTATTTTTATAACATTTGAGTGACCATAAAAATATTATTAAATAATAAATGAAATTAAAGATTTTTTAGGAATGTGTAAAATATTTATTACTGTTTGGACGCCAAAATAAAATAACCCTAACACTCAGAGAAAAAGAAACAGAGGTCACTTTTTTACTGCCGCAGCCAACTACTTCTCAGTGGCAGTCATTAATAGATTGCAACTAATGTATATCATTATACACACATTTAGCGCACTATTGGATGAGACCTCTGTTCCTTCTTCTGTGTGCCCTACGTGTGAAAACTTTAGTACACACAAAATTAGTTAGGTGTGTACTAACTGATAGTAAAACCGAGTACGTTAGGGGTCATCTATAAGTCATGCTTAAACATTTTTCATTTCCCTTAAGATCGAAACAACACCTGGATATCTACAGCGACTTTTGCTAATTTAAATAACATTTGGGTGAAATTTATATTATAGTTAATACCACTGTAAGTGTATGAGCGGATGGGTTATAACCACTGGACGTGTACAGTTGGGTGGGCGGGTTAATACCACTGTAAGTGTATAAGTGGGTGGGAAGGTCAATACCAACACCACTGAGGACGCCACGTCACAGCATGGGGGAAACATACGGTTATCTTGTAAATATTGTAGACAGTAGTACTTTAACGCGTTCGTCACCTGAAAAGGTACATTCTAGTTATGGACACCGACCGCTTAAGTCTAAGTTCTTAGAAACAATTAATTTAAATTAATTGACTTATCTTCAACCAAGTGCAGATCAAATAATGACGTAATTATTAGTTTTTAGTAGGAGGGAATATTTAAATGACACAATAAACTAGTACGAGCTATGTTTAAAATGATAATTTTAATAGAGTGATTGTTCCAAAGTAGAAAACATTTCGAGACACATATCATTTTTTGTGCATACTTAATGTTATTTTAAATTAATAGTGTTTTTCAGGTACAATATATTTATTTTATTTATGATCAGTTAATGTATTCTCATTTCAGTCTGATTTGAATATTAATTTAATTGTGTTTTAACATTTTTTCATTTATATCGTGACGTTGGCAATGCCTAATTGGTTATATTAATTTAACCCTGTTAACATTTTTATATTAGCAGAAGTTCATTTTGTTGTACCCCATTCTATGATCTAGGTTAAAATATAGATAATTATTAATTTAGATAAGTTTATTAGTTTAAGAACGTAGTTTTATAACATGTTTGTGTAGATGTAATTTAGTCTTTAGCACTTGAAAAAGGTTAGCACTTGAAAAATCGAAACGTCGTGATTGGTAATTTTCACGTAGTGATGGCAAATGTCCAAAAACCTTTGTCTTTCCCCTTCTGATACTCCATCTTTAACAAATTTCAAAAACAAAAATATCTTGATATTCCGTCTGTTTTTGAACTAATTCTCATTTTTAGAAGGCGTTTAAGTAATACTACTTACCTAAATCCAACCGGAATAAGTATGAAATAGGCGCTCAGTTAGTTTAACAGTGTTTGCCGGCGTGGTAGCTCAGTGGCTAAGGCTTCGGACTGCGGAGGGCAAGGTCCAATTTTCGAATCCCCACTGAGCCAACGGTCGGTACTTCACTCGTTGAATAAAGTTGACGCACAGGCCTGTAGGCCCATGTCAACTGGCGAGTGAAGTTAAATAAATAAAAAAAAAAAAAAAAAATGTATAAAAGTAAATATTAAATCTCTTGTTAGATCACCGATTTGATTTATTTTAAATATCATTTTGTCATACCATCCGGTCAAACCGAACTAAAACTAAATTCAAATAACTATAGGATAATATGAAAATTAAAACTTTTGTTATTGAAAAATAAATTTGTTGTCATTTACAATTTAAAAAATTCTCAACAAATTGTTCCAGGTATTTTATACAAAGATTGCGCCTAAAATAACATTACAGTAACAAACAATGTTTTTATTAAAGACAATTTATTAATAATAGGTTACGTACCTTATCGTCTTCAATTCCTGTTATAGTAATATAGTTTACTATAGTTTCGACTATCAAGTAGTCATTTTCAAAACTTAAGAACGTTAAATCTTCATATAAAGTGATCTCTTCAAAGAATAAATATTAAAACACAATTAGCAACATTTAAAACGAGATTGTACTGTTAATATTGTTTTATATATATACAGTACAATCTCGTTTTAAATGTTGCTAATTGTGTTTTAATATTTATTCTTTGAATACATCACTTTATATGAAGATTTAACGTTCTTAAGTTTTGAAAATGACTACTTGATAGTCGAAACTATAGTAAACTATATTAGTATAACAGGAATTGAAGACGACAAGGTACGTAACCTATTAATTCAAATACCAATTCCAGAAGGCTAATCATGAATAAAATTTATTACTTTGTGTAGTAAGTCATTCGGTATGTTAACTAGTTTAGTCGGACGTAAAATTACAAAAATAAATGTTTTTTTTCAGACAATTTACTAGTTTATACATTAATGAACTCAAAGTACTAACTACAATAGGTAAACGTAAAGTAAAATTACTGATCTATTGTCTTGTTGCAGACAACTTATCAGTCTATATACTACAATATCATATATGTATTAACTACAATACTTGGTCGGATGTATGATAAAATTAGCGAACTAAATTTTTGTTGTGGACAAGAATTATTATAAACCATTTAATATGTAAGCACAATGTTTGGATATAAATAAAGACTAATTATTTAAAAACTTGTTCTATAAATGTTTGGATGCATATAAGAAAATAATATATTTTAAAATAATTGTTTTATACTATATGATTTAAGTATATAAATCACGTAGGAGTTTTGTCAATAACATATAATTTAAACTCGTATAAGTAGAATTGATTTTCATAGAATCTACTGTTGTTTTTTTTTTAGAGATTGTGATCGCTAGTATTTTTTAGCAACTAGCGATCTGTATTTTTTAGCAACGCTAGTATTTTTTAAGCAAGATCTGTAAGTAAAACCTGTTGGATTCATACTATTATTAATAAAGAATCTATTTATATCAAGACTGTTTATTTAAGATATTAACATGATTCTCTTTGTGTCACTCAGGCGGCGGCAAGAAAGGTCAGATTGGGCAGCCTTCCAACATCTGTCAAGTATTTGACATTAAATATACAGAAGGGCCTAATGTATTTAGACATTGTGGAAGTCCAGTTGTAAATAACTTTCGACATACATTAGATGTCTGTAAATAGTTCGTATTTAGATGTGGGGAATGTGTTGAATGTATTGCTTATGGGCAGTGGGGGGCATCTTGAGCTGGAAGACGTGACCTTGAGTTAACAGAGGAATTAGTAAAATTATGTAGTTGATAACTAGCAAACTTAATTTGTAGCATTAAAGAGTGTAAATAAAATAAAAATAATACTGTTTTGTCTTTTAAGCTTTATGAACATTTTATCACTGCAATGTTTATCCATTTAAAAATAAATTAAATGAACCTGTAGATGAGTTAGAAAAGTTTAAATGTACATTACACTAATACAATTTTTTAAAGGTGTAAGAGGTAAGATTTTTTTCACTAAATGGTTTGCTTAAGCTTGTTGGATTAGCAAAATCAACCTTAAATTAAAGAATTGCTGTTTTAATCTTCACCTGATAATATAGGGAACGTCAAATACTTATAAAATGCAATTTTGTCAAGGATCTAATTACGTAATTAAAACTAGAGTTAAGAATAATGATTAACTGACAAACTATTAGACTAAATACTGACTGATTTAATTGATTTTAATAATTTTTGATAGATAAATGACGATCTAAGACGTATTTAATTTTTCATGAATACGTAAAATGTATTATAACTCAAATATAAATTAAAATTTTAATTCTGTAATAGGATGAAAATTGATTTTATTGACATTTAAAAATCCGTTGACCTTGTCGGTTACGGTTCAACATTTTAGCGACACACAATTACAAGCTTCTAACCTATATTCTGAATTGCACTATCCTTGAATATTTTACAAAATTTGCCCCATCAGTATTTATTTTTTATTCGGTTAGATTTAGGTACGTTTTGTAAAGTTTGGTTACTTTTCATTAGGCAAAATTAACTAGGTTACGAACGCCCATTATTTCAGCTATCCTTTTATCCTTTTATATACAATAATAAAACATTTAATGTATTTATTTAGTTTACACTCGTATTTGAGCGTTACAAACAGCCAATGCCTATTAGCACTACAGAGAAAAAACATTTTTATAAAAACAAAAGTAAAAATACAAGATCTTGTTTGTTATATGCACTAAATAACACGGGTTGTTTCAGTTCTAAAAAATAAAAACGAGTCTATTATTCACTTTTTTCAACATAGCTCTAAAAGCCGAAAAAATCTATAAAAACTTAATACATATGGAACAGCTTAACAAAAAAAGATATAACTTAAATAAATACATTATTATAACAAACAAATAGCATATAAACACACACATAAGTATATGAAACAAGGTAGGCCTACTATATTAACAGAAAAATGTGGTAACAAAAGTAAAGATCTAACAATTTAACAGTAAACAACGTGTAAACAAATATTTGAGCAAATAATAAGAAAATAAAGACAACAGTGATTGAAGAAAAATTAACTAGGTAGGCCTACTCCTACACATTAATGTTTCAATTAATTAAAACTTGAATGACTTAAAATTATACCTAAATAAATAGATGTCATATGTGTTTAGTCCCTATTGGAAATACTCCAATATATCAGATATATAACCGAAAAGATCCATATCCAACCATTAAATGGAACAGTAGAAAATGTATGGCGTGATTTAACTATGATATACTATTATATCTATCCCAAATACCTAACGTACACATCCAATCTCAATACTTCCTTCTTCTTCCTCAGGAGGCCATCATACAAATATTGATGCCCGATTGATATCCTATTATTAACTTTCTGGCAATTTGTATTTGCAATTTCTTTAATTTTGTGAAATTTATATACAGTAATTAAAATTCTGTAGTAGATCTTCTGTAATAGTTAACAATAAATAGGTTACCAGTTAAAGTGGTATTTCTCTTAATGGTAACAAAACAAATGGGACACGCTGTACATTTACTAGTTATATAATTATCTTTTATGATACAAAATAACATTATTATTACGGTAATTACTATGCTGGTCTAACCTGTTGAGCTTCCATAAACATAGTTCCTTTAGTAATTGCTTATAAACTGTAATTTGACATAACAACGAAAATCTCAGTAGGAAAAAAAAAGAAAATCCACGAAACACAAGAAATTTTAATATATTATGGGTTACATAGAAGGAAACAATTTAGCAGATACTTAGGACCTGCTTGGACCACCAAAACTAGTTGAGAACTATCAGTCAAGAGGAGGACGACAGGACAATGTGCCCACACTACAGTAGGAAGGTCCTTAGCCTTCATTGTCCTCACATTCCTTTAGGCAGGAACTAACAGTAGTTGAAAAAATAGATAACGAATACATTAAATTATCAAGAGTTACAGTAGTCTTGCTTGACTCTTGAACTTCATTCTGACACATCCTTTTTTCACAATTGTTGCTATAATTGTTGAGACTAAGGCAAGTCTTTACAATGGGTCATAACTTTTTAAAAGTTCTAATAGAAACTGGACACTTGAACGTCATAATACTGTATTCATAAATAAGTACACAATAAATAAAGAAATGAAAAACTTGTATTGTAGTCTTACACAGTTTAGGTCAGTTGTTCCTACGATCTCCACCCACCACTGGCCCGCGTTAACACCATATACAGGGCGTTTAAAAAATTTCTTGATAATTTTTGGGACATTGTTCCATAAACAAAAAGGAACCAAAAACAAATGTAAGTAACGGTCTATCTCTTGTTGTTTACTGTATCACTGCATTGTCTGTACGTATTTTATATTTAAAAAAATCATATTTTACAAAATACTCAATCATATTTAACCAAGCTTAAATAAACAGTTTATTAAAATTAAATTTGTTAATAAAAACAATTTGGTCAAGTTTGCCTAGTACATTTGAAAAGGGTGGACAGTTAAGATAGTTAAATTATAATAATTAAAAAGTATTAATTTTATTTAAAAAAGATACAAAGAACTTTTTTTTAGACTACTTTAAAATGTAATATTATAGTAAGTTTTTATGTTAAATAACAAGTGACTTTTAATTTTATAAAAATACTAAAGTATTTTTTTTAGGCGGCTTTAAAATGTAATGGTATAGCAAGTTTGTATGTTGAATAACAAGTAACTGAATTATTGCAGAATTACACTGACCGTACAATTTCTGAGTTTCTCCAGAATTCGACAAGAGCTCAACAATGAATCAAATTTAATTTAAATAGATGTACTGTATATAAACACATTTTGAATAATTTTTTGGTTGTTATTTGATTCATTTTTCATCTGTTAGTTCATTGCAGACAAACTCTGGAGTGCAATAATTCACTTATTTTTATTCAGTATAATAACTTAATACACTATTAATTTTATTTTTAAATTGCCTAAAAAGTCACTTATATATCTTTGGCTGTCGGCAATGTTGGTTTTAATCCCATAAGAAAAATATTATTTTCGAACCGAACATACGATCACGCGTATCCAAATTAAACAGTTATTCTTTTAAAGACTTTTTTCCAAACAAATAGAATTTCATCATGAATAAAATTTCACGCTTTGCAAATTTCTAATTAGTTTCATAGAAAAAATTTGAAAATTATTTAGTTTTAAGTTTTTATTTTCGCATATTCACCATATCAAAAACAAACCTGATGCGCAAGATGATAACATTTAAAATTACACCTCATACACATCTTTTGGTCAATAAATAACGAAAAACAAAATTATTTATTTGGAAATAACATTGTTCTTATGGTATTAAAATCAACATGGCCGACAACATCTGCTTATTCTTAAGATAAGGAGCAGTTTTATAATTTATTTTCACTGAATGATTTTTTTTGTAAAAATAGTTTTCCTTATAAAATTGACATTGAAATATTATATTAATACAATTTAATTATACTTTTTTTTGAATTTGAATTCAAAAATCAGAGACAGCTTCGCAAATGTCTGGTTCTACTCTTTATTTTGTAAATAAGTGACACTTTTATTTAAGGCATTGTGTATAAGTGTTAAGTATACTAAACTTATAGTTTCCACATCTGTTACGAAATTACACACAAATTGACTGATAAATAGTTTCATACTCATAAATCTTAAAATCATTTCTCAGTTAAAGATATTGGAATAAGCAAACCCATCCCAAGTTAGTCACACTGGGTGTTTTTGGCATCTTTCCGACTCTTGAAGCGACACAAGATTGAGTGCCGTATTCGTCTTTCAGCCGACATTACTCTTGAAAGAAACTCACCGCTTAGTATTTTGTTACAAGATTTTAATATTCGGAATTAAAATCTTGTAACAAAATATTAAGCGGTGAGTTTCTTTCAAGAGTATCATCATTCTGAGTAAAATTCTGAGTATCATCAAGAGTAAAATCATTCTGTGTAATAGAGTTTATTTGTTATTAAAAAAATGAAATTTAGTAAGATACTTATGTATTTACTAATAATATATGAGTCAGTAATTATAGTCAGTTAATAGTTAAATAGGATTAGAGTTTGGGCAGATTAATGTAAATTATTTAATATCAATGTCATTTCGCAGCGTTTTTATACTTTGGGCTCTGATAGGTGAAAAGAATAGTTAAATGTAACTTTAGGACTATCTGAGTTCCGTGGATTTAATCAGCAACTAGACATGTTGTATGGCTTACAAATTAAAAATTTCAGTTATTAGAATGAATTATATGTAATTTTTTTCCTAAACGATATTTACAAATGCAATCGATTTATTATTACTGTTTTTCTTACGTTTTACACGCAGCAGGATGGATGTATAGCACTAGGATCTTATACCACTGTTTGAAATCATTTTCTTTGATTTTAAGAGGCTACTATATAAAATATTTAAGAGGTTTACCAGATTGATGTATGGAAATAGCCGATAATTAGCAATAATGCACGGCGTTTCCAGGAGTCCGTCCTTTACAACATGCCGCCATCGCCACACGAACTCGCACAGGAAGGAGTCTAATATTGAACGGCTGGTCTCACACTGCGATTCCGCTTGCGTACCTTATATTGTTCGTGTGTGTACACCAAAACTACGATCAACAAAATCATATTTGTAATTTATCATGTAATGTTCATAACTAAATTATTGATAGATTCGTACGTTCGCCATAGTCTCGTATGCGTACACGAAAAGGCCCATGTTCTGAAAAAATGCAACTACCACTGCTATAATTTGTTATTTTAGAACTTTAAATGATTAACATAAAATAGACCATTAATACTGTCATAAAATAATGCAAAACATTTAATCATGATTTTACGATATGGAGCTTGTTAACACTTTAAAATACCTTTTGATTAACGTTAAGTTAATAAAACCATAGCAAGTGTAACTTTCTTACTTAAAGACATTTAAAATGTATATAATTTAAATGGACTTCAACATTTTATTCTTACTAATTTATTGCTACAGTTTAACAAACTTTCTAACCCAGGTTTTCTAAAATAACATAAATTTCAGAGCAGTATTGACAACATTAGGATTATACAGTATAACATTACGTAATACATCTCACAAAAATAAATACTTAAGACAATATCATTGAAAGAAAATTCTGGAATTTTATCAGACAATTTAAGAATAATTCGGTTACCCCTTATAAAAGAAGGGTGAGGGAGGGAAAGACGTAATAGGAGAGGAGGCTACTACGTGAGTCAATAATATTTAGATGAAGAGCTCTGTGTAATCTATCAAATCAACAATGGTTTAAAACACCACTATCATAATATTTCAGAGTTCAACTGGGAAATTATTTTTGCTCAGATTGATTATATTCAAATTTGATTTGTCCATCCAATCTGAAAATTGATATTTTCAATATTGCTAGACGTCAGCAATGTTACTGAGTACAGTTTGATACTCAATATTGTTTTATTTAACATAGACTTTCTCAATAAAATAATAACATTTCTTACTGAAATATAAAATTTGTATTTTCTGCTTTTTAAAATAAATGTAAACATTATTCAAAATGTAATATGACAAAGTTTATAAAGTATGAATACTCAATACTAGATACAGGAAGACATTCAAGGGAAACATGTGTTTTTAAAAATATTCGTTACTGATCAACCTGGTTTCATAGAGACTTTTTAAAATTAAGTACAGCACCAATTTACTGTTTATTTATTTATCAACGGCAGCAGCCAATTTATACATGCATAATACAAAGAGATGGCAAAAATGAATAATACAGTTCACAGTAGAAAAGCAACCGGACTAACAGATAGCAGTTATAAATAAATATCTTAAAGCTAGAAATATTAAATATAAATACATATAAAACCATATAACTGCCCTTATAAGTAGCATAGTTATCATAGCTATCAAGAAACAGGAATAATAAAGGCCCTATATAAATTAAAAAAGTAAATCAACCAAACACTTATTTAACTAAAAGGATGTTAGATTAAATATATTTTAGGAGTGCAACAATAAACATGATACTAAAGTAATAAATGAAGAATAATGAATAATAAGTGCTATATCAAGAATCATGAATAAATACCACTGTATGTATTTGCGTGGGTGGGTGGGTCAATACCACTGTATGTATTTGGGTGGGTGGGTGGGTCAATACCACTGTAAGTGTATTTGTTGGCGGGTGGGTCAATACCACTGTATGTGTATGGGTGGGCGAGTGGGTCAATAAAACTGTATGTGAATGGGTGGGCGAGTGGGTCAATATCACTGTATGTTTGGGTGGGTGAGTCAATACCACTGTAAGTGTTTGGGTGGGTGAGTCAATACCACTGTAAGTGTATTTGTGGGTGGGTGGGTCAATACCACTGTATGTGTATGGGTGGGCGAGTGGGTCAATAATAGGTGTTGTTCCCTTTAGGCAAGGCACTTTATCGTAAATGTCTTGGTGTTAAATGATCTGAGATAACTGTTAGTAGTGTACCTAACATTTCATTCATAAAATGCAACTGACAGGTAAATGACAAGGAAATTTGTCTTGGTATTGCTGTTATAGGTTCTGACATATAACGGTTAGTAGTGTAACTAACATTTCATTCATAAAATGCAACTGACAGGTAAATGGCAAGGCAATTTGTCTTGGTATTGCTGTTATAGGTTCTGCCATATAACGGTTAGTAGTGTAACTAATATTTAATTCATAAAATGCAACTGACAGGTAAATGGCAAGACAATTTCTCTTGGTATTGCTGTTATAGGTTCTGCCATATAACGGTTAGTAGTGTAACTAATATTTAATTCATAAAATGCAACTGACAGGTAAATGGAAAGGAAATTTGTCTTGGTATTGCTGTTATAGGTTCTGCCATATAACGGTTAGTAGTGTAACTAATATTTAATTCATAAAATGCAACTGACAGGTAAATGGCAAGGCAATTTGTCTTAGTATTGCTGTTATAGGTTCTGCCATATAACGGTTAGTAGTGTAACTAATATTTAATTCATAAAATGCAACTGACAGGTAAATGGCAAGGCAATTTGTCTTGGTATTGCTGTTATAGGTTCTGCCATATAACGGTTAGTAGTGTAACTAATATTTAATTCATAAAATGCAACTGACAGGTAAATGGCAAGGCAATTTGTCTTGGTATTGCTGTTATAGGTTCTGCCATATAACGGTTAGTAGTGTAACTAATATTTAATTCATAAAATGCAACTGACAGGTAAATGGCAAGGAAATTTGTCTTGGTATTGCTGTTATAGGTTCTGCCATATAACGGTTAGTAGTGTAACTAATATTTAATTCATAAAATGCAACTGACAGGTAAATGGCAAGGAAATTTGTCTTAGCATTGCTGTTATAGGTTCTGCCATATAACGGTTAGTAGTGTAGCTAATATTTAATTTATAAAATGCAACTGACAGGTAAATGGCAAGGCAATTTGTCTTGGTATTGTTGTTATAGGTTCTGCCATATAACGGTTAGTAGTGTAACTAATATTTAATTCATAAAATGCAACTGACAGGTAAATGGCAAGGCAATTTGTCTTGGAATTGCTGTTATAGGTTCTGCCATATAACGGTTAGTAGTGTAACTAATATTTAATTCATAAAATGCAACTGACAGGTAAATGGCAAGGCAATTTGTCTTGGAATTGCTGTTATAGGTTCTGCCATATAACGGTTAGTAGTGTAACTAATATTTAATTCATAAAATGCAACTGACAGGTAAATGGCAAGGAAATTTGTCTTGGTATTGCTGTTATAGGTTCTGCCATATAACGGTTAGTAGTGTAACTAATATTTAATTCATAAAATGCAACTGACAGGTAAATGGCAAGGAAATTTGTCTTGGCATTGCTGTTATAGGTTCTGCCATATAACGGTTAGTAGTGTAGCTAATATTTAATTTATAAAATGCAACTGACAGGTAAATGGCAAGGCAATTTGTCTTGGTATTGCTGTTATAGGTTCTGCCATATAACGGTTAGTAGTGTAACTAATATTTAATTCATAAAATGCAACTGACAGGTAAATGGCAAGGAAATTTGTCTTGGTATTGCTGTTACACGATCTGACATATAACGGTTAGTAGTGTAACTTACATTTCATTCATAAAATGCAACTGACAGGTAAATGGCAAGGAAATTTGTCTTGGTATTGCTGTTACACGATCTGACATATAACGGTTAGTAGTGTAACTAATATTTCATTCATAAAATGCAACTGACAGGTAAATGGCAAGGAAATTTGTCTTGGTATTGCTGTTACACGATCTGACATATAACGGTTAGTAGTGTAACTAATATTTCATTTATAAAATGCAAATCCATAAAATAGTTACAAGATAAAAAACAAAGATAAGATAATAAATAGTTAAACAAGATTAGTTAATAATAATAACAAAGATAAAAATCATTATAAAAACACCATATATAATAGTGTACCATATAATAATACTGTTAAAAATACGAAAATATGATAATAAGTATTAGGCACGGTATGTTGATAACTCATAATGATAACGATAAGAATCTAATGAATACCTAACACTATTAATAAATAGCAACAAACACATACACAAGTACACAAATACAAACGTACAATATATATTAGTTTACATATGAACCGCAAGTGGCTGAGACATGAAGCCTCGTATGAGAGGACCAAGGGGCCCGCCGGAGCAAGTCGGATCCCCAGTCGAACCAATCTTGCTAAGGGACTATTTAAGTCAATATTTGATGAAAAGTGATTATAGAACACTTGCTAGGGTTCACCAACATGTTGTTACCTTTACACCACTCCTCTATTGCAAATAGGCTATTTAGATGTTTTTAAAGAGTCTTCAGGTGATGCAATTTCAGTGTAAACTTTCAGATCATGGGCAAATTGTAAGGCGTTGACACTAAACACCTCCAGGAGATCATTGAAAAAGAGATAGAAGAGGCAGGGACCCATTAAGGAGCCTGAGGTATCCCTGAAGATGGTGTAAACTTGGAAAAAGTAGAAGAGTCGATCAAAACAAACAAAAACAAAAAGAGAGCGATCAAAAAGATAGCTGGATATCCAAGCCAATAAGGGGCCGGTTACACCACAGCACTTTGACTTTGACAGAAAGATGGAATGATGCACTTTATCGGAGACCTTGGACATGTCAATGTAATGCATTGACTTGCTTGTTCTTACAGAAGGCGGTCAGACCATACTCTTGGCAGATTATATACTGTGCAGGAGATTTACCTCGAACAAAGCCATATTGAGAAGGGTGGATTATCCTCGTCATTATTGGATAAGCCTGTCCACTTTGAAACTTTCAAACAGCTTACCTATGACAGGAAGAATGGTGATTGGGCGATAATTGTTATATTAAATTTAGTTTACTATGCATTTTAAGGCGCACACAAAGAGTATCACATCGTATTTAGTAAGAAATATATATACGTGCGTGTATTTCAATACCACTGTGTGTGTATGGGTGGGTGGGTGGGTCAATACCACTGTGCGTGTATTTCAATACCACTGTGCGTGTATGGGTGGGTGTGTCGGTCAATACCGCTCGGCTTGACAGTGGCTGCGTGTATATTCGCTTGTGGCGTTGGGCGGCGTAGCGGATATGTACACTACCAGAGAAAAACCAGTCTCGAAGTGATTGACATGATTACTTTCACATGATTTGCAAAAATCTACGGAAAGTAATCATGTACATAAAAAACCTAGTGATGGACATGACTATGTTTAGCCAAAACATATGTATATGTATATAAAATGTATATGTATATATATATACATGAACTGTATATATATGTATATATGTATATATATACATATATATATGTATATATATATGTATATATATATATATATATATATACAGTTTATTTTTTTAAAAGTTTAAATGGTACGGTGTTTGTGAGGGTGTAATCTATTAAAGGCATATCATTTTTGAAGTTCTTGTAACTGGAAGGGATTATAATTAGATAATATTTTATCCTTCAATAATTATTACTTTTTAATGTTGTGAGGCCTTTTAGAAACAACGTTTCCATCATCAGACGCAAGGGATGTTTATGAAAGAAACATTCTTTATCTCTATATATAGTAAAGAACACAGGAAGTTCGTAAACGACAATGTTGTGATATCTGCTCCCGCAAATGTGGATGCGCAGTTAGCAATGCATCACAACTGATGACTTGTGTTATCATCATACACACATGTCTTTTATTGCAACAACTAAACCGTTACTGATGACTACAGTTGGTTGTCTATGTCTCATTTGGAAACGATACCCAAGACTGCAAGGATATTTGTTTAGTACATTTTGTAACACTTTTAATGTGTATAAATAGATTATTATAAAGCTATAATGAATGGAGAATAATTTGAGAAGAAGTGTCACAAGATCGAAAGGTAGTGTTTATATTTCTTAACAAAATTATCTTAGCCAATTATAATTATCAAATGGAGTCAGATTGTTGGGCTAAGATGAATGAGAATTGCTTTGAGTCTTTATACTATTTCTGCTTGAACTGAAAGCCATTATTCTCGGACAAAACTAGTATAAAATAGTGCATTGGCTTTATACATAAACAAATAATCATATTAAGCCTCAGAATTTGCCTTTAGCCCCGAACATGTTGGATGGTAGTAAGTCCCATTCGCTGCGCTCGGGACCAATCTGTCGTCCTTGGTCTGTGACTCACTACTACATTAAAAGTACGGCCAATCGTACGATATAAAAAATGTTTTAATGTATATAAATTTACGCATGATAAACATTACAACATTTTATACAATTCATGTAGAACACAAGGAACATTGATGTACTTTTTCTAAGAAAACATCATCATTAATGATGATACAGTGGTTTAGGAGTTACCTCTCCGATTGAAGGCTGTTCGTCAGGTTTGGTTCCCAAATATACTCTCCTTTTATTGCGAGCTCCGGTGTGCCTCAGGGCTCTCATCTTGGACCCTTCCTTTTCTCAGTTTTTGTCAATGACATAAGAGAAATCATCACAGTCCCCTTTCTTATGTTTACGGATGACATTAAGATGTTTATCGAGGTTGCATCTTGCCGGGATAGTCAATATCTACAAATAGCTCTGGATAACATCCTCAGTGGGTGCTCTTCTAATGATATGTCAGTGAACCCGACCGAAACTAATCTAATAACCTACAGTAGAAGAACAACAAACTATCCTCGTGGCCAGATACTTCATTGAAGGGGTTTACGTTGAGAGGTGTAATGTAATAAAGGACCTAGGTGTCATGCTTGATTCAAAATTTTAATTTGGATCCCATATAAGCAACATCCTTGGGATTGATCTTACGGACTGTTAAACAAGGGCTGAGTACCGAAGTAGCAGTTCTATTGTTTAAAACACTTGTTCTTCCACTGCTCGAGTTCTCTTCTGTGGTCTGGCGTATCTTCCAACTTCAACACATCAACCAACTCCAATCAGTGCAGAGATACTTTGTAAGATCCTTTGACTGCCGTGCTGGATTGGACTGGGATCTACCTTGATAGCACTGCAATAGGATAAAATAGGATCTACCTTGATAGCATAAAATAGGATCTACCTTGATGTCCGAGTAGACGATCTGTCAGTGACACTTGGACTTCTGACAGTCTGGTGTGTAGACGTCGTGTCTCAGATCTCTCCTTTCTGCACCGGCTTATAAACTATATAAACAATCGAATTGACTGCTCTGATCTTTTGGAAAGAATTCGATTCCATGTACCAACAAGAACAGAACAGGAGCGCTTGTTTGAGCCTAGTCACAGCCCTATTCCGAGACTCATCCGGCTCGGAAACCAGATCTGGCCCTCAGTTGACTTCTCCTCCAGTCTACAAGTTATTAAGCGTGCCGCTGCAGAAATCTACAATCACAGTTAATCTAGATAGGTCTCAATGTTACAGTTTCTCTTGTTTGTTGTTATTATATATTTTCCAGTTTAAACTGTTATTATCTTTGTTGCTATATTCTAGGTTATTTATGTCATATAGTTGGTAGTTCAGATTATTAATATACTACATTGTTGCATTTTCATAGTTTATTAATTATTTCCATTGTTGGTTTGTAAATTGTTACTATTTTGTTGGCCGGATCATTCTTACACTTATTATTGCTGCATATTAGTGTGGCAACTGCTTCTGTGAACTTATTTGTACTTAATTACTCTCTGTTATGTTGCTTGATTATTACCTTTCCTGTTATGTTAACTTTGTTTTAATATTTATTAATTTTATTATATATATTTATAAGTTTCGCTATCATAGTTTTGGTATGTTACTTGCTTGTTTTGTTATGATTGTTTGTTACTCTTGTTAGTTATTAATTTATTACTCAGCAACATTTCCTTTGCTATTTAACGCTAGCCATCTAAAATTATTCTTGCATGTAAATTGGTGTAGTGCAGTTGGAATGTAAATAAATAAATTAATTAATACACCAATAAAACAAAACTAATTAAATAGTCTAAACAGGAAAATTATTAATAAAATATCATGTGAAATAATGGGATCATCCTTTATGAATAAAACCATGTAAAACACTAAGAAAATCTAAATAAAAATCTTCACAGGTTCGCAAACCACTCCTAATACAATATACTAAAATATAAATTTATAAAATATACGAGTACATCTTGTTTAATTTATACAGGTGTATGTATACCTAAGAAAGTAAAAGAAAATATTTAGTGTTGTTATTATTATTGAAAAAACAGTTTATTTTAATGGCTATTTACACCTTTTAGTAATGGAATTATAAAAATGTTCTCTTAATAGGTTTCTACAGTAAAAATATCTCTTATTTTCTCAACATTTCAAGTCAATCAGACGCTTTGGGACTCTCGTGACGAGTTAGTAGTCAGTTACTGATATATCAATTATACATGTGTAAATTTCTTTTTTCTATCATAAAATAACTTTCATGATAAATATCCTGATGTAATTTATAAGTAGTATTTTTTCATACAGCGTAGAAACAATACTAGGTCTTATTGTACAGTACTTAGTAGTATTATTTATTATATATGAAGGCCGCCCACACACTCATAGGCTGGTATTAGTCCACCCACCTTCCAATACACATGCAGCAGTATTGACCCACCCACCCACCTACACACATAGGAGGTATTGTCCCGCTCAACCACTCATACACGTACCGTGGTATTGGCGCACCCATTCGCCCATACACGTACCGTGGTATTGGCCCACACATCCGGCCATACACGTACCGTAGTATTGGCCCACACATCCGGCCATACACGTACCGTGGTATTGGCCCACACATCCGGCCATACACATACCGTGGTATTAGCGCACCATTCCACCCATACACGTACCGTAGTATTGGAGCACCTATCCGTTCATACATGTACCATGGTATTGGCCCACCCATCCGCCCATACACGTACCGTGGTATTGGCGCACCCATCCGCCCATACAAATACCGTGGTATTGCTCCACACATCTGGCCATACACGTACCATAGTATTGGCGCATCCATCCGCCCATACACGTACCGTGGTATTGGCCCACACATCCGGCCATACACAAACCGTGGTATTGGCCCACACATCCGGCCATACACATACCGTGGTATTGGCGCACCCATCCGCCCATATAGTACCGTAGTATTGGCCCACACATTCGGCCATACACGTACTATGGTATCGGCCCACACATCTGGCCATACACGTGCCGTAGTATTGGCTCACACATCCGGCCATACACGTACCATGGTATTGGCCCACACATCCAGCCATACACGTATCATGGTATTGGCCCACACATCCGCCCATTCACGTACCGTGGTATTGGCGCACCCATCCACCCATATAGTACCGTAGTATTAGACCACACATCCACCCATTCACGTACCGTGGTATTGGCACACCCATCCGCCCAAATAGTACCGTAGTATTGGCCCACACATCCGCCCATATAGTACCGTAGTATTGGCCCACACATACACCCATATAGTACCGTAGTATTGGCCCACACAACCGCCCATATAGTACCGTAGTATTGGCCCACACATCCGCCCATACAGTACCGTAGAATTGGCCCACACATCCGGCCATACACGTACTGTGGTATTGGCCCACCCTATGTACTATTTTTCATATACAATAATAGTATCACTCCTGCGTGAATTTAACAAGTTATGACAAAATAGGTAATTTTAATTATTTTGAAATATTTTAAGTACCATTTTAATCAACAGTCTTTACACTGAGGACCCCTCCACATTGGCTAGTCCGGTAACCGATGTAGTAGATCTGATCTAGTGCTTAGTAACGCCCTTAGTTGTGCTTCTCTCGGGTTTTGGCAACTTTCCATAAGCACATTCTCAAACAGTTGCAAGTTCATTACTTTTCTTAGCACCATTCAACACCAAAGCTCACCATTCCAGTCGATTGATAACATTCATTTTGGAACAAAAACGTTATCTGGTTAGGATATTTCTTCTTCACATTATCATAAGGTTTTATATTTTCAGATCTGACACAACTTCAGAATGTGAAGAGTAGGAAGTATGTAGTGTAGATGACCTGTACAATCTGGTCACTAACTGAGTTCTGCTTATGCTTAAATTTATTAATAGCCCAATAGCCAGCCAGGGCAACTAAGGGATCTACAACTTTACGTGGACTTAGAACAACATAGTATTGGTGTTATTTTCAGGTAATTGACAAGCCTGACAGTCAGTTCTCTCCCCTACATAACATCCAAACAACCAACGTGGACATACCAGACTTCTCTAGTAATGTCCATGCCGATAGCAGCCATTGAGCGAACAGAATAGAACCTACCTATCGCCTACAATCTCCGAAACACCTTGTTCCCTAGTATATGGATTACACCCCTTCGTAATATAGGCACGGGTTAGTTTAGATTTAGCATAAATAATAAAAAATGTTGGTCGGAGTATCAGATCTTGTTCTAGGTGGGATTAGTTGGTCCACTGAAAGAAAATTCTATATATGGTGTAAGTTTGTTACAACGTGTTCTCGTTATGAGTAATGTTTGATCATTGTGTTGTAACGTGTCCAAGCAGAGTTATAATTTGGTAGTTATTATCCAGAATTTTAATCTAACGTGTATTTAAAATGAAATATCAAATTTTAAAATGAACTATTAATACTGACTATGGATGTCTTAAAGTGATGGCAAACCCATCTAAGTGACGTAAAGATCACTGATATTTGATATATTTTAATACTATGATAATTGAATGGAATAAAATCTCCCTCTTGGTGTGAATGAAGTGAATGGATGAATCAACAAACCATGTAAGTGTAGGTAGTTTGAATTGACGAGTCAACGAGGAATTTCGCCGGCAGTTAAAACAAACGGGGAAAGTTCACATAGTTAAACAGAATGTAACTAAATATTGAAAGTGTCAAATACAAATATACACGTGATTTAAGAGCTTGTCAAAATCAGACAGCTCGAGATGCTGGAAGACTGCCCAAGCTCGACCTTTCTGCATGCCATTTCTTTCGACAACTTACAAAGTAGTCTGTCGAGACACTATTGTTATGTTTGTTGCCTTTAAATGCTTGTCAACAGTTACATAGAAGGATGAGGCAAAGGTTTCACTAAATAGTGCGCTGAATGGGTGGCGAGTAATAGAAATTTGGGGCGTGGGAATAGAGATTTCATAAGTCAGAGAATTTATGAAATTCTCTGATTTGGATGGTTCGTATCGCTATCTGTCCCTTCCCTTTTTCCCCTCCGGATCCTGAGGGATAGACGCAGTAATTAGTACTACACATTTATGAAGATTTGCATAAGTAGTCACAATTTCTTTTTTTCTCGTTGATATCACAGAGAAAAGATACAGAGGATGATTTCTTATGGCCACAGTGAATAACTCAGAGGCAGTTATAAACATATTAAAAAATGCACATATTTATAAATCTAAAGTAATAATTACTACACTCTATCCTTTGGGGGAATATGGAAGAAACTGGAAAGGAGATGGTCCTGAAATCACATGGCAAACTGGAGAAATAACTACCCGATACACATTTAGCGCACTATTCTTCTCTGAGGTGCTACAGATGAAAGACATAACTACTCTCAAAAGAGTAGTATGTTATTTTATTACTATAGACAATGTCACTTAAGCGTTCCACGAGTCAGGATAAATGTGCCACTTTAAAGAACAGGTACTATACTCGAGCTAATAAATATCTGAGCGTGCTGAGTGGTGTTGTCAAGAGCACTCTGCGTCTAGAAATGCATAAACTTATGTAAACAATACAAAACAAAAATATATAGGACAATATAAATATATAAAAATCCGCTATCATAAAATGTTTGTTTGCTATATTTAAATAAATTGACCTAATTTACCATAAAAGTAAAGTTCAAGAACTAAAACGTAACAGCTATGCAAACCGTTAAGGCTGGATAGTATCATTACGTCTTTGATCACATCATTTTCAACCTCCTCGTAGTTCAATTACTTGATGTAGGAAGGGTCTGAAGTGAAGTCGGGTGATTCAATAAATATTCTGTAGCTGAATCAATATTTGGTCCATCTTTGATCCTTTTGAAAGACTAGCTAACAATTAATTGAGTATGAAGCTTCAGATTGAACAACAGCTTTTTGCTGTCATTGCTTATAAATAACTGTAAGTAATAAACACAATCAGTAAATGTACGATGTCAGGCTTGAATGTGTGTACGTGCACAGAGCTGTCTTCCGAGGCACCAGGACGTCCCCCGTCAATCCCCCAAGTCGGAGTGTGATAACTAACCCACAATCTTCCCGTCAGACCAACACTGTTGGTGTTGACCTTAACTGTACCTGTCTTCTCTTTCTGCAAAATGTGCTCAAATTGTGCTGATTTCAATCCAGGCTGCAAAGTAGCTTAGATCACATACCAAAATTAATATAATTAGTATTAACTCTAGCTTCTTTTGAGTTTTATATTATATATCCTGAAAAATGTTTTAAATTGGAACATTTTTACGGTTAAGTAGAATAATAAATTGTTACTGGATTAGTCATGGTTGATTTCTTTAACATGTCTGTTAACAATAAAATTGTGTTTGGGGGAGAGATTACAAAAATATAAATTGTGATGCTCTCTCCACGCACTGTTTACAATATAAGATCAGTTATTGAAGCTTATATAACTTACCAAGTCTGATATACGAACGTGCCTTTGAGTTAAAGGTAGCTTGAGTGATATGGTAAAGTCCTCAGCATGTAATACATAAAAAAAATCAATCTTCTGTACCTGTAAATGCATATACCACTGACTCACTCACTCTTCGCTTTAACTAAAAAAGTACTAAGCTTACGAGGCTGAAATTTTGTAGAGTCAAAGGTCTTATGTTGTAGATGTGCAATAAGAAGGGATTTCGAAAAATTCTTAGTAAATCGAAGATGGCAGCCTTTTTAGTGCCAAAAATTGTAAATGCCAAAAACAGCATTTCTCTAATTGCACTGTAGCGGCTAAATGAACGGTTATACAGCAAAACTAACATCATTTTCTGCACCTGATTTGAAACTATCTACAACTTTGGTCCTATGACTTTTTGCTCTATCTCACCTCCTTCATCCTTAGGTAGAGCTAGATTTTCAATTTGTGCGTGTAAATCAAATTGGTTAATTTACGGCCTCTAAGAGTAGACTTACAGATTTTTTAGACTATGAAACTTTGTTATCTAGAAGAACAAACTGTTTTAAATTGGAAAATTAACAATTTAGTTTTAAAGCATGCATAGCCAAATCATAGTATATGGCGAGAAACACAATATTTTATTGATTCAGAGTCAAATATAGTACTTTGTGCCCTCTAAAAGTAGATTTGCAGATGTCTCTAGACTTTGAAACTTTTTTAACTAAGGGAACAAACTGATTTTAATCGGAAAATTTACTATTTAATTTGACCAAATGTATAGCCAGTTCACAGAACATGGCTAAACATGGCGAGAAACCCGATAATTCATTGATTCAGAGTCAACTACGGTAATATATATATATATATACAAAAGCCATTTACCACTCATCACTATTTCTCCAAAACCATACGTCCAAATTGACTTGACAATTTTTACATGGGTTTATCTAGGACATGTTTTTTTTTTAACGAAGTATTTAGTATGATTTACTTTAAAAAGTTTTTAATGTTCTTGAATTGTTGAAATGTTGATTTATATATTTTCTTCTCCGACCTCACAAAATTTCCATGGTATTCTTATGGAGGTATATTAATTGATTGATTTATTTGATTAATTGCTGTTAAATAAAAACAAATCTTATTATCTAAAACAAGCCACCTGCGGACAAGCTTTTTTTGGCTCCACCGGTCTCAACCCTGGAAAAATTCTTATTTCTGCTCCAGAGGCTCCTAGACTTCCCGTGTATCACGACAAGGCTGCAGTAGATTGTGACGTCACATGGGCGAAATCAGCTGATTTGTTTATTTTATTAAATACTGGTAACAATCTACCAATTGCATAGAAACATTCAGCTAAATAGGAAGCAAGTTTTGTATCACTTATCAGCTGGAATCGTGATTACGGGAATTAGAACAGTATTTTTGTGTTCATTTTTGCTATTTGGTACATGTGACGTCATGGGAGATGCGCGAGATACCTACCGTCTTCTTTTCTAGGTACCGTAGTTTTCGTGTGTATTGATATAGTTACTTAGCAGTATAATGTTATTTATTTTGCATTTTGCAGAATAAGGTTAACAAAAACCCAAAATTAAGTAATGTTAAACTAATACACCCAAGTGGGGTATCAAATTAAACATGCCACTCCTCTTACTTACTAACGTTCCATCAGATTTTAGAAGAGACTATATATATATATATATGGGCTCCACTGCCCGATAAACCAAAATTCCTGATCATACTGCTTTTAAGAATCCTCGTGGTGCCGTAGGCCGATCTTCATCACGAGACATGTCGATATCCACAAACGGGACTGTATCAGACTGCCTCGGTGAGGCCGCAGGCCGAACTTTCTTCCGCGAGGCCGTAGGCCGAGTTCCACAAAGGGGCATGAGGCAGAGCGTTTTGGCGAGGCCGTAGGCCGAGCTCCCCCACGAGGCCGCTGGCCGAGTTCCACAAAAACTAAAGGTAAACACCGAAGACCTCCGAAACGAAATCTTATTAATAACCTACAATGTAGAGCAACAACAAACGATTCTCAGGATCCTCTGAGAGATATGGATGCTACCTCTTCAATTTGCAAATTTCAACTGAGCGAAGCTCGGTCTCCTGGTACTTGAATACAATTGCGGTAGGATAAACTTTTAAAATTAAAAATAATTGAGTAAAGTAGTAAATTATTCATAACATCAGCTGTTACAAATGGATGGTATATTAAATAATTGTTTTTTTTTTAACGAAGTATTTAGTATGATTTATTTTAAAAAGTTTTTAATGTTCTTGAATTGTTGAAATGTTGATTTATATATTTTGCATATTACGGTACAGTAAATCCATTTAACATACGCAGTTTACATTCAGGCTCATGAATGCACAAAGAACACATTAATATTCAAAATAATAATTAAAAAAATTTAAGAAGGGGAGATAAAGAACCATGTTTAATAAACGAAGATCTTTTCCTTGTAGACAAATCTTCAAAAAACACGATATATTCACATTTCCTGTATCTTCATTCACCGTGTCCTCTTGTATGTCCATCGAAATAGTCACCTACTTAACTTCTCCTCCAAAATACGAGTATAATATTAGAACGAATAAGAAATCTTAATCTACCTCCTCATAAAACTGGTTTGTTTTAGAAAAATGTAATTGTTAACTGCCCTAGACTCTTCAATGCACTGCCAAACTCAATAAAATGTGAAATTATCGGGATTGGAGTTTTTGGAAAATCCAAACCTTAATATTTCTCTCAATCATTCTACGGTGTTAACAAATATTAGGTGTGCCAGCAAAATTAGTGCTTTAGAATAATATTTTATTTTAAATGTTCTTACATTCAGTTGCAATTTAGTGTATAGTTAATGGCACTATTACACCATGCTGCACAAATAAAGGAATCCCGGTTTGACCATCTACGACATACATATTTTTATAATGTTTCTCAATTCCATACCAACTATTATATTCATAAACTAGAGGGCTGGTTTGTTAACAAATGTACTCTACGAATATAAATCAGCAAACATGTGATCAATGTATGTTTAATTTTACCAAAAATTATCTTAATGCGATATGTTTTACCAAAATCTACCATGCCATAAGTCAATTTTTTATCGTGTGCGTTACATGGTTAACATTGCTACATTTACATGGAACTCACTAATTTGGCTAACATTGTTCAATGTTCTGTCTCAAACTGCCGTCGTCACCATATTGCCAGTACATGGTCTACTGGCAGGCAATGTTTCGTACGCGAAGAACATTATGCTGTGCAGATTTTTCAGAACAGTCTTTCTTTTTTTATCACTTAGAATGCTATTAAACTATATTTTAGTTATGGCAAGGCCTAAACTTCCCCATGAAGTTTTTACTTGGTTGAATTACAAACTTTATATTTATATTTTATAGCTTTGAACTTTGACAACCGTTTCATCAAACCTAAACTTGTTCCATAATATGTACGAGTCGGCGTGGTGGCTCAGTGGTTAAGGCTTCGGACTGCGGAGGGCAAGGTCAAAAGTTCGAATCCTCACTGAGCCAACTGTCAGTACTTCACTAGTTGAATAAAGTTCACTCGCAGGCTTGCAAGCCCATGTTAACTGACGAGTGAAGTTTATATATATAAAATATATAGAGCCTAATACAACTGTTAAATTTTCAAGGTTCATAAAACATAAGATATTTATCTTCACATTATTTGACAAATGAATAGTAGCCTAACTTATTGCTTATTTAAATATGCTTAAAATAGTGACACTATCTCAGCGTTAAGAAATTGTTCAACTATGCAATAGGCATTTAGCCACTATCTCGGGATTATTTTTTCACTTTTGAAATTTTAGATTTTTATTGTTATAGGCAAACAATCTCAAAATCCCCTTAACCTACCTTATCTTGTCAAATGTTATGCTACTATTATCTTTTCAAAACTTATTAATTATTTTACAAGATATACAATAAGGCGATTGTTAATAAGTTTTGGTATTGTCGGGTTTATAAAGTATAAAATGATCCTTTGTTTTAGCGTAGTTCGTTCAATCCCAGCTTCATGTGCGAAAGGTTCTCAGTTCGATCCCAATCAGAGTCAATACATTTCGAGAAGGATCAGCTGATAACCACCGGCTGTTCATTTGTCATTGGGCTATTAATTAATGACACTTTCTAAGGAATAGTCGGCCTTAGTTTGTAACAATGACTACATTCGCTCGTATACACTCATCACACTCATTCGAAATCCATATTCACCCATATCTTGACGATCGGCGTCTTATGAATAAATAAATAAATAATTTATGTTGTAAGAGGTTTTAAATTTATTTATTTTGTACAAAATATTTTCGAATTTCAGGAATAAACAGAACTGTAAGTGTTAGAACGGAAATAAAATATTCTAATGCTTGTTTTTTAATTGTGAAAATACTGTATTTGAAAGTTGTCTAATCCTAATTCCATGAAGTTTCCTACTAAGTACTAATTCCAGCTGTCACGTAATGGAAGTAATTACAAGTCACGAAAGAGCCTTTTGTCATGAAGTAAAAAAGGTCAAGCTCACACGACATAAAGGTGCTTTGAGAACAGAAATATTAATCTTTATTCAATGATATGAGATTAATTCTGATAATATACTTAGTACCAACCTATAATAATTATGTTATTATTAATTTTAGCTTTTGTTTTTAATATTTTACGATTTTTGTCATGTATGTTTATGGTGTATATATTTAATCGATTTCAAAATTTGGCCTCCAATACTATTTTGAAATGCCAACTAATTAGGTCTAGTTATAAGTAACTTTTGTTAATTATAAATAAAAATTGTCCTATATACTCTTATTTGTTTCGTCTTTTTAATTAAAAAATGTTTAATTGAATCAATTCTTTTTCTTAGAAATTAGAATAGTGATGTTGATAAACAGTTCCAGTACTCCTAAATTAACTGCTACTTTTTTTACTAAATTGCACTCTAAATGAGGTTTAGTGAATTTATATAGCAGTCCAAAATATCAGTTTTCAGTGTCTCACAAAAGGCAATTGGAAACTGCATAAAAATATTATATTAGTGTTACGCTATCTCAATGATCCATATTAAAATAGTTGTAAGAATACACTGTGTAATTAAGTACATCAAGCAGCTAAAATTGGTATTGAAGATAATTTATTAGTAATGTCTCGTTATAAATGTTTTATGGTATCCAGCAATCAATTGTGAAGCTGGTGTCCATCCTGGATGCCTTGAGGGGGGCTTTTCTCTCCACGAAAAACGAAAATATGGGTTTTTATTTCCGTGATCCGTTCCATAATAATAATTGTATAGTACTTGAAAATCCTAGTGGGTGGACCTTATTTTTTTTTTTTTTTATCATTGAGTAATTTAATATTGTCTTTTTCACAGTTGAACATGTGAATCTTTCAATGTAATTCTTGATGATTTTGCATTAAAAAATATATATAAAAATTACATTGTTTATACATTGGGCCTTTTATAAACATACAGTGTTCACTATAACTCATTATAACAATAAACACGAACCGTGCAGTTGAAATATAAATACAAGTTTTGGCGGTGAAATTAAATTACAACTCCAGAGCTGTCTGAGGCTGCCGACTGTCCAGTGGACTTGGTAGTGTGGAAAACGGCACCTTAAGTCAAGAAAACATTATCTCAGGGGATAAAACATGGATAATGTCCATTATTAATACAGATAGGAACGTCATCTAGGTCTGTACATATTCAAACCAACTTCACGTCCTACAGATATATTGACACTCAGGTGGCAGTCAGTATCAGCCTGATCGGCCTGGTGGATGAAGACGGACGAGGGTCCGTGTATCAGTCAGATCTCAGGCAGGGAGCTGCATGGCGAGCGACCACGAGTATTAATCCAGGCTCACGTTTCCCATCAAGATACAAGTGCTCGTAATTAACGATGTACAACGAAATGTCAGGTGATAGTGGCTGAGGGGTAATTTCAGTCCAGCCAGCATCTCACTGTCAGTGTCTCACTATTGTAGGTGTGCACTTCCTCCAGGAGGTCTGCAACCAGTTGATGCTCACTGGCCTACGGTCTGTACGTCTATGACATTCCTCCAGGTCATGTGCGTGGACTGGAAATTTATAATTAGTTTGGGCTTTTCTATATAACTTATAACATCCAATATATTATGAAGTATACATTTTTAAACATATGCAGTCACCATTGGACTACTTTAATCATTTACGGCAAAAATTTCTCTTGTTGTTTCCATTATCTTTCTCCGATACTACCTGTGTACATGTTAATCTACTGTCGTACTTAAAGTTGAACCTTCTATTTTTGTAATTTAGGGTTCTTGTTTTCGAAGTTTTATATATTATACCTTCTATTTTTTGGCAAAGTTCTTCCATAAACTCTTTTATTTCATTTATGTTATTTTTATTACCTTCTTTTTTATGATATATTCTAGCATCGTTATAATGCACCCAAAGTATGGTAAAACATTACAAAACAGTGGTACCACAAGAATTAGAACATTGTGGCGAAACAGTTTTTAAGCTCCTCCAAAAAACAACCAAGTAAAAAAAAAAAAAGAGAGAGACGACTTTTCAGAACGACCATAAACAAAATCATCACACCGAAGAAGGATGGAAATTACTACCCAACAATATATCTAGTTGACAAATAAATATAACCCATATATAAAATTATTCAATGGTAGTTTCGGTAAAATAATTGGTGAAGTTTCATCTATACAGTCAATAGTGTAGATGGTATACTGTTTTTCCTTTACAACACTGACCTTGAATATTTTGTTTACTTTCACCCAAAACTAAACGTTATTTTAAAATTTTAAAATAACAATGTTTTTATGGAGATAATGTACGAATAAAAAAATACCATTTATAGTTTCATATTTTATGTAGGAAGTATATTTTTAAGTACCCTATTCTAAAGTCACCCCGTGTAAGGGTAGGTTGGAAGGTCATCACTAATATACGTACGTTATAGATTATACTTCAATGAATATATATTTTTTAAATCTACTTGAATAGAATTTTCGAAATGTGTAAATATTTTTTAAAAATATCCTTATAATTTATATCATAATACGAGGCAGAATTTCATAACATATCCACTTCACACAACCAGTAAATTTGAACGATCAACTTAATGTAGAACTTGTAAAATAATGAATTAGTAGTGTATGAATAGTAAACATATAAAATTTGATTAAACATTCTTCAAAAAGATCAAGAAGCTGTTGTGTAATAATGCTTATTATTCATTTGACGAATTCCTCAATGCTGAGGTGGGGTCACTAATTTAACTTAAATAATATGATAACTAGCTATAATTATTAGAATGATGCCCATACCATTGATTATTGTAAATAATTTTATTTTCTTTAATTGACTAAACTATTGCCAATTCCTATCTACTAAATGTATTTAAATGGAAATAAACGTATTATGTCTTAGTCCACTCAGTAGACGTTCAGGTAAAGTGAAAGAAGGGACTTCTCAGTCCTAAATTCACCTGATTAAATAGGGACGTTTTCATTTAATTTCATTTTACTACTATACCTGGGTAGCTACTGATGTTCTCATATAGATACTTATCTACTTGAGTAAGCACTGTTATACCTGGGTAGCTACTGATGTTCTCGCCTTGTCACTTATCTACTTGAGTAAACACTGTTATACATGGATAGCTATTGATGTTCTCGCGTAGCCACTTATCTACTTGAGTAGACACTATTATACCTGTGTAGCTACTAATGTTCTCGCGTAGCCAGTCGTCTACTTAAGTAGTGACTGTTATACCTGTGAAGCTACTGATGTTTTCACGTAGCCAGTCGTCTACTTAAGTAGTGACTGTTATACCTGTGTAGCTACTGATGTTTTCACGTAGCTAGTCGTCTACTTGAGTAGTGACTGTTATACCTGTGTAGCTACTGATGTTCTCGCGTATCCAGTCGTCTACTAGAGTAGTGACTGTTATACCTGGGTAGCTACTGATGCTTTCTCGTAGCCACTTATCGACGTAAGTAAACACTGTTATACCTGGGTAGCTACTGATGTTTTCACGTAGCTACTTATTGACGTGAGTAAACACTGTTATACCTAGGTAGCTACTAATGTTTTCTCGTAGCCACTTTACTACGTGAGTAAACACTGTTATAACTGGGTAGCTACTGATGTTTTCACGTAGCCACTTTACTACGTGAGTAAACACTGTTATACCTGGGTAGCTACTGATGTTTTCACGTAGCCACTTTACTACGTGAGTAAACACTGTTATACCTGGGAAGCTACAGATGTTTTCACGCAGCCAATTTACTACGTGAGTAAACACTGTTATACCTGGGTAGCTACTGATGCTTTCACGTAGCCACTTATTGACGTGAGTAAACACTGTTATACCTGGGTAGCTACTGATGTTTTCACGTAGCTACTTATTGACGTGAGTAAACACTGTTATACCTGGGTAGCTACTGATGTTTTCACGTAGCTACTTATCGACGTGAGTAAACACTGTTATAACTGGGTAGCTACTGATGTTTTCACGTAGCCACTTTACTACCTGAGTAAACACTGTTATACCTGGGTAGCTACTGATGTTTTCACGTAGCCACTTTACTACGTGAGTAAACACTGTTATACCTGGGAAGCTACTGATGTTTTCACGCAGCCACTGTACTACGTGAGTAAACACTGTTATACCTGGGTAGCTACTGACTTACTCTCATAGCCTCTTATCTACTTGAGTAGACAGTATTACACCTAGGTAGCTATTGATGTTCTCGCCTTGTCAATTATCTACTTGAGTAAACACTGTTATACATGGATAGCTATTGGTTTTCTTGCGTAGCCACTTATCTACTTGAGTAGACACTGTTATACCAGGGTAGCTACTGATGTTCTCGCGTAGCTAGTTGTCTACTTGAGTAGTGACTGTTATACCTATATAGCTACTGATGTTTTCGCGTAGACAGTCGTCTACTTGAGTAGTGACCGTTATACCTGGGTAGCTAATGATGTTTTCACGTAGCCACTTATCTACGTGAGTAAACACTGTTATTACTGGGTAGCTACTGATGTTTTCACGTAGCCACTTATCTACGTGAGTAAACAGTATTACACCTAGGTAGCTACTGATGTTCTCGCCTTGTCACTTATCTACTTGAATAAAAAATGTTATACATGGATAGCTATTGATGTTCTCACGTAGCCACTTTACTACGTGAGTAAACACTGTTATACCTGGGTAGCTACTGATGTTTCACGTAGCCACTTTACTACGTGAGTAAACACTGTTATACCTGGGTAGCTACTGATGTTTTCACGTAGCCACATTACTACGTGAGTAAACACTGTTATACCTGGGTAGTTACTGATTTTTTCTCGTAGCCACTTATCTACGTGAGTAGACAGTATTACACCTAGGTAGCTACTGACATTCCCATATAACCGCTTATTTACTTTTTCAATTGACCTCTTTAAATAAGATTACATTCTTTCATATAATTTACTGAAACAACGTTTTGCGTATTTTAAGGCCAATATGATTGATTATATGAGTGGTTACTAACTGAGTTCGACGGTTCGTTAGAAAGAGCTATTTATTAATATCTTAATAGCCAGGGCAACTAAGGGGCCTAAAGCTTTACGTGGAATCCAAACCACGTAGTACTGGTCTGATTTTCAGAAAATTAACAAGCCTAATAATCAGTTCTCTTGCTCACACAACATCCGGTCCTTGACTACCACCCAATATGGACACACCAGAATTCTCTAGTAGTGTTCACGCCAATAGCAACTATTGAGTGGATGCCATGCCACTATTAAGAGGACCGATTATAGAACCTATCGCATACAATCTCCTCAACATGTTGTCCTCAAGTAGCTGTGTTACAGCACTGCGCCATAAGTGCCGCTTGTATAGGAAGTATCAAACTTTGGGAATAATGAAGGTACTTAAACATATTACCAGTAATTTTATCATAAAGATAATTTTATCATAAAGATAATTTTTAGTTTTATTGGACATTATTTCATGATTTCGAGAAACAGAAACCTCTTTTTAACCTCAATGAAACATATGAGTTTCATATCTGGATTATATATTTCATTGAATGTGAAAAGATGTTTCTATTATAGTTTTATGTAAGTTTGTGTAGTTCTTCATTATGTAAGTTATATTGAGTTGAAAATATATACTTTTTTAGGCTTAAAGAGACTAGATAATTTTTAAAGGGGTAATCATTGAAATATATAAGATCCCAATTCAATTTAAAGCTCAATTAAAACACTTTTTGGTGTCTAAAGTTTTCTGCTATGTTGACGAGTTCCTAACGTACATCAGGGGCCACTAAATCTCGAACATTAAGACTGAAACTAGTGCTCAAGTGTGAAAGTTGGATGAATGTTGAACGGATGTAATTTTGAGAGTTGAATGCCAAATTACTAACTATCGACGCATACAACAAAATGTAAATATTGTTTAATGAAACAAAGCTTATTTTTAAAATAAAATTAATTTATTAGAGTTGTGGCTTTAAAATTTGCAGCCAATATTTAATTTAATATCTAATCTTTTATATAAAAAAATAAAAAACACTCATACACTTGCGAGAAGAAAGTTTGATTCTACGAAGATTCGAAGGAAACAATTTTAGATTATAATCTATTAATAAGTAATTTTATTGCTAGACAGTTAAAGTAATAAATAGTAGCACTACGTGTATAAAAGGGATTTTCCAACATGAATCAGGTCATGACTGTAGATCAAGTGATATAGAGGGTTGATAACAAGACAAGTCATCTCCGGTTTTGTCATTATCAGCTGTTACGTTGAAAAGCTCTACTGAGCCATCTATCAACCACTTATAAATGCCAATATAAACAGTAGTAAAGTGAAATTTTTACAAAAGACAATGCTTGTAAACGCAATAAATTTCATTAAAGAAATATGTTTCAATATTGAAATATGTGATTCAATTATTAATAGAGTTAATCGATAAATTAACTTTAAATAGAAACTAATTAAAGTGTAAAGATGTTATGTTATAAGTTATTTCAATGATGATACATTTAATTGGTTAGGTTAATTTTAAAGAGCTTAAGAAATGATACATTCTCTCAATTGTTCTTGAGCACTGGCCTTATCAATAGAAACACCGTGGTTTCACTAAACATTTGAAGGTGTCAATATATCTCAAGATATCGTGTCATTATATCTTGGACTATGGTTACTTTGGAAGGCCGTAAGTGGGGTCTCACTAACAAGGGTGCAGTTCGCCAACTCTAACTAACTCTAACTCTTAAATCCCATAATTTATAACAATAAACTCTTATTTTAAATGTTTAAATGTTACTTTCGTGAATATGATTTAGACCACCAGCACTGGATTTGACCTTGCTCTTCACCAGGAGCCTTCACCACGCAGAAGAGAAAAAGATACAGGGGTCGCTTTCTTATGGCCGTAGTGAACGTCTCGGTGGCAGTCATAAGTAGATTACAACAGATGTACATCTTTCTACAGCTTAGTAGTAATTACTGAGTTACTCCTTGAGGATTTGGGGGTATGAATGACCAAGATCTGGCCCTGCCATCGCATAGCAAAGTGGAGAAATAACTACTCCGCACACTAACTCGAAAAACATTTAGGACACTGTTGTTGTGACATCTGTTTCATTCTTCTCTGTGCCTTAACCAATTGACACTAATATTAAGAAAAATTGTCGTAAATATTGGTTATAATATTCGAAATAATGGGTACAATAAATCTTGATATGATAACATTTTTATCTACGTATGATGGTCACAAACAACCAGATATCTGCAGCGTACAAACCGCTAATTGAGTGTCATCTACTTAACGACCTTTGGACAATTAATTACTTCAACCAGACTGTCACAGCCAGAATGGCTTGATATATATGCCTCCCCTTTTTATCTGCGAGAGATTTCTTAATTCCCAGAATAAAAGTATCATGTATATCTTATAGGGGGAGTACAAATATATATTTGGATAGTATATATATATATATATATATATATATATATATATATAAATGTTTAACTAGTGCTATAATTAAATAAAACTATTATGTTACTTTTCAAAAGTATGTTAAATCATAAGAAACATAACTGATTATTTATGTTTAATTAATTAGTATATTATTTTACCAGAGAGTTTCGTTTTCATAAATATGTTCATCTATAACGATTTATATTTTAGTTACATGGATAATCTCGATAATACATAATTTTATTCATGATTGTTTTAGTGTTTTATACTGTAGTTAATATTATTTATTAATATCACGTTTAGTTTCATGTACGTTATAAACAGCACAATACATGTACTAAAAGAATGCAACAAACTAAATAATTAATTAAATCGAACATCACTGTGCTTTTAAAATAGAAGAGATGAACATAAATAAAAAAGTAATATTAAAAATATATAAACTCCTTAACTATTAAATTGAGTGATTAATTGTGTTTTTGGTTGTATATTATTGTTCGTTTTTTTTTATGAATGTACGTTTGATCGTTAAGTAAGCTTAAGATGTATTTTCCTATATATCCCACAATTGCTGGAATAAGATATATTTTATTTGTCTCGTGCATTCTTTTAGTTTACCTGTTTTGTTTTTCTATTAGTTGTTAGTAGTAGAATTGAAAAATGTAACATTTGACAAAAAAACCCCCCTTTTAGTTCTGCTCTCATAATGTTTAATATAGTCCAGTCCATACCAACAAAAGAGCCAATATCGACTGATTACAACATATATAATTGTAATACAAAATATCAAGGAGTAACCGCTTTTGTGCAAGAATCAGTTATGTTTCAAAGGAGTTGTAAAAAATGTTGAGCTTGACTTTGGCAAAAAGACGGTTGACTAAATATTACAATTTTTTTGAATATTGATCGATGTTGCGATATATGAGATAAGTTGAACATGCATTTAATGAAAATGTACATACAATCAATACTTACACATTTAAATTATGCACAACCATTGAAAAAGAGACCTTAAGGTTAAAATAAGTGTTTTGTATATGATATTAATTTCATTTCTTCTTATTTCTATAAGTTAGGTGGAGGACAATTTGAAACCTATTTGTCGTTTGCTTTTACTCACGGTGTGTTTGGGCTATGTATTAATCTTTTTGGATACTCATATAACTGCACGTTAGATTTATATGGAGTCCCCATTAAAAAACATACAAAATAAAACCTAAGATATATCTTTTCAAGTTTGTATATAGTGTAAGAAATAGTCTCTGATTTGAATTACATCAGTCCTTCAGGATAGTGAGTTATAATATGGTTTATTTTTAATATTATTACATGTTTGTTAGTTTAATATTGTTAAAATACTGATAGCAATTTAACTAATTAGCTATTTAATGCAAAATACGATATTGTATTAATAGTTTTATCGCAGATATAAGAGGGGAAGTCGTATGAAGGATTGTGGGATACTAAAAACCTCTCCATCAAACATTTGTTTGAGGAAATTGATTGATAGCTTTTCAGAATCTTATCTAATGAAGAAGTATCTAATCTAAGAAATCGCAAGGCACATTTAATGTAACAAGCGTTGTACACAACGTATGATAAGTGGTTTACTGGGACATTAAAAATATAAATAAAGAATAATTAACAAACTAAGTTTACGTTGGAATTTAAATGTTTGTCTTGATGAAATCAGGAACATTCATGATTATTAAAACAAATATACAAATGGTTTTGGTATTATATTTTATGAGATAGTAACTTATAAAGTAATATTTTGATTCAATTCATAGACATACATAGTCATACAACACTACACTTCCAAATCAGTTAGGTGGTCGATAGATTAGGACTCTTAATGATGCAATCAACAGTTATCCTAGTAAAAACCTACTTAATAATTTCTTATAGAATAAAAATTGAAGGTAAACTGATTTGTGCAATTGCAGGACAATTCCCAAATGGGTAAAAGTTGCGTCAGCAAATGCAGTTAGAAGTTCGCAAATTGTCAGCTGTTAGAGTTTCAACTTACACAGTATTCAACTTTCCAACAACAGTTTGACTTGAAGGTATTCACTCACATGACAGTAGGGGTAGTCTTCTACACAAAAAGGTCGGGATATATCGATCGGCTTTCAATCGAATAGACAAGCTCACATAAGAAATTACTTTATTTAAAATAATTAAAAATATAAAATTATGATCTTACATATAAACGTATTTATAAGTTCATGTTACAATTCTTTTTATTTTATCGAATAGTATTTTAAATAGTTGTGCCATTATAACATGATAATAGCAACTGAACAATATCAATATGGCTAAAAACATTCGTTGTCTCATCATCACAACCAGCACACGTATTATATCATCATCATGATATAATATGAGTGTACATATAATCATGCAAGATTATGCTTGGTACATTTCTTTTTATTATATTTCATATCACACTTTGTTTAATACAATTCTATTCTTCAAAGCTATTATCACACACAATTCTTATATATCACAGTTAACCCTCACATAACACAGCTATCGACCTCCCTACACACACATACGTAAACTAACGCACATATTTATAAGCGTTCATTTTGTATTTATTTACATTCAATGTTAAGTTTAGCTTGTTACGGTTGAATTTTAGGCGAATTATACTTTAAACATTAATTATCATAAACAAGCAGACGGACTAAGGCAAAGCATTTGCGGTAGATGAGCGCCTGTGCTGCTATCGAATTGTTTGTAAGCACTCGTTCAACTGTTTTACGTACTAATAGCATCTAGTTACTATGTGATAGATAGAGAGAGGGAATAAGAGAGAGAGAGAGAGAGAGAGAGAGAGAGAGAGAGAGAGAGAGAGAGAGAGAGAGAGAGAGAGAGAGAGAGAGAGAGAGAGAGAGAGAATGAGAGAGAGGGAGCGAGAGAGGAAGGGAGAGAGAGGGGGAGAGAATGTGAGAGAGAGGGTGGAGAATGAGACTGAGAATGAGAGAGAGACAGAGAGGGGGGAGAGAACGAGTGAGAGGGGGGAGAGAGAATGAGAGAGAGGAAGCGAGAGAGGGAGGGAGCGAGAGAGGAAGGGAGAGAGGGGGGAGAGAATGTGAGAGAGAATGAGAGACAGAGGGTGGAGAATGAGACTGAGAATGAGAGAGAGACAGAGAGGGGGGAAAGAATGAGTGAGAGGGGGGAGAGAGAATGAGAGAGAGAGACAGCTTTCTTTTAGACCAATACTACTGGAATTTGAACCACGTAGTACTAGTATAATTTTTCATATACGCATAATGTTCAATTTTCATCTCTGTACAACATTCCGATCTTGACTACCATCTAACATGGACACCCCAGACGTAGTACTGTCAAAAGGATGGCAACCATTCAGTGGACAACGCGTTTCCGCTTTTAAGAGGAAACTTAAACGAACAAGCTAATATAAAATGACCATATTTATCTGAGACCAGAATTCAAGACGTCCTTGAATGGATGGAGGAGCTTTGTGTAAACTGTTGGTATTGGAGTGGATTTAATAGTTGTTTTTGATTAAATAGGTATGGATATGTCCACAATCAACTAATAAATAATCGTGACAAACTGTCCTGTGGAATGACCTTATAAAAGACGTCTGCCAAAAACCCGTGATGTCTAGTAACCTTATCCCGTAGTGAAGTAGTGGTAGGCTTGTTAGTATGATTAATAGTTGCTGATCCTCCAATTTCGCCATATCTAAACGTGCGCTTGACCCAAAAAGTGTCAAGATGGTGAGGAAACATTCTGTCCAAGCTGGTAAATGCCCCTTATGCCTCATTGGGAATGGGGAACAGATAGTAGGACGGATACGCCGTCGTTGCGTCCTGCGTGCCTTATCAGAGATCTTGTCATCCCAGGCTGACGCCTCACAGTGGGCCGACTACAACCACAATTAACCACATGACAATGTCATAATTTCTTTTGATTTAATCAACTTATCGCTATACAAATCTAGTTGGCGAATGAAGACGGATGAATAAGCGTATGTGACGTATGCTGTGCCATACGTCGGCTGGCTGCAAGACGATACGATCTCGAGTAAGTTATGTAGTGGGTTCTCGTCACTCGCCCGGATTGCAATTTCAGCAATGGTTCCAAAGTGTGAATTCACACTGTTGTAAAACATCCCACCAACGTCAACGACTGCTGTTGAGTCCAAATTATTATGTTTAAAAAATGGAGTTAATCAACGTTGTCTAACATAAACATCAATATATTTTCATTATTGGCGTATAACACATCTATAGCTTAATAACATTTTCAGTAATACTAGATGTACACAACATTTTTAGCTTTTACAAATTTTCACTAACACAGTAATGCCATTGTACGTGTATGGGTGGTTGGGTGAGTCAATACCACTGTACGTGTATGGGTGGGTCAATGTTATTGTACATGTATGGGTGGGTGGGTGAGTGAGGTAGAGAATAAAAGTGATGAATCCCGTGACGACTGCATGGGAGGAGGACCGGTATGGATGCGAACAGGCCCGAGACCTACTTGTTTTGCGGCCAATGTGGGCCACTGTGCACACGGACTACGAATGGGTCCCACCCGCCCACCCATACACGTACAGTGGTATTGGTATGATGAAAAAAATCATCATATTTTTGGTATTTACCAAAAGGGATGAATGCAAAATGATCCCTCATGATATGTTAAGGGTTGTCAAGTTCCTTGATTATTTTGTTAAATGTACCTGTCCAAAATCCAACCCATTTTTCTATCTTTGCGGATAGTATTTACGGATCACCGGACCGATAACACCCATAATGCTACCGTAGGTGTATGGGTGGGTGGGTTATTACACTGTACTTTTATGCGTGGGTGGGTGGGTTAGTGCCAACGAACGAGATATCGTAGAGTTTATCGTAGAGATTCGCCCATATCTCTACGATCGGCGTCTTAGTGATGAATAATGAATAAACTATTTCCGTTTCGCCCATACAACGGTAAGCATCACGGGTGGGCATTAATACGTGTAATTGTGTCAAAGTCGTCTCAAATACAAGGTGTACAAGGCAAGTTTAGCTTATCAAAAGTTTACTCTAACGCTAGGAGTATACCATAGGTTTCTGTTCACATTAAGCTTATCAAAATTATAAATAACACTAGGTGTATGTGGTATACAGTACATTATAAGGTAGCCGTGGGTTTACCTTATAAAAATGTATCCCTAATACTAAGAACACCACAGGTGTCATTTCAGGTTAAGATTATCAAAAGTTTTCTAACACTAAGTGCACAGCACACGTTTAGTTGATACAAATTGTTGATAACTTTAGGTATATACCTACCATATATTTATTTTATCAAATTTATCACTTATACTAGGTTTATACCACAGGTTTACCTTGTCAAAGGTTCCGCCAACATTAGGTGTATACCAAATGTGATTTGGTGTATGGCTTTTGTGATTTGGTAGTTTCTTTTGAATTTGAATTCTTCAATATAGTTTTTTATCAGTTAAGATCTAGAATACAAAATGAATACCATGTTCAATTATCGACTTATTCGTGAAAAATATCGCAGAGATAATAGATTATTTATTCACAATTTATTTTAAATTAGATAAAATACTTAAAACGTAATGTGGTGTTTTAAACTTTTTTATTTTTATCAACTTTATTATTTATATTTTGATGTATATTGTAAGCCACTATAGATTTATAAAACAATACTTCGTATATAGAGTGTGTAAACACCTGAACGGTCAACTAAAGTATTATGTAGTGTGTAATAAGTGCAACGACAATAGAAAACTGTTCGGTAGCGTAGAGTGGATTGGTTAATTAATGTTACTTTAGTTTGTACATACGATAAATTATTTGTTCAGCTTTATAGTCTGTTTTACTTGACTAAGCATAGATCTTGTTATTAAATAGATTAAGCACATGTAAGTCGGTCCATTTGGATGAAAATCGAAACGGCCTTGTTTGTTCTCAAATACGTGTAACGATAAGATGTGTGTTGTCGTCACAATGTTACTATACTCAACACTTTAGTTTGATTCACCGTTCAATACAATCCAAATACTTATTTTAATAAAAATAATTCTTAATTTTTGTATGATAAGTACTACAATTATTAACATCAACGATCTGAGATAATATTTAAATGTTATGAACGATCAGCATAATACAACTAACTAACAATACTTGTCTATCTGGGCCGGAAATTGAAAATTACAGCTTATATTCGTGTTTGTTTTGGTATAAAAGTTACGCAAAACATGACACAACCTCTTACAAGTGAAGGATGCTTTTTTTATTCAGGTAAAGAGCAACATAACAAGTTTAGTTATAAATCTGCGTTACATAATATATGTGCATTTACCATACATTTAATGT
This sequence comes from Stictocephala bisonia, assembly GCA_035578905.1. NCBI lineage: Eukaryota > Metazoa > Arthropoda > Insecta > Hemiptera > Membracidae > Stictocephala > Stictocephala bisonia. Next base: position 5,550,477 of record JAQJVL010000011.1, read on the forward strand.
AAATATGTGATGAATTCAAATGAAAATGAAATGAAATAAAAAATAGCTTTATTAGGTGGATTTAGAACCTCCTCTTGACCTTATTTGCAAAATAATTTTGTTCTAAATTATAATGTAGATAGTAAATTAACAAAAATTCCTTAAATATATGCTAATATTTACCACCCCGACCCCCACCCACCCCTACATGCAGAATCAGTTAATTTCCTCCAACCCGAAACGATTGCGTTTATCAATGGCCTTGATATCATCAGGGAGCAAATTCCATGAGCGGCAAGCATAAAAAGTAAAACATTTGCTTTAGAGAGTGGTGTAATGAATGGGACTTATAGTAGGCAGGCTCCATGACGTGTATTTCTGATGCTGATTTCGGAGATTAACTTGAAACGCTCGAACTAATTTTTCAGAATATTTAGTGTTTAAATATTAAACACAAGAAGAAGGATGTAGTATTAATGAAATTTTTTTAATTTGAGTATACCTAAATATTTTAAGAATGGAGTTACTTGATCACCATGTCACAGTAGTTGCATATCATTTTAACAGAAATTTGCCACTGTACGTGTATGAGTGGGCGGGTGGGTAAACACCACTGTACATGTATGGGTGGGCGGGTGGGTCAATACCACTATATGTGTATGGGTGGGTGGGTGGGTCAATACCCTGTACGTGTATGGGTGGGCGGATGGGTTATTCGAAATTTATGTTATGAATGTCCGCACACAGCCAAATTTTTTGCGGATTTTTGTTTGGGGCAGGAAATCAGATGTACCTTTCTAAATATTCATTTGTTAAATACTTTGAAAGTTAACTCAAGCAATAAAGGTAAAACATTCATGGACATATTTCTATAATAATTAACATAACGCAAAAATGGTGTATTTGCGTTATGGTTCATTCATGGTACATTCAGTGCCATTTTTGTATGTGGACAGTCCTGGAGAGGTAGCCGTTATTGTGGTCCAATGTCCTACAGAGGTAGCCGTCGTTGTTTTCCGACGTTCTGGAGAAGTAACCGTCGTTGAGGGCCTACGTTCTAGAGTGGAAGCTGTCGTTGTGGACCGACACCCAGGAGTGGTAGCCGTCGTTGTGGACAGATGTCCTGCAGAAGTAGCTGTCGTTATATCCGAGGTCCTGAAGAGATAGCCGTCGTTGTGGGCCGACGTTAAGGAGAGTTAGCCGTTGTTGTTGTCCGACGTCCAGGAGTTGTAGCCGTCGTTGTGAACCGACGCCCAGGAGTGGTAGCCGTCGTTGTGGACCCATGTCCTGGAGAAGTAGCTTACTCTATGGGCCGACGTACTGGAGAGATAGTCGTCGTTATGGGCCGACATCCTGGATAGCTAGCCGTCGTTGTGGACCGACGCCCAGGAGTGGTAGTCGTCATTATGGACCGACGTCCTGGAGAGGTAGTCGTCGTTGTGGGCCGAAGTCCTGGACGTATGAATACTGTACCTGTTTTTGCTGTCCAGTATTATTATTAGGTGTATTAGCTGAAGTATATTTACGATGATTCGTTTTCGAAGACAATCTACTTGCTTTATTTTAGGTATAAAACATGTTTGTATGTAAATGTACGTACAATGTCCTTACTGTGTATAAAGGAGGCACACAGTTTAAGGCTGTGGATGCCAATAAACACCCTACCACACACCAACGAAATATGATTAGTCCAATCCAAAGTTTTGGACATATTAAGTCCTAGATTCCATACACCGTTGGAGTATTAGAGAATATTGTCATTTAATCTCAGGCTAGGGAAGTCAGCGGAATTGTTTCGGCAAAGTAATCCGCCGATTGTCCAATAACAATAGTTTTGGTTTTATTATTATCTAACATTAGAATATGTCTCTGAGCCCAAGCAGCTATTGCAGCAATACCAAGGTTCATTTGAGACTACTTGGTGAGACTCAGCAATAGGGAGATGTTGGTAAATATGTAAGTCATCAGCGCACAAGTGATATTTAGAGAAGCTTATGTTAGAATTCGTATTCCAATGACTAGATAAGATAATATCTACTCACAGTTGGTTTTTGATAACGTCCATAACATTTGTGGGTGGAGAGGCATCTATTTTATTCTGTGAAAACACGCTTTTGACAATTGTTTTAGTTCAAATTACATAGTACTGTGCGTTTTAAGTCCTCTGATATCAACTTGTTGACTTTCTTTCCTCTGTATAATTCAACATTATTTTCTGATGTATGGATAGTAATTTTGGAATAAGTAAATGAGTCTTCTAAAATAAATCCTTTTGCAAGAACAGTGGCTCGATGTTGAGGCATTGAACTGAAGCAAACAAATATAAAACTTTGGAACTTCGGTATTAATTTTTACTACTTTTTACCTAATTATTTATAAAATTTGGTATTAATTGGTAGCAAAACTAAAAAAATTATGTAAACTTTAAATGTATTGTTTGTGAAACCTATTCTAAACCCTTCCAAATACCACATAGGATAGTTCTTCTGATCAGTGTGGTTAGTTAGAGAGATGAAAGATTTTATTTTTATCACTTATTATGAAATATTTTTTTGAAGACATTGTTTTCCAATACTTTTTACTACCCTAAGTAGATGAGGAAATCTTAATCACAATGGGAATTACTTGAAATGGAAATACAATTTCATTATTATCATAAAGTTTTATAAACAAATGAGGTCATGAGTTTTTTATAGTACTTTCTATCGTAGTAGTATACGGTCAGTGTTTAGGAATTTAAACCGTTGTGCAGTAATGGTGGCACTCGAGGTGCGACATGGACTACCTGTGTTAATCCCAGCGACCCAAAGGGCCATAAAACTGGCACTCGAGGTGCGACATGCCACCTCAGGTAGCCCGGCGAAGGGTTGCGGGGTTGTAGACGTGCTCTCTCTCTCTCTGTCCATAAATATATATATATACACACACAAAATAGGACCTACGTTACTAGGATAATCACACCATTTCAATAACTAGTGTAATTAAATACAGACTTTCACAATTAAAAGGAATCAATAACCTAACCTAACCTAACCTAACCTAACCTAACCTAACCTGTTAAACATTTTTATTGTAATAAATTTCTTTGTTTAAGTTAAACTATAAATTGTCATTGAGCGACGATTAATTATTGAATCATCGTTAATCATGTGTCTCATTGTATGGCTGTAGTTTTCAGATAATTTTATCACTGTAAATATATCAACTATTAGCCGCCAGACCAACACGGCCACACTGCTAGCCGAAGCGCCATGTCGCACCTCGAGTGTTAGTTTTGGGTTCTCTTTCGCTGCATGTCGCACCTCGAGTGTCCAATTATGACCCTCAGGTAGTCCATGTCGCACCTCGGGTGCCCCCGCAGTAATTACTGATACTGATTACTCAATTTAGGGTTGTTAATTTTCCACAAAAATGTTAATGTTAAATAGAGTACTTTACGATATTTTTATTAACAATGTATTGAAGCTATCTCTTACAGTTACACCGAGACACCGAGTGGTGTTGGTAGGAGTAGTACGTTAGCTTACTAAATTAATTATTTGATAGCAAGTAATGCTTTGTTAACGATTTTTAATCCTAGACCTTAGGTGATTTAAGCGTCTACTGTTATATAAATAGATATACTCTCTTAAAATAAGGAACTCAGGTAGCTACTAACAACTTTCGACGAATCAAAATGCTTCCTTGTAATCCTAGATCTTAGGCGTTTTAATCGTCTGGAGTTATAAAACTAGATATACCGTCTTGAAATGAGAAATTCATTTAGCCAATGTAGTTTAAACAACTTTCGACCAATCAGAAGTCTTCCAATATTTGAAAAAAGTAACATAAAATATTATTTTGTAATTCGAAACACAAATCGAAAGCACACTTTCGAAAGCATGACACCTGGGCGACTCAAATCAGACACTGTAACGTTTATAGCATCTTACAAAAACTAGTTTGGGCAGGAATAAAAGGAGCCGACCTAAATGAGTGCCAATACTGTGTATTATACGCTTCGGAGGTTATGGCGGTCCCGAAACCAGCTAATTGTAGCTATATACAGGTGACGTAACGTCTGCAGGCTGTGGGAGTCAAGACTGTTCTTCTCAACAAACGTTTGACCCATGTAAAATAGTTAAGAATAAATATATCATTATAATCTACTATTACAATCAGTTGTAAAAACACGTTAATTCAGTAACATAAATGTAACTGAGAAAGTATTACAATTAGGTAACATTTATTGTAACTAAAACCTTATAAATATTCACAATCAGTTGAACTAACAAGTGTTAAATTCCGATTTGCTTATTGTTTACTAGTTGTACAAAACATTTTCGCACTAAATACATTATGAACACCACAAAGGACTGCAAGGGAATAAAGTGCTTATTTTAAAACCATTAAACAATTGCAGATGCCTGTCTTACAATAAAACAGACTGTTGTACATGAGCATTTTATTCGCCTTATTTTTTTTCGCCCATTTTAAACTGGGCAATGAATGAGTGACTTTAAACGATTACTAGTTTAATAATTATGTATAAATAAATTTCCCCCAGATAGTCTGATATTTTCATATTTTAAAACAGTTTTGCTTTTGTTACTTGTTACGATAGATTAGTTAAGAAATATTGAATGTTGAGCAATACACTTCCGAACAATTTACTTATAAAATCATAACAATTCAGTTCATACTAGGGCATAGCTTTTTAATCCATCTGTGGTTGGTCAAGTTATTATGAACACATTAACTCGGATTTTTTTATTAACTAAAACTAATTCAACTGTAATCGGGCTATTCTCTAACCTTACGTCATCATTCTGACGTCTTGCCTGCCGATTGGGGTACCCAATTCTTGCTGCAGAAATCTTGTATCCTGTTTTATAGTTCAATCGATACTTTATTTATGAATGCCAAGAACAAATAATTACAACTATAAAAATTATGATTATTAGTGACAGTCTTTGATTTTAGCATGAACTCCTCTACTGAGTATCTGGGTTGATCTGTCAGCCAGAAGTTGATTTTTACCTTCAGAGTTCTTCATATTAGTCTCTTAAAGTAGATGGTTGTAGAGGTTCTTTCCAATGTGTATTGGGGTTTTCTCGAAACAAGCTATTTTATATCTTGCATATTAGAAGTGTATCTTATATTATAATTGTGATATATTGGTTGTGTTGGAAGTCCTGATCTGTGTAGAATGAGTATAACTTCTTTGAAAAAGATAGCTATTACAGTTTTAATTTTTGGAGTCTTAAGTTGTTCGCTGCAGCTTTCTTGTACATTTAGATTTGTAAGTCATTTAATAGCTGACTTCTGTGCAACGAGGACTTTGTTTAAATTTTTAGTCGATGCTTTGAACCTCAGGGTGCATTGCCAACTGTGCATAGAACCTCCTTTCGATGTGTCTGTATTGCAGATATATACTTTATTAAAGTTAAAATGTTTACACAAGATGTCAATTTTTAAAATATAAAAAAAATACATTTTGTCGTTGTAGGATGTTAGTGAAGAGGTCAGTGGGATGCAGATAAGCAAATATGTAGGGAAAATTTAAGATAACATTTTAACAGGAAATAATTTGACTAAACTGTTTCTGACCAATGTGAAAGTAAATTAGCAAACGTATATTTGATGTTCAATGTGGGTAGATTGCATTTTCAAAAGTTAATTTATATACATTTCACGTTACTTAATGTTTAAATACGTAAGTTAGGAACTTGCATGGGACCACATACCAAGGATGAAAATAGTTGATTAATGTTAAATAATTTTGAAATAAAGTTACATACAATAAAATATCATGCCCGGATAGCTAACACAATGGTCACCATTAACTATCTTGGGCACTGGTGTAAACTGTACAGCCATCTTTGTTTGTCGTATTATTTGGAATTGGTGTAGTAGACGCTTTTTGATATTTACAATCAAAGCGAAATTCTCAGCCAAATTTATATTTGATAAGATTAAACTTAAAAATTGTTATTTTAGAAATAGAAAACACTGTGTAAAAGTTTTAATATTTTATACTATCAGAGTGACTAGACTGACTCTGTAAACTTTCGTGTGCCTTAATGTGAACTTGTTGTATTCATGAAAACAAAACCAGGGTTTAAGTATAGAACATTCTGTAGAAGTTTGTTATGTAACATTATTTTACGTTTTGTACATTATGTATCATAGTTGCAAATTATATGTATACTGTATAATTATGCAAGAAGATATATACAAACTATACAACAAATGGTAAATCATAAATTACCAATTACTATAGAATGTTTTAAAGTTATTCTACTACATTAACGTAACAAGCTTTACGTTTAAAATCTTCATAACTTGAAACGCGTAATATATATTCAACACACGATGTCATTTACAATTTTCTATTACCATCTAGTGTATAGAGGGTGTTTATATGCTTAACTCACTGTCGGTAAATGAATCGGCGCGTTTATTAATATCAGAAGGGAATTGAATTGCATAGTTAGTGACCAGCCATCAGCAACTGATGATCAAAATGTGATCAACTGAACTGGGCAAGTGCGGATTAACAACTAGCTTGCAGCATTGCTGATTGATTGGAAGTGATATTTGATAAGAATTATTGGAAATATCTAAGATTGAAGCGTCTTCTCACTCTAAATCAATCAGTGGGTAAAAAACGCACGGTTCAACGTCAGCTGATTCATTTATTATCCACAGCTCGCAGAGGAGGAAGTAAAATAATAAAAATAACATAAAACTATTATTTCAAAGTTGGATTGTGTTTACATTTCAAATCATTTGATGTAAACACTTTTACATTCAGAGGAACGGTTGAACTCAGTTAGTAACCAGACTACACTCATCCTATACTCATATAATCATTCATATTCGCCTTAATATACGCACAACGTCGTGTTTGCGTCTCATAAGTAAGAAAGTAAGAAAAGTAAGAAAGTAAGTAAGATGAATTAAAGTTATGAAAAATCCAAATATAATACTATAATTAAAATTTAGTAACCAAGCCAAGAGTACTAAATGAAAACCGAATAAGATTCACACCAAAGATAAATGAAAGAACTACAGAGAAAGAGCTACAACGTAGTTCCCAGAGAACGAGGAAAATACTTTGAAGGGATGAAGTCAGATACAGCAAAAAGAATAAAGAATCAAAATTGACGTTTGTTGGCTTTAGTGCGGTCTTATCTTTAAAAAATCAAAAGAATTTAAAAAGAAGTTTTTTTAATATTGCAAGAAAATTATTTTACTGTTTGAAATAAAATAAAAAATTAAATAAATACTTATAAATTATTTTTAGTTATAAAACGGCATTTCATTGTATTTGTGTGCAACAAAACATTTTTTACCTTATCTTTAACAATACCTTTAATTAATCTTCCATCAAGGATCATAAAAACTAAACATATAGTTTTTTCTGTGATATTCTTTAATTTAATTTAAAAATATTGTGACTGAAAAAAAACATTGAGGATATAACTGCATAGTGGACAGGTGGTTGATTGGCCTCGTTACATTTCTTACAGTAAACATAGTAGATTGATGCACAGTACGCGTAAGGATAGAGTAGAATTGATGAAATATGTAACCTTTAGTATCATTGTTATCAGTTTATTATGTGTATTTCTAGAAATAAACGTCATGGGGAGTATAAAGTTATGGATGAGTCGATAAATATTATGGAAAGAAAAATATTAAAATAATATTGGCAAAAAGTGGATTCAAACACAAAAAATCCTGCAAACAATATTTCAAAATAAACTGTTATTGAAATGTCTCTGCGTTTATACGATTATTTACTTAATCTCAATATACTGTTAACAAAATCAAATTATTCTTAAGTTCTGAGGGTACTCATATAATAACTACACTTCGAGAAGAATTGTTTTTCGTCACTACACATTTCAAATCCCTCCACTTATATCTTACGGGATTTACATTCATACAGAAAAGACTCAGACATAACTTTCCTAGAGTCTGAGGCATTGAAGGCTCAAGCGCCAAAAACCAAGTTCATAAACACCCAATGAAATATAACAATTTTACATCGTTCTTTGCCACGAATGTCAGTTATGATATAAGCCTTGTTTGAAAAAGTAAGAAATTAACAATTACAAAAAGAAAAATGTTAATTCTCACATGATGTCAACGTAATCGAATATTATGGAAAACTCTAGAAAAGTGCTCAATTACTGGCTAGTCATAGTTTGTATTTTAGATTTGATACAAAATATTACATAAATAATTAATAATAAGTAAAGTTTATTCCATTTTAAATAATAAGTTTTGAACGTCTTAAAATGTACAAAATATAGTTAGAATGCCTAGCCATCCACCAATATGTTATGATGGCTAGCACAATAGAAATTGTTTAATCAATGTTCCAATTTAGGCTTATTGGCACGACAAACAGCGAATTTCTACAGCGTGTGTCGCCTATAGTGTGTTTTATCTGTTACATCTTATCACTACTCACATTCCACTGACCAATTTACAACTAACAATAAGCACCGAAATGTCTTATCGGTAATAATAATAAAATAAATAATCCTTATATCAAATTAATCTGTGCAAAGGAAATTCTAAACAATTGTAATATGACATATTTTATTGCAATACTTTTAAAAAGTCATCAACATGATGTTTTTTAACCAGACATTTCAATGTTGATAATGCATTTAATGTTGCTAGGCAACATATTAAAATTTTTAGGGCCTAAAAACACATTCTTAAAAAATATATCTAAACACCCTAAGTCTTTTAATAAAAACTTTGTTTCTAGTTTTTTAGATGCTTTATAAAACTATTATTACTAATATATCTCTATTAGGTATTAAGTAATGAGTACACATCGATGATTTCTTTATAATTAACACGAGAAATATCTAGGTAAAGACAGTTTTACAAAACCAACTATACACCTGTTATATTTATATTGCTAAATACATTTACACTCATTTCAAAATACATCGACATTACTTGTTCGATGAGGAAAACTAACGCCAGTCGATGTTATAGTGCGCTTGAAGATTGTTAATACTGGTTCATGACTATGCATTAACGGAAGTCGAGTGAGGGGATAGAACGATGACTGGTTACGAATTTGTCTCTTACCAGTAGTCGTATTTATGTTAAACAGAGGGTCCTAGATACATTTCATCAGATGGTTTGAGGTTATGTTCCTCAATAGAAACAGTTTGTATTGTGAAGGGAGGAAGGACTTGCCCATGATTTTATTCCCCTATCAGAAGCCATGTCCACTAAAAGTAGAGTGGAATTTTATGAATTATAGGCTACATGTACAGGGTGAGTGGTAGGTCCTTCGAGTATTATACAGGGTGATTCATGAAGGTCTCCCACCACTTCTACAGCACATTCTAGTGGTAAAAATAATTAAATACGTCGTATAAACATAGGTCCGATAACGCTACCTTAGCGAGTTACAGGTTTCAAAATAATAAAATAAAGCCATACTGCACTTCTTAAAAGGTAAATTAAGTGGCAAATTTGGTTGTATATTAAGTATTTAGACCTGGGAAAGATACTAGTGTTAATTTCAGAGTTGTACCTTTAGTAGCTTTTTTAGAAATTCAGTATGCCAGAAAATTAGGAATGAAACCTAATTTTTAAAAGTTTGATATACAATAAAATTGTTAATTGGCTAATAAATGCACAACATCTACAAACATATATTTTCTAAGCATTACTACTTTTTTTTTAGTTGGTTGGGTTGGCACATCTACATGTGTTTTGATGAAGCGTTTGTGGTACGTTTCTTAATAATTGTTAGAACTTGCCACGGTATTGTGTTGAAATCTTTTGATGGCTGTAACTCCCAACGGAGCGTTTTCGTACTTATGTTTATATGACGTTTTTCTATATTTTCGACACTAGAAAGCGCTATAGAAGTGGGGGGAGAACTTGATAAATCACTCTGTATATACTCGGATTAGAGAACATACAAATTGGTCGGTAGCGTAGTTGGTTCAATTCCAGCTTCATGTGCTAAAGGTTCTCAGTTCGATCCCAATCAGAGTAATTACATTTTGAGAAGGATCAGCTGATAACCACCAGCTGTTCATTTGTCATTGGGCTATTAATTAATGACAATTTCTAAGGAATATTCGGCCTTAGTTTGTAACAATGACTACATTCGCTCATCTACACTCATCACACTCATTCGAAATCCATATTCGCCCATATCTTGACGATCGGCGTCTTATAAATAAATAAATAAAATAAAAAAAAAATACATTTTTTAAGAATTATAAATCCATACTGAAATTATAATTACATTTTTAAAGCAGGTACGCTAATAAATACTATTTATTTGTATCATTAAATAAAATTAATAAAAACAAGAGAAATTTAAATTTTGCACGTATACACTAATTTTTATAAATTATACCTTTAATTATTACGTTAATTATAAAATATTAATGTAATAACGTTGATATTTTTGTTTTTCACATTAAGAAAATTTCATTAGGCTTCTTATAAACACTAAACTGCTACCCACTGATTTAAATACGAGAGGAAAAAATTTAAATAATTGAAAAAAACACAATTTTAACTTAAGCATCTAAGTAAAGTGTTCTCCAAATTATACGTCTACATTCTTGGTGATTTAACAAATTATACAACCAAATACAAACGATTAAACACAAGATTTATCTCTACTCAAACAAATATATTTAAAAACCAAACAAATAAAAGAAAACATACACACTAAAACCTACGAAACACAACTGCGACTAAAACAGACCAAAAGCCCAATTATGAGGACTGCATGAACAAAAATATTACTGATGAAAACCTCTACGCCTGTACAAAAAAACAAATAAATTTAATTTTTTAAACTAAAGGATTATCAACTCTTATAAACAACGTTTCTTTGATTACTTTAATTTAAGAAAACAATAAAAAAATGTATTTAAATATTTCAATTGATTGTGGTTGAACTATTTAATTATACCTTCAACGTATTAAGTTTTTACATGTAGCTTTGAAGACTGCCTGTGACATGTCCACATCTACACACCACCAGCTATGGATTTAAATAAAGTGATAGTAAAATTTAGAAAGGAGTTTGCGTGAATTAAGAATAAAGAACCAACATTGGTTATAAATTCTGTACTAAACATGTATCTACTTATACAGATATTATGTAACAACCAAGCATGGCTATAATTAGAGAGGATGGTGTCGGATGAATTGATTAATTGACGTCATCTACAATATTAAATCAGCTGTTCAATATGCAGATCAGCTGTTACTTGGCATTGATATGCAGGGGAGGAGTCTTTGATTCACATCACCAGCTGTCCAGACAGCATCTACCCGACACGTTTCCCACAGCTACCGCTGGCCATCGTTATTAATTGATTTAATTTAATCACTAGCTAGAGTACTAAAACAGTTTGGATAATCTCAAATAGTTTTCATTGCTTCGGTTAACGCTCAAGTTAGTGGTTAGCTGCAGTGATAAAATAGTGGACATGTTGGTCGATTTATAGGTTAGAATAAGGAAATAAGGATTTAACAACTTTAAATTGACCAAGTAAGATTCACTCTGTGGATTTGTGGTAATATCTCCTAGTTATTTATATAAAGAAGAAACATTTTATGTTTTAATTTTTGAAAAGACTAAGAATAAAAGCGCTTTACTAGTGTACAAATTTAAAAATAAAAATATTGATGTACCGTAACTATTTTATCAGTGCTTAAATATCAATATTGTATTGATTGCCCACGATGGTCTTGTTAATATAAAGTAAAGTATAACATGATAGTATCTTTTGGCTATGAGTCAGTACGTAGAAAGGAGGGTGGACCTTTTGGAGTCATGCACGTAGAGTGGACCCATGATTGTTGTTAGTTGTTAGACCCTAAGGACCTATATCCCTGACCAATGAATCGTTACAATTGGATGGGCAAATGGGCCCTGCGTTGTTGTGTGCATTATTATTTATTTGATGACGGGGGGGGGGGGGAAGTTACGCGGCACACCGCACATGGATTTCATTCAGAATAGTTCGTAAACGTATACTCATCTAGTATTAAAGGTATACAGGGCGAGTAACGTTTATTTGTTGGGTAATAGCGAATATCCACCCACTCTTTAAACATATAAATCAATAGTAACCAACCAAATTATATTTAAAAAACGATTGAACGTTTTTAACGGAACGATTTAATATAGCTAATTGGTATATAATTTAAAAATATTTACATCTATCAGCTTTACAGAAAGGTATATTATAATATGATTTTATTGATGCACGTAGGTATATTTAGTTATAAACAAGCCAAAGACGATGTTTCCAATCGTTTACTGACACTAAAACATTATTCTTTTGTATTAATGTGGTTCCTGTTGTTTGGTGGAGTTACCTAAGGTGGTAATATCTAAGTTTACTTTACATTAATTGCTAAATTAAGGAGAAGGAATTGACAAGAATATTTAAATTTTTTTCTTTCAAATATTAAAACTTTGTTAAAAAATATGAATAGACAAAATAAAAGGAACTTTTTTTACAAATATTTCATGAAGAAAACACCAAACACATAGAGTCACTAGTATTACCTAGTAGTAACACTTAATGTTTCAACAAAGAAGAAGAATATTTGCAAAATTCGTTCTGGATGAAGATGAGTTCTTCAAGCGGTTGTAGAGGCGGCTATAAAGCTAAATGTTGCGGAACAACAGACTGAGCTGACCCTCCATAACTCGGGGGTGATACATGATGGGGCCAAAGAGCGCACCTTGGGGTAGTCCGGCGGTGCGCGGTCCCGGCCGGCGCGGCGAGGAGAGCGCAGTAAGTACTGGTGGGCGGCGCGGCCAAAACGGCTCAGTGCGTCCCCGTCTTTGGCTCCGACACCTGCTCCACGCTCACAGGTCTGTCCCTCTTACAATACCTTACGACTATGTACAAGGAGTGTTTGTAGACGACACTAACAATGTATAGACAATAACTGGACCTCTGGAATGAAACTTTTCTTTAGAATTAATCGTAGAAAATAACTATAATAACAATACTTAGATTTTACCAATAATCCGTTATTTTAAAATTTAAATAACTTTGTAACATTTAAAAAAAGGTGCTATTTTCCCTTTTTCACCTCGATAATAAATAACTTGGAGGGGAACATATTTATTTCATCGTGATCACAATAAAAATAACATTTTGCTGTGAAATCCAGTTTCTAAAGACGAAAAACGTTGATTTATTATTTATTAACTTTGTGATAGTTTCTAAGAAAATTGTGCATTAAATTTATATTAGGTAATAAACTTGAAGGACAATTTTTTCATTTGTATTTTAATATTGATTTTTTTTAAATTTGTGAATAATTTAATCCAATCTAAATATTCAATGAAAAAAGTATGATTGTCCGTTTTTACATACATGTAACTTAAATGTTTTATTATAAATAACGTCAAGGAAATGTATTCTTTTAAATCTAGATTTAAAAATCGTATTTTATACGTGTTACAAAGTTTGCCATTTCATGAGGTTTGTTAGATATACGTGATAAATATAACTTTATTCACTTAAAGAAAAAAATCACAAAACTTTTTTAAGATACTACGGTGTTGAAACTGGATGCAATACGACATTTATTCAATATCACAAAAATTTTATTTCTTTCAGCAGCTGAACTCGTAGGAATGCATCAATTAATGGTTTGCCATGTTTTGTACTCGAAGTAAAACTATAATCTGTAATAAAGAGATATTTTGTATGAAAACATAAAAACGAGTTGTAAAACGACAATCAAACTCTATCCATATATTTTCAAATTATAGTATTACTTGTAAAACTATAAATAACGGTTATAAAATAAAGAAATTGTACACTGAAAGAAAATTTACAGCTAGTTTCAACAATTAGACAGTCGTAAAACCACGCAGGTTTAGTGTGCCATAAAACTAACAACATCTACAAATAGAACCTAACACCTTCTTTAATGTATTAACTAACAAGATATTTAGCAAACTGTAAAACTACTTAAACATTATTGAAGTGGATTTATTATTTTCTTTGTAACAATTGTTTAAAAGACAAATTTTCTCTTTTTCATCTTTCTTTAGGTAAAGTTAAAATAACAACTAAAAGATGGAGTTATTAACAATTGCGTATTTACGAGAGCTTGTTGAATGGGTAACTCTTATAAACAATTATACACACTAATGAAAAAATGGTTTATCTCAGAATCCTTATCACGTTGGTGTGTCCTTTTAAGTCTGTAATAACATAAACTACACTTTTTACTCTACTTAATTATTTTTAATTATTTTATTACCAGTAAAGTAAATAAAAAGAAACCAAACAACGAACTAGCATAGTATGCTAAACGATATATTCTATAAAATTCCTTCTTTTAATGTGACTGACGATAGTGTGGAAGGATTAAATTCGAAAATGGATTGCTGGACATTGTTACTCTGTTAGCTTGTTATTATTTAAGAGTGATTAAATCACAAATTAGTTATAATTAGCTAAAAGTATGTAGGCTTGTGTTGTTTTAAACTGTCATTATGAAAGTAAAGGTTGTATTTCAATAATTCCTTACGCAATGAATATAATCACGTCAACCCAATTGTTATACATTTGATATAAATTGATTTTATGAACAAATAAATCGATTTTATGAACAAACATAGATTTCTAAAGTTGGATTGACATGTTAACTCGTAAATCTGTAAAACACTTCTCAATAAATCTGTGATTTGTCATAACATTAATATTCGTACATTATTACAAACACCGATTGTATGTAGTATTGAACTATAAAAAGATACTAAATGGCAAACATGATTACTTTTCGTATTAGTTCAATAATTATTCTCGTCACAATATGTGACTCATTATAATAAACATTAAATTCCTAGTATATTATTTTGTAGTAAAAACTAAACTAAAACTAAAATTAAAAAGGAAAAGGAAAAACTAAAAAAATTAACATATAATATTTTGAACTTACATAATTCGTTCATATTAGCACAGTAATAATATTTTAAACATAAAAGTTATATGAGATGCAACAGATCAGCCTAATGGTACTAAAATAACACATAAAAGTAATAAAACAGACGCAACAAGTCAGCCTAATGGTAATCAAATACATAAAAGTAATAACAGATGCAACAAGTCACCCTAATGGTACTAAAATAACACATAAAAGTAATAACAGATGCAACAAGTCATCCTAATGGTACTAAAATAACACATAAAAGTAATAACAGATGCAACAAGTCATCCTAATGGTAATCAAATAACACATAAAAGTAATAACAGATGCAACAAGTCAGCCTAATGGTAATCAAAAAACACATAAAAGTAATAACAGATGCAACAAGTCAGCCTAATGGTACTAAAATAACACATAAAAGTAATAACAGATGCAACAAGTCACCCTAATGGTACTAAAATAACACATGAAAGTAATAACAGATGCAACAAGTCAGCCTAATTGTAATCAAATAACACATAAAAGTAATAACAGATGTAACAAGTCACCCTAATGGTACTAAAATAACACATACAAGTAATAACAGATGCAACAAGTCAGCCTAATAGCATTCAAATAACACATAAAAGATTACTTTACTTGTTATATAAACCTTTCAAATTACTCTTGATAATTTCAAGTTGACGAGCTGAGTAGGATAAATTCTAATTTCAGCACCAATAGCTCTGATGAATAAGTGACCTTATGAAACTAAAATATCGTATTTGAGTTGTTATAAGTAAATATTTCTGGGAATTTGCTCATAAAACAATCATAGCAGAAATATACAGAATATTAGTGGCTGAAAGAAGTTTTGGATATCACCAAGTATTGGAAATAAGTGGCTCCAAATCCCCTATGTTTAAATTAAATTTATCCCAAAAAGGGTTTGAGCAATGGCAACCTGAGTGCCTTCGGATATCAGAACAACCTTGTGTTTTTTCAAAACAGGCTTGTGTTGTGTCAAAACAGGCTTGTGTTGTGTCAAAACAGGCTTGTGTTGTGTCAAAACAGATTTGAGTTGTGTAAAAACAGTCCATTTGTATTAAACAGACCTGAGTTGTGTTAAAAAAGCTCTGTGTTGTGAAAAAGCAGGTCTGTGTTTTGTAGAAACAGGCCTTCGCTATTTTAAATCAGGCCTGTGTTGCATCAAAATAGGCTCATTTTGTGTTAAAAATACCTGTGTTGTTTGAATACATGCCTGAGCTTTGTCAGAACAGGCCCATTTTATGTTTAACAGTTTTGTGATGTGTTAAAACAAGGTTTTTTGTGAATGGGTAAAGGCACTAAAACACTGTTAGGGGTCTTAAAAATCGATCAAACAAACAAAAACAAGAACGAGAAATATAATGGAGGCAACGAGCAGAGAAGGAAGTACATGTAACTTGAGAATTTTATAAAAATGGATTGTTAGTTTCAGCTCAGATCCTTTAATATGTGATTGTCATCGTCCGAGGATAGCTGTGATGACTGTTTAGCTCATCATCATGCATGATAGGGAATTAGCAAACTGGAAGTACTGCGTCCGAAACATAGAAAATTTGGTCGATGTAAGCATGCACTGTGATGGCTTCAGACGGTTTTACTGCCTGTATGAAAATATCATAGTTACAGCTTTTGTGCATGATTTTAACCTTGTAAATGTCGATCTTAACGAACGTTGCTACACCATAAGCTCTATCAGTGATTTTTTTCTCTTGTAACTGTTTATTTGTGTTGTTGTGTATGTAATTTAACAATGTTTTCAGAACGGACTTTACTTTAGCACTCACCAAATATATATTTACAGTTAGGTTACTAAACGTGTTTTACCGAAGTCTAGGTGAAATAATTTTCAGCTGTGACCCATACAGTTTGTCGAGCTGAATTTTGTACCGATTCATATTGTCTATATACTGAGTTTTGTAAATTGACTATATGGCTAAGCGGATTCAAAAATATAGAGCCTGTAACTATCATTTGGGAAATAAAAACGGACCTTTCTCAAGTTTATATTATTGCAAAACTACTCATTCCTTATACCAAAGCCTTATGTTATAACCGTGATTATATATATCTACAATAGTTATTCCATATAATAGGAATGTTTGTTCCTGTAATTTGGTTAGTAAGTGAAGTCCTCAGCCACAGCTGGTTTAAACTGCATTACATTTACTTGGGAATACATTAGCACTCCACAATGGACCACAAAAACAGCTGATATTTCGAGACTCAAAATGTAACATCGGATGGGAAACTTATTTGTGCATAAAATCAATGGTTATACGATATTACTGTAATATATGGGCATGTTATGTTTTGGCTGTTTAAGAGTGGTAACCTATCTAAAATATCTTACTTAAATTTACAACATAAAAACGATGAATATTCTTTCATTTAGTTTTATTTCATATGAATACAAATATATAATTAATTTTTATACAAATAGTCGTCATATTTGACCTTCAAGAAATAATTCCAATAACTGATTTATAAAGAAAAAAAACGTTAGGGGTATATTTTTACAAAATTGTATAACAAACTCACTAAATAATATTGCATACATTACTACCATTGTGATGGGTTTGGAAACTTAACAGACTTGTTTGTTGAATTCAAAAATGTAAAGACATTGTATGCCCAACTATAGCACACAACTGAGTTGTTGGTTTAATATAGACTACTATACTATATAAATGAGTTTTGATAGTAAAGTAACAACTATACAATATAATTAAATTGATAATATAATAGAAACTACTTTACTCTATATCTTAGTCAGTAGTTTAATATAGACTACTAAACTATATAAATGAGTTGTGATACTAAAGAAACAACTATACTCTATAACCAAATTGACAGTATAATAGAAACTTCTTTACTACATATCTTAGTCAGTAGTTTAATAGAGACTACTGTACTATATAAATGAGTTGTGATACTAAAGAAACAACTATACTCTATAACCAAATTGACAGTATAATAGAAACTACTTTACTACATATCTTAGTCAGTAGTTTAATAGAGACTACTGTACTATATAAATGAGTTGTGATACTAAAGAAACAACTATACTCTATAACCAAATTGACAGTATAATAGAAACTACTTTACTACATATCTTAGTCAGTAGTTTAATAGAGACTACTGTACTATATAAATGAGTTGTGATACTAAAGAAACAACTATACTCTATAACAAAATTGACAGTATAATAGAAACTACTTTACTACATATCTTACTCAGTAGTTTAATAGAGACTACTGTACTATATAAATGAGTTGTGATACTAAAGAAACAACTATACTCTATAACTAAATTGACAGTATAATAGAAACTACTTTACTACATATCTTACTCAGTAGTTTAATATAGACTACTATACTATATAAAAGAGTTGTGATACTAATGAAACAACTATGCTACATAACTAAGCTGGAAGTATAATAGAAACTAATATACTATATGCTTGAGATCGTAGTCTAATATATTCTACAATACTACATAAATGTGTTGATACTAAAGAAAAACTATATTTAAATATTAAATTGACAGTATAATAGAAACTAAATAAGAAACAAAATATTTTAGTTGACAATTTAATGGATACTTCTATACTAGATAACTGAGTTGATAATAAATAAAAAAAGTCTAATTATAACCGATTTTACAGTATCATAGAACATACTATTCTACATAAATGACTTGGCAGTTTAATAGAGACTTCTGTACTACAAAAATAAATCGGATTTATAAAAGAAACTATATTACATAGCTTACATAGACAGTACAATACAAATACCATAACACATAACTTAATTGACAGTATAAAAGAAACTACAATACTAAATAAATACATTGGTTGTATAGTATAAACTTCTGTACTACGTTAACCTTCTGTAGTGACGGAGAATTTTTGGTGACAATTTGGGGCGATAGACCCAGGAGATGGAATGGCTATTGTTATGTTATTATTACCTAATTCTAAGAAAGCACGATGGACAACGAGATTAGTTGTATGTTCGAGTGTAGTAATAATCGATTGTGTAGTTTTAACTGTTGTTATTGACAATAGTTGTGATATATTTCATATGAATTGTTAATGCAAGTACAATTATAACTGTGCTGTAGACGTAATCGTTGTTTGAATGCTATATTTTATATTGTTCTATAGCTAATTTTATTAAGCCAATGTAATGAGACGCAGTGCTTGCAATTAGTTCACCAAAACATAAAACATATACAGTATAATAACAAGCTGCGTACTTAAGGACACTTTATGAACTGAAGTCAGAGAAGAACATTACCATTCTAGCCAATAGGACATGGGAGGAATGCACGAGTGACAAACGAGCGCTGCGTGTAGGCCCGGTGCATTGTGTGGGGCCCCATGTTCTCCACACGTCAACAGCTGTCTTCTTCTTCACTCTATTTACTAACTAATTGTTTGGACTCTTCAATTAACGGCCTAATTAGTGAGAAAGAAACTCAATTAACCTGTTTCTCTCGCAGGTTCTCAGAGGCACATGGTTAGTGCGAACTTGACTGTTGATTAATGCAGGAGACATTGCACGATCTATTAACATGCAGATTCGATACTCAGTTTTAAACAGGAGAATATATTATTGGTTCACTTAATTCACTCATTTTATAAAAAATAAATAGAATATTTTAACCGTGTCATATGAAATACTAGATTATTTTATATTTCAATAAGAATAATCCTTATGTGAAGCCGTTTAGATGTCAAAAACGTTGTCTCTGTACGTAGTTGTGCAATAAGGCCTTACTTAATTCTTCAATGTGTTCACCCTGAAGGGCACGGAAAGCCCTCAAAGTACGTTTTCGCCCATAAGAATACCCCGGAGAGATATTTAAATTATTAGGAAAGTAACAGCTGTTCAATTGTAAATAATTATTTCCAAAAAGTTTTAACAGCTGTTGGAATGTAAACAATGGTGTTTGTAATTTTGCCGAGGTTAGATCTTTCATAATGTTTAAACAGAGAAGGTTGTAATCATGGTTTCATTCCATTCGATCGTAGTAGGCAAGTCCACTCTACTGGACTTAAATGTTTCAATGGTAATCTAATGCAGTTATTTTATTAATTTAATAAATCTTCAGCTGTTAAACAAAAACAAATGAAATTAACACGTTTGAAATAGGCTAAGAAAGCATTGGGCGTTAATACTAATTATAGGTGGACATACTACATTCTAATAGGTGTGTTTATACTAATAGGTTGCAACGCAAGTAATGTAAGTCAGATATTGTAAATAGATTTAATATTGTGATTTTACAATATACAGTTAACGTACTACCATTTGTAGTCAAATGTAACATGCCGAGGCCGAAGGCCGAGTTACGTGTGCAGGGTTAATAATAGTAATAATAATAATAAAAACATGAGTAAGTAAAGTAAGTTAGTACACTGTATTTAAGGGGTGAACGTGCTTGAATCAGAATAAATAAAAAATTGTGTTTTTTTTTTGTTATTATTTTGGATACATATTGCAATAATGTTTGCAAATATAGATATGTTTTAGAACTATTAATCGGCAAGGCTAGGGTTTATCATTTTATTCAATTAAAATTGAAATCTTCAAAAGAAATATAACTCATAACTACTAATAATATAATTAAGTCTCCGCAGTTATTAGCATTTCAACTGTTAATGACCCTGTTAAATTGTTTGAATTGTAACAAACTATTGTTAGCATTAAACACTGACATAAATTTAAATTGTATTTTTGATATATTTTGAGTAATATAGTATAACACTCCAAAATCGTGTCACCTCAATTACTTAGTCATAAATCAGTAGAATGTTCCAGAGTATATGAGTACAAATCTCATGTACGAGTAAAGGATGAAATAGTAACATAGAAGGTGATGTAGGCAAACCACCAACACCACCAAATCAATTTACTTAATTAATTTCTTGTTTTGAGAGTGATCGGATATTATCAGAAAAACATTAGCTAGCAGTTGTTTCATTATTATTTTTTTTTAATTCTTGGTAACAATTTTATATGTAACACAGTTAAGTAATAATCAACCATTAACAATCATAAGAGTGTAATCTATATAGAGATATATTTCTGCATTTAATTTTAACTGACAACTTTTAACATTTTGACAATGATCATGAGCCAATTATTCGAATACCAGCGTATTAGAGAAAATCGACTCAGTTTCAACAAGAACGTTAAAAAACATATAGTTTTTTGCCACACATAAAAGTATGCGGTATATAATGATGTGTAAAATGACTTTAAACGTTTTATACATGACTATGTTACCTTTTCATGCAATAATCATAAACATAATGTGTGCTGTATAACGACATTGACATATCACAACGATGAATCCCAGCACGCCAATGAATACTTAAGATAAATAGTCAATAAGGTTAAATTAAAAGACGTTTGTCAACTGTTTAGTTTATTTGAAAAAAAAAATAAATAAATAAAAAGTAAAAAATTATTAAAAATAAGCGTCATATGCCTTGTAGTGGTATATATACACTTTCCAAAATCTCTTGAAATGTTTTTGCCTCCTATCGCATGCACTTGTTTACCTAAGCTGATAAGTTAGATACGCAATTTTACGGAAATACTTTTAGTTTCCATGTCCAGCTCTTGGAATGTTTTTGCCTCCAATCGCATGCACTTGTTTACCTAAGCTGATAAGTTAGATACGCAATTTTACGGAAATACTTTTAGTTTCCATGTCCAGCTCTTGGAATGGTTTTGCCCCCTATCGCACACACTTGTTTACCTAAGCTGATAAGTTAGATACGCAATTTTACGGAAATACTTTTAGTTTCCATGTCCAGCTCTTGGAATGTTTTTGCCTCCTATCGCATGCACTTGTTTAACTAAGCTGATAAGTTAGATACGCAATTTTACGGAAATACTTTTAGTTTCCATGTCCAGCTCTTGGAATGTTTTTGCCTCCTATCGCATGCACTTGTTTAACTAAGCTGATAAGTTAGATACGCAATTTTACGGAAATACTTTTAGTTTCCATGTCCAGCTCTTGGAATGTTTTTGCCTCCTATCGCATGCACTTGTTTACCTAAGCTGATAAGCTAGATACGCAATTTTACGGAAATACTTTTAGTTTCCATGTCCAGCTCTTGGAATGGTTTTGCCCCCTATCGCAAACACTTGTTTACCTAAGCTGATAAGTTAGATACGCAATTTTTCAGAAATACTTTTAGTTTCCATGTCCAGCTCTTGGAATGTTTTTGCCTCCTATCACGACGCACTTGTTAACTAAGCTGATAAGTTAGATACGCAATTTTACAGAAATACTTTTAGTTTCCATGTCCAGCTCTTGGAATGTTTTTGCCTCCTATCACGACGCTTTTGTTAACTAAGCTGATAAGTTAGATACGCAATTTTACAGAAATACTTTGAGTTTCCATGTCCAGCTCTTGGAAATGTTACTTGGATTTTTCTGTGAATAATTCCTGGATGGGACCACTTAGACTTTTTACATTACCTGTGTATTTCATTATATATTCCTGCAGTATATACTAATGAGTAGTTGTCTACCGTGAACAGCTTAATAACAATTAATTTATAGTCAGATTTTATTACCGTTTTCCGTTAACTCATGCGAAGGCTGTAAGTAGATTTAATTAATGATGCGGTGTAAGTGCGGAGCGGATCCGTCTCACCAAGACAAACTACCACACTTTCATTAGTACCCCAGAGGAGATGGGAGCTAGCTGTCCTCTTTACAGGCGGATATGATTAATTTATCGGTCATCCTAGCCGTATTGGCAGTCTCGTCTAGACACCCTCAAGCGATCTGGCTAAACATGTTAAACAAGAGGCAGCAAACAAAAAATAAACAACTAAAAGTACAAGAAGTAAAACATACAGAATCGACACAATTTATAGACTATTGTATATTATTTTTTTATAGGGCAAACAGATCAACTGATCTTACAAAGATAACTTCAGATCTGGAAGTTTAATACTTTACCTTATTTGCATATTAAAACAAACAGTAATATCATACTTACATTAAATCCACGCTGAAACTTAGAAATAACGCGCATGAATTGAACATTATATCTAGAATTAAAATTACATTATTCAGTTATTGTAAACTATTCTATTGACTTTTCGTATATCTATTGTCATATGCTTGTTTGTTATTGAACAGAATTTAAATCTAAACGAACCCTTAAGTTCATTTCAATCACCAATATTTGACACATTCATAGGGTAATTGTTGTCATTACTTTTATAATTGACAGCCAAAGTAAATTATAATCAATGGCATGGAAAAGTCATTTATTTACGTGGTCTGTAGTTGTCAAGTAAAATCTAAGTACTAGACTAGACGCTAAAAGGAGTAAAACATATGATATCAATAAAATCGGCTGTGATTATTGAATTAATGGTCCTTTCATTGTTGTTAAATTTATTTAATATTCGAACTATCATGTTAGGTTTTGTAAGAATGTCAGTCAAAGTAACTGTATTATAATAGTTCAAATAATAAATTTACTGAACTAATTTTAAAAGTATGATTGGTGATATTGATAAGTACAAATAATTAAATCAAACCTCTTATCTAATAATGTAGTTTAGGGATATCCATTTCAGATATTGGCTCGCTGACTAAGTTACCAGGTGCAGTAAAACCGCATCCGAGAGATATCAATTGAAGGTGTCCGTTACCATAGCACCCACCTCGTATAAGGGCTCTTATCGAGGATTCATTCTATTGTTGGCGAGTCAATTTCCTCAACTATTGACTTGGTCACCTATTGATGTAACACTTTCAGTAAGGCATTACATCGACTTAAGAAGTGATTCTCCTAAATGAAAAATTATTGGAAACATATCTATACATTATTAATTAAATAAAATACATTGAATCAGAAATACATTAAAGTTAATTATATATACATTTTGTGAATGAAACAGAATGGTGTTCTGTTTTTGAAACATACTAGTGCAAGCTTTTACTATAGTTAGTAACAATTTACAATTTTAAATAACAACTACAAAAGTTGACACTTCTAAATAACTCTTAAAAAGTGTTAATTACATGATTGAAAAAAGATAACACCACAAAATACAAATTTCTTACAATAAAATAAAACATTTCCAAATAATATGTTGATCTATATCAGTTAACAACGTTTACCAACCTCAGACCAGAGAAATTCACAAAGGATTGATTCATTCATCACTGATTGTACAAGTAGGGTTGAGGGAGAGGGTCATCATCATTGAACGTGTACGGGTGGGTGAGAAGGCCATCATCATTGAATATGTACGTGTGGGTGGGAGGGTCACCATTATTGAACATGTACGTGTGGGTGGGAGGGTCATCATCATTGAACATGTACGTGTGGGTGAGAAGGCCATCATCATTGAATATGTACGTGTGGGTGGGAGGGTCACCATTATTGAACATGTACGTGTGGGTGGGAGGGTCATCACCATTGAACATGTACGTGTGGGTGGGAGGGTCACCATTATTGAACATGTACGTGTGGTTGGGAGGGTCATCACCATTGAACATGTACGTGTGGGTGGGAGGGTCACCATTTTTGAACATGTACGTGTGGGTGGGAGGGTCACCATAATTGAACATGTACGGGTGGGTGGGGGGGGGTCATCACCATTGAACATGTACGTGTGGGTGGGAGGGCCATCATCATTGAATATGTACGTGTGGGTGGGAGGGTCACCATTATTGAACATGTACGTGTGGGTGGGAGGGTCATCATCATTGAATATGTACGTGTGGGTGGGAGGGCCATCATCATTGAATATGTACGTGTGGGTGGGTGGGTCACCATTATTGAACATGTACGTGTGGGTGGGAGGGTCATCACCATTGAACATGTACGTGTGGGTGGGAGGGTCATCATAATTGAATATGTACGTGTGGGTGGGAGAGTCACCATTATTGAACATGTACGAGTGGGTGGTAGGGCCATCACGATTGAATATGTACGTGTGGGTGGGAGGGTCACCATTATTGAACAAGTACGTGTGGGTGGGAGGATCATCATCATTGAACGTGTATGGGTGGGTGGGAGGGTCATCATCATTGAATATGTACGTGTGGGTGGGAGGGCCATCATCATTGAATATGTACGTGTGGGTGGGAGGGTCACCATTATTGAACATGTACGTGTGGGTGGGAGGGTCATCATCATTGAACGTGTATGGGTGGGTGGGAGGGTCATCATCATTGAATATGTATGTGTGGGTGGGAGGGCCATCATCATTGAATATGAACGTGTGGGTGGGAGGGTCACCATTATTGAACATGTACGTGTGGGTGGGACGGTCATCACCATTGAACATGTACGTGTGGGTGGGAGGGTCACCATTATTGAACATGTACGTGTGGGTGGGAGGGTCATCACCATTGAACATGTACGTGTGGGTGGGAGGGTCACCATCATTGAACATGTACGGGTGGGTGGGGGGTCATCACCATTGAACATATACGGGTGGGTGAGATGGTCATAATTAACAAACGTGTATGTGTAGGTTAGTAGGTCATCATCACCATACATTTACGTGTGAGTGGGAGGGTCATCATCATTGAACGTGTACGGGTGGGTGGGAGGGTCATCATCATTGAACATGTACGTATGGGTGAGAGGGCCATCGTCATTGAATGTGTACGGGTGGGTGGGAGGCTCATCACCATTGAACGTGTACGGGTGGGTGGGACGGTCATAATTAACAAATGTGTATGTGTAGGTTAATAGATTATCATCACTATACATTTATGGGTGGGTGGAAATATCATCATTACTAAACATGTAAATTGATGTCCATAATAACTTCGTGAATCCCTGTGGTATTACAACAATTATTTGAAAAAAATCGATTACTAATTTAAACATTATGAATTAAAATGTTTTACCAAAGTTCCAAAAAAAGTCAAACAAAATCGGTAGTGTATCGCCAAAACAATTATCCAATCGGATTGAAAGCATGGTTTACAGAAATATATAACCATAATATTTGTAATTTTGTATTTTTTTACTAATATTATAACAAAGTCGTGTTGATAGACATTCACTTGCTTTCAATATCTTCCAACACATAGTAGGGTAATTACAAATCTATTAATTGTTAGTTTGTATGTTATCACCAAAAGGACGCTTGGATACAGTAATATTGAGGATTGATTGAGGGATAACCTAGATAACTGTTTTCAACTATTACTACTAGTTTTTCTGTGATTATTTCAAAATTTTAAATGTACTGTTGAGAATTGCTTCTGGATATTTGCTATTCTTGTTTGAATTACTCCCAAATTTTGGTTTCTGCCAACATATAGTTTTTAACAGAAGGCGAAATGAGATCGCAGAATAGAAAACGCTGTAAACGGTGTTTAGTTAATTTACTGCTAAAAAAGTAATAATTTCACAACTTGTCCATCAATAACACGACACAATACTGAATTTACAATTGGCTTAGATTTAAATAATGCACTACCAATAAAATATAACTGAATTTTAGAGAACTCATGGGGTTCATTTTCACACATTTTCAACCTCATATATTTTTATAATTAATTTTTCTTCAAGTTGTCTCCATATATTACAACTTTACACATGAGAAGAAAATTTAAATCAGCAAGTGACATCTTACTGATTTTTATAAAGGGAAGTTTACAATTCAGAAACTGGCCATTGTTAAATATTTTGGATTATCCACAAAACAACTCAAAAAAATGCGCAATAATTTATATATAACAATAATCCGTTATTGTAGGTTTCCTTACAGATTCTGATGGCCCTCCCACTCATCCACATACGATTGATCTTTATGGAAAAACACCCGCCTACACACATATATTCAGTTAGTTTAGAAACGTGTTTTCATCCAAATAACTTCTCTGTTGGTACTGTTTGTGAACCTGATAAAACGTGTTGTAATCTGAAGAATTATTTCACCAACAATTCAAAATTAAAGTGTTCTAAAAATAATCCACTCAAACAGTAAACGTTTATACAGGGAAGTGCATTTCTGAGCGGTATTTGTTGTTTTCTGATCATCAGTGAAGGATACTATCCACTTTGGCAGTGACAAAAATAGACGTAACTCTCTTTTATAATAATCGGATTATGGAGTACTTGAACCGTGGCAGTCAGACTCCCATATAATGATAATCGAAGTAGCATTGTAATCGATTGCTTTAGTCGTAATGCTGTATTATTCGTAAAATCGATCACTATTTTAAACATCATGTATTTCAATTCTATACCAAAGTTTCCAAAAATTAAAAAAATCGGTATTGTATATATTTCGAACAAAATTATATTCTCAAAAAATAAAAAAAAAATCAACTATCCTAATAAAATGGCTAAGCGTTTATTGTCTTCACATTAACTATAATTTAAATACACATAAATTGACCTTAGATTTATAATCCAATTTGATCTATTTCTTCTAAAAACCATCTTTTAAAATTGAAGGTACGTGCATGGTTTGCACAATTAAAAATAAAATAGTTTATATTTACATTAAAGTAAGTTACATCATGCAGAATATAAACATTCCTTATACGAAAATGGATTTAGAGATGTTTAAAATATATATTTATGTATGTTTGACTCTACGTATATATTATCACATTATATATATGACAAATTAATCATACATAATTAAATGAAATTTAGGATGTTCATAGATGAATTTCACACAGCCTCATAATAAGGTCACAAAGTTGGAATTTAAAATGTCGTTTATTATAAGTCCTTTATAATGTATTTGTTTAAAATGTTATACAAAGGTTTGTTTAACAATGATGCACTGGGTAAAATACACAGTACAAAATAAGGCCTTTAATGGGCTTAGTTATAAATTCTGGCGCTGAAGTAAGATAAAACGTTTTTCTTTGAGGCTTAATGAAGTTGATGTTTTATTCAAGTCATAAATAATGTCATAATGACTGAGATGGTTTTTATTTTCTTGGGTTTGTTTCATTATTCAATTGGATAGTGATTGGAAACAACTCTTGATCGCAAAATTATGTTTTTTATATTTAATTTAAAATGAAACTACCATTAGTCATTACGGTGATATTTAATTAATTGGGAGACACATCCACATAATTCTTTTAAGCAAACTTATTTTATGTAATAAATTCGGAGATGTGTTATTTAGTAAAAAACAGCTTACGTATATATACGACTTATATACTATATTATACATAGAACACACATATTTATGCAAGTAGGTTGGTAGTTACTCCTATAATATAATATAAATAGAAAGAAGTTTGTAAGTTTTCAAGTTAATTTAAGTGTTTTGCAGTTTTTAAGTATCAGCTAATCTAGGAGAGTATCAAAACAACACATAATCGATTTAATTCTCCTTATTTATTGTATTCCTCTTCAAGAAAATAAATTTGGTTGCTTAGTGTCATTTAAATTCCAGCTAAACACTACTGGAATAAAAAGCAAGCAGCCTCATATGCATTTTATTCATATATTTTAAGATCTGCAGTGTTTTGGTTTCTTTCTTACAACAATAACTTTTAGTGCTTTTTCTTCACGAATAAACTTCCGAATATACATAAATTATAAAATGCAGTTCGAATTTCATTAATATGATGTGAAAAATATTGGCTTTTTAAATATAAAAGTATGGCTTTTTAAAAATGTTATGTAAGGCTCAAATATATAAAAAAATGAAACTGTAAATGTTAACATATAAAAATAAGATGATGATAATAACATATAAGCTTGCAGCTAGTGGTATATCAAGTAAAGTAATACTTTTTCCAAGCTTGTAGGGTTTGTGACATAGAGTAAGAGATAAATATTATATTATTAAGTGCTCTGTGCTCTTGTCGCTATCTGTCCGTATAGATCTGCAACACTGTTGTTCGTACTGTGAGTGTTGACAGACATGTTTCTGAGGTTATGTGACCAGTTTTATTTAACTCCCAAATACAATTTGCATATATTTTTGCCGAAACGATGTAAATAGACCATTTTTTAATCTCAAATCTGTTCCTTTCCGACAAATTGAAACATCATTTATTCAAGATCAGCACAAAATAACAGGTAACAGGTTTTTAATTTTTAAACGTAAATTTTACGTTTACAAATTAATTGTGAACTACATTAGAAGTGAAATATTTGATACGGAAACTGCTTACTTATGACAGATGAAATTACCCTTATAACTATTAAACGTTATTTTCGGTTTCGTGTCAGCAATTTTAGTTAACTTTTCAAAGGAACACAGACAATTGAACTTTCTATACTTTATTCAGGAGGTTAATGGGCCAAAACATCTTGAAACCTTCGTTCAGATAGGTTATTGGTTAGGTTAGGTTAGGTAAATTTAGGTTAGATAGGTTTACTTTACGTTGTGTAATTGAGGGTAGATACGTTAAGTCAGATTAGTGTCATTAGGTCAGATTACGTTAGGTTAGATTATGTTTGGTTAGATTTATGTTGAGTGAGTAAGCATTGTTCATTTCATTACATACACTCGTATACAAATATATGTAGTATAGGTTTGGTTACGTTTCGTTACTTTGAGTGACTTTTATATATACCGTGCTTTTATGGGTGGGCCAGTACCACTGTGCTTGTATGGGTGGGCGGGTGGGCCAGTACCACCGTGCTTGTATGGGTGGGCGGGTGGGTCAATACCACCGTGCTTGTATGGGTGGGTGGGTGGGTCAGTACCACCATGCCTGTATAGGTGGGCGGGTGGGTCAGTACCACCGTGCCTGTATGGGTGGGCGGGTGGCTCAGTACCACCGTGCCTGTATGAGTGGGCGAGTGGGTCAGTACCACTGTGCCTGTATGGATGGGCGGGTGGGTCAGTACCACTGTGCCTGTATAGGTGGGTGAGTCAGTACCACCGTGCTTGTATGGGTGGGCCAGTACCACTGTGCCTGTATGGGTGGGCGGGTGGGTCAGTACCACCGTGCCTGTATGGGTGGGCGGGTGGGCCAGTACCACCATGCTTGTATGGGTGGGCGGGTGGGTCAATACCACCGTGCTTGTATGGGTGGGTGGGTGGGTCAGTACCACTGTGCCTGTATGGGTGGGCGGGTGGGTCAGTACCACTGTGATTGTATGGGTGGGCGGGTGGGTTAGTACCACCGTGCTTGTATGGGTGGGTCAGTACTACCGTGCCTGTATGGGTGGGTGGGTGGGTCAATACCACTGTGCCTGTATGGGTGGGCGGGTGGGTCAGTACCATTGTGCCTGTATGGGTGGGCGGGTGGGTCAGTACCACTGTGCCTGTATGGGTGGCGGTAGGTCAGCACCATTGTGCCTGTATGGGTGGGTGGGTGGGTCAGTACCACCGTGCTTGTATGGGTGGCGGTAGGTCAGCACCATTGTGCCTGTATGGGTAGGTGAGTGGGTCATTACCATTGTGCCTGTATGGGTGGGCGGGTGGGTCAGTACCACTGTGCCTATATGGGTGGGTGGGTGGGTTAGTACCACCGTGCTTGTATGGGTGGGTCAGTACCGCCATGCTTGTATGGGTGGCGGTAGGTCAGCACCATTGTGCCTGTATGAGTGGGTGGGTTGGTCAGTACCACCGTGCTTGTATGGGTGGCGGTAGGTCAGTACCATTGTGCCTGTATGGGTAGGTGGGTGGGTCAGTACCACCGTGCTTGTATGGGTGGGTCAGTACCGCCGTGCCTGTATGGGTGGGCGGGTGTGTCAGTACCACTGTGCCTGTATGGGTGGGCGGAAGGGTCAGTACCACTGTGCCTATATGGGTGGGTGGGTGGGTTAGTACCACCGTGCTTGTATGGGTGGGTCAGTACCACCGTGCCTGTATGGGTGGGTGGGTCAGTACCACCGTGCTTGTATGGGTGGGTCAGTACCACCGTGCCTGAATGGGTGGGTCAGTACCACTGTGCCTGTATGGGTGGGTGGGTGGGTCAGTACCACTGTGCTTGTTTGGGTGGGTCAGTATTTACTTAACTTTATGTATATATATATATATATATATATATATATATATATATATATATATATATATATATTTCGATTTATACATACGTATACTTTAGGTTAGATATATTAGATTTAATCTCATTAGGTTTTGTTAGATATGTGAACAATCTTCACGTATAAAAAAACAATCTAAGCGTGTTCTGTCTTTATAGACAAATATTCAAGAATTAGGTAAACAAACCGAAAATATTGTTATTCGAATACTTTACTTAAATTTTTTTATCTTAGAAAAGTATCGTCTTGATAAAGAAAACAATTTTTTTAATCGTTACGTTGTTAATTTAGTGAACATAAATCATTACAATGAGTTTCTAATCAAGAGTTACGCTAAGGTAAAAAAAAAAAAACAGAAAAAAACATGTAATCTATTTTATAAGTACATTTTTGTTTAGATGTTTGCTATGTTTTACAAATGTTTTCTCACCTTAATTTTAAAATCGTTGGGGCCATAAATGTTGTGAGTGACCTTTGTATGTACAAACTATGTAAACTCTTTCCAATAATCTCACATCCCTGCAAATCCTCCACGTTCAAGAACATTTGTAAATAGTTTGAATAGAGTTGTTAGAATATTTCAAAACATATAATATTCCGTAATCTAATGACATAACTATCTAACACCACCATGTACTTCAAAATGAAAACTATTTATATTCCAGAGCCGAGCAAATTGAAGTCAATTAGGGACAATGGGCTGTGTTGCCGATAAACAAGTGAGTAATAAGAGGTTAGGTTAGTGTAATGGGGGAGATCACGACATTCACGATCTCGTCAAACAGCTGACTACAACCATCTGATACTCCATTGTTGTCTGTGGTTAGTAAATAATCAGCTGACATTAACGCCTCAGCTGTGTTACGATACTTTCTATGGCAGTGTCCGCGTCACGTCTATGATACTATTTCTCACAGCCTTAGATTCGTTCGAGAATGGTTAGTCTTTTTCTGAATGTCCTCGCATTTGTTTAGCTTGTTAAGTGTTTAAGTAAGTGAAATGTAGGTATAAAAAGCATGTCTAACGTTATGTACTTATATATATATTTATTCCTAACCTAACGTAACATAACCTACACAGGCCTTCTAGACTTTGTTTACCGTTACACCGTACTTTTTTCTACTAATTACAACTACATACCAGACGCCAATTATTTATAGTTAAAACGATAGTGCTTTCACTTTCTTGTAGATAAAAACTAGGGAAAATGTCATAGTGGAAAATGTAGTGATAAGTTCTAGAACAGACATGGAAGACAATATTTACAAAAGTGGGGCAATTCCAAACAGGATGCTTTAGACTTATTTATTCAAATTTATTCTGTTACAGTCCGAGTAAGACGTTTCGGGTAGTAACAGAGTTTAGGTACTTTTAAGATATCTTGTACTTAAAAATACTGTTAAGGCACCAATTGCACATATATTGATGATTAATTTTTATTAACGAGTTTGATGGGTGAGGATGAGTGAATTTATTTTTATTACGTAATAAGACTGAATATTACGTAGAAATAAGCCATATTTAGCACACTCATTCGAAACCCATATTTATCCATGACGATCGGCGTTTTAAGAATAAATATATAAAATAAATAGTTAATAGCTTAAGCTAAAAACATCTGAGGTGATCAACTGAACTCTTTAAAATTGTTAATATAAATATAATCGACACAAGAGCTTTAAGAATGTTAATCTAAACCTTAGAAATTGAATAGAACAATTCTCAAAATACGTTTTAATTAAAAATATACAACTTCTACTTTCTCATATTTATAGTAGATGTCGAAATAATGGTGAAGTTTCGAATGAGTTTGAGTTAATTGACCAATGAACAGCCGGAGTTTATAAGCCGATCCTTTTAAAAATGTGTTATGACTCTGATTGGGATCGAACTGAGAACCTTTAGCTTATAATGCTGGGCTTTAACCAACTACGTTGGCGACCAATTAGCACATAAGAATTTTGTAAAAAAAAATAAGAAATCGAATCACAAAATGATTGAAATTAAACTGGACACTGTGTTTTTATTTAATTTAAATTATTGTTTTTAACATTAAACTCTGATGTGATAAAGAATTTTTTAAGGATTCCAAAATGTGCGGAACCTGATGTTGAAAGAACTGGAATGAGAGGGTCCATAAACGTCTACTAATTGAGGACTTCACAATGGGCCGTAAACCATAATGCAAAAGATTAGAGCATGACGAAGAATGAAGAAAATTCAATTTTTTTAGAGTAAAAAAATGCAGGTTAAACTTTCATGGAAGTAACAGTAAAAACGTTTGGTTTTTCCTTAGTGACTACGCATTTTAAGCGTTTTAATTGAATCATTCATCATCATCTCATTTAATGGCAGTGAGTTGAAGTACGGTCAGTAAATTGTTTCCAGAAAGTGGCTGCATTTTGCAACCACAATACTTCCAGCCTGCGTGTCGTGCCTCGGGACACGGCGGTGTGTAATCTTACTTCCTCGCCGTTCTCGGAACTCCGCACGCTGCTCTGGGTGTCTGATTTTGTACGATAAATAACTGTGCCTGCCGTAATGTGTGTGTTTTGTGTGTCCTAACAGCCGATAACAGCCGTAGAGAGTTTTCGTTCGTCAGTGTTTACCTGGGAATGGCCTTAGAGACGTTTGGGAATGTTCTCATTTACTGCTTGGAACTGCTGCTATAAATCCTAATTAAGTAATTTTCTTTGCTAGCACTAATCACGGAACTATGTTTTTGCTACGCCGATGAATAAATACCTGGCAGTCAAGAACGGAATAAATGAATAAATCTCTTGAATTATTCTTGTTGTCAACAGTGTAGTACACATATCACAATTTTACATGCATATAAATAACTAATGCAGAAATCGAAATAAAAAAATAAATAAATATAAAAAATAAAAACAAACAACTTTACTTACTTTGGGCAGTTTCTTAGATTTATTAGTGAAATTTCTCGCAATCTAAGTATGAGCTTGAGTGCGTGTCCTTCTGCCTGATTGCGTCATTTTTGTCTGTTTCTGCTTCTGTTAGATGTAATATTATCAACATTATTATTTGTTGTTTTCGTCTGCGGCCTCTGATATGAGGTGTTTATTTGTATTTGTCGTTTGTATTTCATGATACGTACATTAAGTGTATTTTTTTCTTTTTTTTTAAAGTTTTCTATTCACTAGGAAACAGTTTTGTTTATAAATACTCAGTCCTCTCACACAGGCTTTAGCCCATGATAGGATCATTCTCAGTTATATTTTGTATTGGATAGAATATTTTGTCTATTCCCGCATCTAGTAAACTTTGAACTTTGAGAATAAAAAGTTGTTGAATCGGTAACACTTTTAACTGTTGATACAAGGGATATGAGATCGTTCTTTCGGTTAATTTCTGAAATTATATAAAAAAGAACTTTTGAGTTGTTTTCAACTAATTTATAAAAAAATTTGTATGTTCCACCCCAGCAACGAGGAGCATACTGTAGTTAGGAATTTTAAGTGCAAAGTATAAGACTCTTAAGAGTAAAGGAGTGCAAGGACTAAAATATTTCATGGTTTTTACGTTTTATAAAGGCTGACATGCACTCGTTTGGAAATTTGTGGGTTGGGGAGTGAAGTAAGTAAAGTCGAAATTTATTAATTTTACTAGCTCACCTTGATTTGCGTTTATTCACTAAACACCATATCTTTAACTAACCAAATACCCGCCTTATAATATATATTAACTACTAATGTAACTCCATATAGTATTAAAATGTTAAAAACACACAATATTATGCTTTCGTATAACATAATTGTCGTGCTGGTATCGTGCTACAGTTTTCATTGCCTTACTATTTTATCGTGCTCTCATTAATATTGTCAGTGGTATCACATTGTTTCATGAAATAAAACGAAAGTCCCGAAGCCCATAAACTTGGGGCTGGAGGAACTTTATGACAAATCTTATATCAGGATTAAATTATTAAAATCTGTTCTTGGGCTCTCAACAACGCCTATAAAATGTTTACAGTTAGAATTACTGCTCGTAAATGTCTTAATCTTGATAATTCACGAAGAGCACATGTCTTGGAAAATTTTTCTAAAATGTTCTTTCTATAAACTGTATCTTATATTTTATAGTTGATGGGAGAGGAAATTAATGTTTGTAAGAAATTAATTTCAATTTAAAAAGTTATTTATTTTGAAAATATCAACAGTTAGTTATTATTATAAAACATCTGTTTACTGGTTTGATAAATATTTTACCATTGATTTTATACACAAATAGATTTCCCATCCAATGTTAAATTTTGAGTCTCAAAATATCAGCTGTTTTTGTGGTCCATTGTGGAGCGCTAGTGTAGTCCCATGTAAATGTAATGCAGTTTAAACCAGCTGTGGTTGCGGGCCTCACAAACTAACAAAACTACTGCCACAAATATACCTATTAGATGGTTTATCTATTGTAGGTTTATATAATCAATAATTTTACTAAGTCATAACCAGAATTCTTTATCTAATTTGAAAAGTCAATTAAGTTTATTTTACAAGTTTTAAGTAACACATAATATACATTTTAGATAACGTTTTAGCCCTTATTTAAGAGGCCGAAACCCCCCTCCCCCTCCTGAACCCCTGACACACGAGTAAAGGTTTGTTATAGCACTGGTATAGGGAGGACTATATATATTTAGCTGACAGTGTGATTCTCTAAGCTTGCTTACCCTTCTCCCGTGGTTCTCTCTAAAATATTACATTATTATTATTATTCATCTCTAAGACGCCGATCGTAGAGAAGGGCGAATATAAGGAGTGAATGAGTGTGATGAGTGTACATGAACCAGTGTAGTCATTGTTACTATCTGAGTTCGACTTAGCTCAGAAAAGACTATTTATTAATAGCCCAATAGCCATGGCAACTATGGGACCTACAGCTTTACGTGGAATCCGAACCACGTAATGTTGGTCTGATTCTCAGCTAACTGACAAGTCTAACACTCAGTTATCTTCCCTACACAACATCCGAACCTTGACTACCATTCAACATGGACACTCCAGACTTCTCTAGTAGTGTCTACGTTGATGAAAACCATTGAGCGGACGCCGTGTCGGTATTAAGAGAACCGAGCATGGAACCTATCGCTTACAATCTCCCAAACACTTTGTCTCCAAGTAGCTGTGCTACAGCACTGCGCCACCAGTGCCGACAGTTTAACAGCTCAGCCTGCTGTTGAACTTCTAGACAGCAACGTTTTATAGTCTATAAAACCCTTTAAGTCTAATTAAGGAGTATATAAAGTAGTAAAATCATATCGGTGTTAGTAGAAATTATAAAAATCTTCTTAAAAAAATAAAATTAGCCAAACTTTTGTGGCAGAAGTTTGAAATAAATTAAATTAAATTGATTACAATGTTACATTAATGGAAAAAGGAAATGTTGATAATTGTTTCTACTCTAGGAATGAAATTTCGAGTAATACCTTTCTATTGAGTACCCATGATACAAAAGATAACTTCCATCCAAATTTCGTCAACTTAGGTCAGTGATTTGGGAGATTTCGTGATGAGTGAACACATAGTTTTTGGATTTTATATTACGATTGTCCTATAGCGTAGTTGGTCTAAGAACAGTTTCTATCTATAAGTATATTGTTATATTTAAATTAAGTTAAACAGTTATCAGCTAATTATATTCAGCTGTGTTTTTACCTGACGGTATCGTATCACACTAAATGGGTAGATTTTGAAATGCTCATTTCTGCAGGCCCTTAGGTAAAACAATGTAGTCGACAGTATAGATGAAGCAAATGCTTATAAGACACCGATAGTCGTGATATGGAGGGATATGAGTGGGATAAACAGATAGGCCTATGGCATTGTTACTAAGAGCAACTGTTCCTTTGTGAATAGTATATAAAGAAGTAAAATCATATCGGTGTGAGTAGAAATTACAAAAACACATCTTAAAAAAATAAAATTAGCCAAACCTTTGTGTCAAAAGTTTGAAATAAATTAAATTACATTAGACATTGCTAATTTTAACAGATACTTGCCTTAAGTGTCTGTTAAGATTAAGGTTTGGCAAGTAACTTTGATTTAATCACCAAACGGGGTGTATCGAAACAATATGATCATAAATCCTTACTGAATAGTCCAATATCAATTTTAACTATAAAACCAACAAAATATTGTGAATCCAAACCACGTTTCTTTCCCTACATTTGTATTCTTGTCGGTCTAGTTATAAAAAAACGAAATATAATTTAACATAATGTCGTTAATAGTTTAATCGAGGAACGAAGCCTTTGTGTTGTATATGTAGGGGGAAACAGATTGGTGGTTCATTAATGAATATGTGACATTATTATCTCAAAATAGTTTACACTAGTATATACATAATTGGAAATAAACAGACACTTTTACAATTAGTGTGGTCAAGTCAGTATCAAAATAGAATCAAAGTTGGCAAACACTGGTTTGTTAGTATATTAGTAAAGCATTACTTGGACAACATTCGCAATTTTTAGTAATATTATGACAGTTTTCATCTTCATGTGAAGTACATGTAAAATACTAATTCTTGATCGTATGTATTTTTTGTGAAGGTGTTCATTACTGATTTATGTTAAATAGCTATAAATCACATAGTTTTTTGTTTAAGTGTTATATTTCGGCTATACAGTCTGAAGCCATTTTCAAAAATTTAACAACATAAATAGTTTTTAATAAAATATAAATTAATTAGTATAAAAATAAAATATAAATTATTTTGGACAAACATTTCGACCATTAAAAATGAGAATACAAGAACATAAAAACATCATAAAAAATCAATTGGAAAAGTATTCTAAACTTTCAGATCATGTTTTGGTGGAAGAGCATAAGGTGCAATGGACAGCAGCAAGTATAGTATATAAAGAAAGTAAATGGAAAGAAAGAACAATAAAAGAAGCAGCATGTATGGCTGTAGAAAGCTGCATTTCGCAACCTAGTGCCACCTCAATATACCTGCCTATTATAAAATCAGATGTATTAAATGAAATTCTAAATTAATAAGTGTCCAAACAATATTTATCAAAATTTATATAGTACATATATTTAACTATTTTCATTGATTAAATCATCTGTTAAATATTTTAAGAAACATATGATCTACTAATTAATTTATATTTTATAAAAAATTATTTATGTTGTTAAATGTTTGAAAATGGCTACAGACTGTATAGCCGAAATATAACATTAAAAAAAACTATGTAATGTGTAGCTATGTAACATAAATCAGTAATGTAAAATACTAGTTAATAAATAACATGAATTAAATAATATGCCCAGTTAATATGAATTAATTGTGTGAAAAAACTCACCAACCTTTTTATAAGGGGTTTAGAGTATTTTTTTTATTTTACAAACTAAATTTAACTTGGTATGACATTTACTAACAATAACGGTAAGCATGTGAGGGTCTTCACTTGAACAGTAAAACACTTTGTTTTATTGTAATTAGGTAAAATTGTGTACATGCTAATACTAGAAGATTTTACTATGCAGGCTTTTGTGCAAGTAAAATATTGACGAGTCAACAGTAGGATGTTATTCTTATGGGTGGGCAGAACTGGACGAAAATGTGGGGCAAGCAGATAACAGAGATGAAACTTCTTATCAGTTCCTGTTTGTGAATGTATAGGAACTCTCTGCTCACTAGTTTTTTTTGTGAATATTCCGACTTTGATTTCAGTTTCTGTCTAAAAAGGGGATTTATGTTGTGGGAGATTGACATTTTGGATCAGCCAAAAATTGACGGCAAGATCAAAGAGGAATATTTAATTCAATAAATATTAAAATAAAATCTAAACACTGTCGATTATAAATATTAAAGTGTTTTTAACAGTGGGTTATACAATAGTATTGAACACTTAAATAGTGTACACATTTATATTATATTAGTTTACTTTTACACTACTAGCTATAGTAAATTGTAAAAACATGTATACCTCAGGTACAGTAGTTGTACAATTATTTAATTTTAAAATTAATATTTTGCTAATGTAGATGTGTTATTTGAATTATTATGTACTTAATTAACTAAAACATCGTAAAACTTAATATATATATAATGTATTTGTAGCCATCGTACATTTTATTGTTGATTGTTAAGTTTATCTTATTTTGTCTTTATTAATGTTCCTAAAAATGTAATTAGTAATATTTTTTAGTAAATATAATTAGTATATCTCTCAATTAGCTTTAAGCTAGAGGGATAAACAAGTGAACTGTACAATAAAAATATATTGTAAATGCAAAGACACGAATAAATAAAAATAATAAACACAAGAATAATTATGTTTGTTAAAACAGTGTGTTGTGATAACTGTCTACCTCGCACAAGGGAATTTCTCTGAAACACTAATATACAAAGATAACAACGTATCGAAACAAAATACTGTACATTATATAAATTGCAATATAGCATGTTAGTATATTGTCAGTCTCCCGCCAAAAAATCCCTTTTTTTAGACAGAAACTGAAACCAACGTCGGAATATTCAGAAAAAAACTGGTGAATGGAGAGT
The DNA here is from genome assembly GCA_035578905.1 of Stictocephala bisonia. Classification (NCBI taxonomy): domain Eukaryota; kingdom Metazoa; phylum Arthropoda; class Insecta; order Hemiptera; family Membracidae; genus Stictocephala; species Stictocephala bisonia. The sequence continues at coordinate 5,589,967 of JAQJVL010000011.1, forward strand.
TCCTATTGCATCTTACATAAAAAAATAACACCTTATTTCTTTCAATGTTATATAAAACAGATTCAGTCGCTTAAAAATATTATTAAAGAGGAAATTAAAAGTCTTATGATTAATATTAATGAAGCTTATAATCATAGTTGCGATTCCCAATATCGTTTAACTCCTGGTAGATGGTGTTCTGTTGAACTGTTGATGAAGTTATGAGTATTGTACTTGATATTTCTGCGATTCCCAATATCGTTTTACTCCCACCCACCCACCCATACACGTACACTGGTATTGACCCACCCACCCACCCATACACGTACACTGGTATTGACCCACCCACCCACCCATACACGTACAGTGGTATTGACCCACCCGCCCACCAATACACGTACAGTGGTATTGACCCACTCGCCCACCCATACACGTACAGTGGTGGTAGGTCCCAACTTCGCCTGGTTAAATAAAGACGTTTTTCATTTCATTTCATTTCATTTCATTTCATTTCATTTCATTTCATTTCATTTCATTTCATTTCATTTCATTTCATTTCATTTCATTTCATTTCATTTCATTTCATTTCATTTCATTTCATTTCATTTCATTTCATTTCATTTCATTTCATTTCATTTCATTTCATTTCATTTCATTTCATTTCATTTCATTTCATTTCATTTCATTTCATTTCATTTCATTTCATTTCATTTCATTTCATTTCATTTCATTTCATTTCATTTCATTTCATTTCATTTCATTTCATTTCATTTCATTTCATTTCATTTCATTTCATTTCATTTCATTTCATTTCATTTCATTTCATTTCATTTCATTTCATTTCATTTCATTTCATTTCATTTCATTTCATTTCATTTCATTTCATTTCATTTCATTTCATTTCATTTCATTTCATTTCATTTCATTTCATTTCATTTCATTTCATTTCATTTCATTTCATTTCATTTCATTTCATTTCATTTCATTTCATTTCATTTCATTTCATTTCATTTCATTTCATATATATATATATATATGGATTTGTGAGACACTGGCAGAGGTTCCTTGACTATTTCTACAGAGATAACCTGCCAGCTTTTATGACAGCTTGCATAATAATAATACTTGACGTTATCTTTGAGAGTTCAAACCTATGAATCGAACGTGAATAAATCTGAACAGGGAAAAAGGATTGTCTATATATATTTACTGTGAACAAGGACTTGAAAGATAAATGTTTGTCTTTATGATTCTATATTCGTTTCGAGTTATTGTATTTTCTTCTTCATCGTCAGTCAGTTTTATGGTCTTCAAGCAGGTTCCTACATTCTCCACTTTTCTCTGTCCATTGCTTCTTACTTAAACTTACTGTATCCTTAAGTACTGTATATGAATTCTTCTTCTACCTAACCCCTTTTTCCCTCCCACAAATACTTCCAGAGACAACCTCAATATTCCCTCCTTCCCTCTAAATAATTTTGTTTTCTTCATAATGTATAGAATTTGCCTTTTCTAGCCAACTATTCTCAGTACCTTAACAACAATAACACTGTACGTGTATGGGTGAGTGGGTGGGTCAATACTACTGTACTTGTGTAAGTGGGTAGGTGGGTCAATACCACTATACGTTTATGGGTGGGTCAATAATACTGCACGTGTATGGGTTGGTGGGTCAATACCACTTTAAGTTTATGGTGAATGAAATGAAATGGAAAAAGTTTTATTTTGTGAGGCAAAGTTAGGACCATTAGGTCCTCTCTTACACTTAACCTCACAAAGAAAGATTAATACATAACTACAATGAGAATATCTAAGAGTTCATACGTGTTCACTGCTGCTGAGCACATTATTTACAATCCAAACAACAGTAAAAAATTAGAGTTTTAAGATAATTAAAACTAAACAAATTAAGCATCAAGTGTGAAAGAACATAAAACAAAGAAGAAAACAAAAACTATGGGTGGGCAGGTGGGTTAATAGAAATGTACGTTTTTAGGTAGGTGGACGAGTCAATACCAGAGTACGTGTATGAGTGGGTGGGTGGGTCAATAGCACTGTGTGTTTATATATTTGAACCAAGATAAAAAAGTCATGTTATTACTGTCAAGTCATAAATTAGAATAAAAAATTTAAAGTAACTCCTGTCACAAAACTTAGTCCAGTCCATCGAGTCATTTAAGACCTGCCTCACTCATCTATTTATGCTGGATAAAATATCCATAAAATAGCGCATGGGGCATTCTGTAACTATGTGATCCATTGTTTGGATTATCCAATACTAGTAATATGGTATTGAATTACCAATTTCTGATATTGCATATATGTCTCATGGAAACACTAATTTATCAATGGTATATTTTGGCCTAAACGTTTGTAAACTTCAATTTGTCGTTGCCATGCAAATAAACGTTTGCTAGCTATTTAAGGTTTCATGAAAATGCTTCCTTTTCCACTTTGCGGTGACTCGGCAGAACATTTAATTTGATTAATACAAATAAAAAAGCTTTTGATAATTCATTGTTTTTGGGGTATACATTTATTTGTTATTTGTATTTTCCATTAGACTTTTTTCGCTTGAACTAATGTTGGAAGTAATTATAGTTTCTGTATTTTCATTACCGTGAAAGTAAAACTAAGAGGCCTTTTTTAATAAAAAAAAACTACATTTACTAGAATTTATTAGTCACTCACAATTGTGATTCTTATCTAATAATGGTGGTGATGAAATAAACATAAATGATGAAGACTATTAAATGTTTTTAGTTTGTGATGTTTTATTATTTTGTAAACCTCCCTTTCAACCAAGACTATGTTGTAATGTATAATTTGCAATATCTGACTGCAGTTTTGTGGTAGACACTGATAAAGTCTGTGGTTTGCTGTTTGATGGGAGGCATAGTTTAACAATATTTGGTTAGAAATCGTACTAAACAAACATCGTAGCAGAACTATAGTTCCATAATCTTTGGTCGTAGTCATAAACCCAAAGTAAATGGCTAGTAGAGGGGAGAGAATGTTTGTTACTTCTCCCACCACAGTTCCCCTCCAGCGGCAGCTGCAAGGTACAGTCACATACAACACATATTAAATCAATGATTTAAGAATACTTCAATACAACTCAGCTGATTGAAAAACACAGTAGCAGATCTAATGTAAACACTGTGGCAAGTGGTGTCATTGTTGTAATGCCATATCTATAAATCTAGCAGTGACTGTACTAAGAACATATGACAGTGCGTGGTGGGGGACAAAATAAATCGCACCTGCACTGTTCGCTGGCCACTTACCATGCGTCGGTTACTACCTCTAGAATTAAAAATACATACCATAAATAAACAATTCAAATGACCAACATGATGGCTGCCAAATGACCAACATGATGGCTGCCAAATGACCAACATGGTGGCTGCCAAATGACCAACATGATGTCTGCCCCATGAGACTTCCTAATAGTTATTTCGGTGAGATTATGAAAATCTACTAATATTGTTCTAAAGTTTTATATTCATTTAGAATGAAACTAATATTCGTCAACATATAAGCCCAAATTAATTACGAATATATATTTTTTTTATAAACTTAGGATGGCCAATTAAAAGTCCAATCACCATGAGTGCAGATGCTAAGATTACATTAACTAATTATACTTAAAAATAAACATATGTTTCCTGAAATAATTTATTTTATTTATTAATGAAAAGCTTTCGATATTGTGAGTCAATAATAACTATTGTCTACTACAGCTGCCCCAGGAACAGCACGCTTGTACTACAGCTGCCCCAGTAACAGCACGCTTGCTACTAGCTGCCCCAGCAACAGCACGCTTGTACTAAAGCTGCCTACTACTAAAGCAACAGCACGCTTGCTACTACATCTGCCCCAGCAACAGCTCACTTGCTACTACAGCTGCCTCAGCAACGGCATGCTTGCTACTACAGCTGCCCCAGTAACAGCTCGCTTGCTACTACAGCTTCCCCAGCAACAGCACGCTTGCGACTACAGCTGCCTCAGCAACAGCACGCTTCCTACTACAGCTGCCTCAGCAACAGCACGCTTGCTACTACAGCTGCCCCAGTAACAGCTCGCTTGCTACTACAGCTGCCCCAGCAACAGCACGCTTGCTACTACAGCTACCCCAGCAACAGCACGCTTGCTACTATAGCTGCCTCAGCAACAGCACGCTTGCTACTACAGCTGCCCCAGTAACAGCTCGCTTGCTACTACAGCTGCCCCAGCAACAGCACGCTTGCTACTACAGCTGCCTCAGCAACAGCACGCTTGCTACTACAGCTGCCCCAGTAACAGCTCGCTTGCTACTACAGCTGCCCCAGCAACAGCACGCTTGCTACTACAGCTGCTTCAGCAACAGCTCACTTGCTACTACAGCTGCCCCAGTAACAGCTCGCTTGCTACTACAGCTGCCCCAGTAACAGCTCGCTTGCTACTTCAGCTGCCTAAGCAACAGCACGCTTGCTACTACAGCTGCCTCAGCAACAGCACGCTTGCTACTACAGCTGCCCCAGTAACAGCTCGCTTGCTACTACAGCTGCCTCAGCAACAGCACGCTTGCTACTACAGCTGCCCCAGTAACAGCTCGCTTGCTACTACAGCTGCCTCAGCAACAGCACGCTTGCTACTACAGCTGCCCCAGTAACAGCTCGCTTGCTACTACAGCTGCCCCAGTAACAGCTCGCTTGCTACTACAGCTGCCCCAGCAACAGCATGCTTGCTACTACAGCTTCCCCAGGAACAGCTCGCTTGCTACTACAGCTGCCTCAGCAACAGCACGCTTGCTACTACAGCTGCCCCAGTAACAGCTCGCTCTCTACTACAGCTGCCCCAGCAACAGCACGCTTGCTACTACAGCTGCCCCAGCAACAGCACGCTTGCTACTACAGCTGCCCCAGGAACAGCACGCTTGCTGCTACAGCTGCCTCAACAACAGCACGCTTGCTACTACAGATGCCCCAGCAACAGCTCGCTTGCTACTACAGCTGCCCCAGGAAAAGCACGCTTGCTACTACAGCTGCCTCAGCAACAGCACGCTTGCTACTACAGCTGCCCCAGTAACAGCTCGCTTGCTACTACAGCTGCCCCAGCAACAGCACGCTTGTTACTACAGCTGCCCCAGGAACAGCACGCTTGCTACTACAGCTGCCTCAGCAACAGCACGCTTGCTACTACAGCTGCCCCAGCAACAGCTCGCTTGCTACTACAGCTGCCCCAGGAACAGCACGCTTGCTACTACAGCTGCCTCAGCAACAACACGCTTGCTACTACAGCTGCCCCAGTAACAGATCGCTTGCTACTACAGCTGCCCCAGCAACAGGACGCTTGCTACTACAGCTGCCCCAGTAACAGCTCGCTTGCTACTACAGCTGCCCCAGCAACAGCTCGCTTGCTACTACAGCTGCCCCAGTAACAGCTCGCTTGCTACTACAGCTGCCTCAGCAACAGCACGTTTGCTACTACAGCTGCCCCAGGAATAGCTCGCTTGCTACTACAGCTGCCCCATCAACAGCTCGCTTGCTACTACAGCTGCCCCATTAACAGCTCGCTTGCTACTACAGCTGCCCCAGCAACAGCACGCTTGCTTCTACAGCTGCCCCAGCAACAGCTCGCTTGCTACTACAGCTGCCCTAGCAACAGCACGCTTGCTACTACAGCTGCCCCAGCAACAGCTCGATTGCTACTACAGCTGCCCCAGCAACAGCACGCTTGCTACTACAGCTGCCCCAGTAACAGCTCGCTTGCTACTACAGCTACCCCAGCAACAGCACACTTGCTACTACAGCTGCCCCAGGAACAGCACACTTGCTACTACAGCTGCCCCAGCAACAGCACGCTTGCTACTACAGCTGCCCTAGAAACAGCACGCTTGCTACTACAGCTGCCCCAGTAACAGCTCGCTTGCTACTACAGCTGCCCCAGCAACAGCACGCTTGCTACTACAGCTACCCCAGCAACAGCACACTTGCTACTACAGCTGCCCCAGGAGCAGCACACTTGCTACTACAGCTGCCCCAGCAACAGCATGCTTGCTACTACAGCTACCCCAGCAACAGCACGCTTGCTACTACAGCTGCCTCAGCAACAGCACGCTTGCTACTACAGCTGCCCCATCAACAGCACGCTTGCTACTACAGCTGCCTCAGCAACAGCACGCTTGCTACTACAGCTGCCCTAGCAACAGCACGCTTGCTACTACAGCTGCCCCAGTAACAGCTCGCTTGCTACTACAGCTGCCCCAGCAACAGCACGCTTGCTACTACAGCTACCCCAGCAACAGCACACTTGCTACTACAGCTGCCCCAGGAGCAGCACACTTGCTACTACAGCTGCCCCAGCAACAGCATGCTTGCTAGTACAGCTACCCCAGCAACAGCACATTTGCTACTACAGCTGCCCCAGCAACAGCACGCTTGCTACTACAGCTGCCCCAGCAACAGCTCGCTTGCTACTACAGCTGCCCCAGCAACAGCACGCTTGCTACTACAGCTGCCCCAGTAACAGCTCGCTTGCTACTACAGCTGCCCCAGCAACAGCACGCTTGCTACTACAGCTGCCCCAGTAACAGCACACTTGCTACTACAGCTACCCCAGCAACAGCACACTTGCTACTACAGCTGCCCCAGCAACAGCACGCTTGCTACTACAGCTGCCCCAGTAACAGCACACTTGCTACTACAGCTGCCCCAGTAACAGCACACTTGCTACTACAGCTGCCCCAGTAACAGCTCGCTTCCTACTACAGCTGCCCCAGCAACAGCACACTTGCTACTACAGCTGCCCCAGCAACAGGCCACTTGCTACTACAGCTGCCCCAGCAACAGCACGCTTGCTACTACAGCTGCCCCAGTAACAGCACACTTGTTACTACAGCTGCCCCAGCAACAGCACACTTGCTACTACAGCTACCCCAGCAACAGCACACTTGCTACTACAGCTACCCCAGCAACAGCACACTTGCTACTACAGCTGCCCCAGCAACAGCACGCTTGCTACTACAGCTGCCCCAGTAACAGCACACTTGCTACCACAGCTGCCCCAGTAACAGCACACTTGCTACTACAGCTACCCCAGCAACAGCACACTTGCTACTACAGCTGCCCCAGCAACAGCACACTTGCTACTACAGCTGCCCCAGCAACAGCACACTTGCTACTACAGCTGCCCCAGCAACAGCACGCTTGCTACTACAGCTGCCCCAGTAACAGCACACTTGTTACTACAGCTGCCCCAGCAACAGCACACTTGCTACTACAGCTACCCCAGCAACAGCACACTTGCTACTACAGCTGCCCCAGCAACAGCACGCTTGCTACTACAGCTGCCCCAGCAACAGCACGCTTGCTACTACAGCTGCCCCAGTAACAGCTCGCTTGCTACTACAGCTGCCCCAGCAACAGCACGCTTGCTACTACAGCTACCCCAGCAACAGCACGCTTGCTACTACAGCTGCCCCAGGAACAGCACACTTGCTACTACAGCTGCCCCAGCAACAGCACGCTTGCTACTACAGCTGCCCCAGCAACAGCACGCTTGCTACTACAGCTGCCCCAGCAACAGCACGCTTGCTACTACAGCTGCCTCAGCAACAGCACGCTTGCTACTACAGCTGCCTCAGCAACAGCACGCTTGCTACTACCGCTGCCCCAGCAACAGCACGCTTGCTACTACAGCTGCCCCAGCAACAGCACGCTTGCTACTACAGCTGCCTCAGCAACAGCACAGTTGCTATCAATGGTAGTGGACATTGTTTGAAATTACACTCATGCGTTTGATGAAGATAAAAAAATGTTAAATGGGTATGCTTTGCTATCTTATGATAATGTTTAAATATTGAGACTATTATGGTAACAAATAAAACATTAATTACTTACTATACATTTGACGAAGCTTTAACTCATTACTACGTGGTCAAAATAAGAAAGAAACAATTTCCAACGTCCCGTATAATGGCAATAGTGAGTTTTTGTTAACGTTTCCAGCAGTTTTTAACTTTGTTTATTTACTTTATTTTTTCTTAATTTTAAAATTTTAGTTAGTTTCATTTTTCAAATAATAATTGCATTGTTATTTAGCTGTAAAAATACTTCAACAATTAAATTTAGATTATAAATGAATAACACTGTAAAATACATTATTATGATTCAATTTTATGAAAATAACAAACAGTTAGGTTTCAAAAGATAAAGAAAAACTTCAAGTTAACGAGTTTTTTTCTTCCAAATAACATAACGATGTGCGTTCTTGTAGTTGAGAATCAAAAAGACATTAACCTCTGGGCCTTGGCTAGGCCTACCTCAGACCTACGCCAAGTCTTTTTACAGTAACCAACTTGATCGTCTCGTCTCTCATTCTTAAATAAATATTATATTTCATATGAATTTTCACTTAATGGCATTTTTACGTTCTCCTGTTTGAATTACTTTTCGTATTTAATTTATTTACATTATTTTTCTTTCAACGATTACAGCAGTTAAATAAAAAATAACCATTATTATAAGTGATTCGCCCCAGTAAAAACCACTGTATAACATCTAAATAACCGCATGCTTACCATGGCCCATCTTGTTATTGTAACATAAGTCATTTTGCAACGCTTGTTGCATATTTACGATCCATAGCTGCATGTAATTTATTTTGATATTTTATATATTAAAAATGCTAAACAAATAATAGTAAACCCATAAACCATAAAACACGTAATAAAATAGTCCATTGATAGAATTACCGTGATAAAAATTTATAAATAGCCAGAAAAGTAAGTCCAACATTCCAAAAAATCCGACAACAACTTTGAAGTGACGTCTTCATCGTAGTGAATAAGTAATTTTCAGTTGGAAGACGACAGCCCCAGACATACAATCTTACCCTAAGCGGGCTAAAACATGTTGTGCTATTTCAACTGTATACAGTAGTTCATTTTTATCATTATATTAAGTAATAATGAGCTCTGCGTAAATAATACGAGTCCATAGTTTCACAATATAACAGTAAAAATTTATAAAAGTACTCAATTAATCCACGGTCCACTATAGCAGTTATTTACATACCAAATGACAACTAGACAATTAATAAAAGAGTTACAATACAATCAATATTGCAGGCTCATTAAAAAATTCAAAACCATGTTTAGCGTGTTTTTCTTTCTTTTTTTTTATTTTGAGTGAAATGCATAAAACGCAGGCATCACCCAGAAAGTGGTAACGCATACACGCGCGTAAGGTCAGAAACCCCCTTGCTTGTGATCACCAGCATTACTTTATTTTTAGTCGTATCAATTGTTTAATCTTACGCAGTTTTGCTGTATAAACTTTCAATAAATGAATAATGTAAATTACTAATTAATTGTCTTTCAAAAATTATCACGATTAAAAAATGTTTTGAATTGACACAACCTCACTTCCACGCAACAAATATTTCGTTGAAAAATTAAAAGTTGATATGCATTCAAAATTTTTCAATTCAGTAGAGCTACCTAAATATGGTAAATTTAAAAATTTAATTTGACTTACATTAGATTAAATTTACACTAAACGATATGTTAGATGGTTTAAATGTAAACTGTACGAAAATTGATTGAAAGTTGCAATGCATGTTGAATATTAATTTGCATCAAAGGAAAATTACCTCTATGCCTCACAATTATTCCAGCTTCAGCACAACACTCATCACTACACTACATTTTCATAGACTAACACATTTCACTGCATTGTCTTCTTGCTTTTATGATTAAAAAAAATATACATATATATTGTGATAGGCTGTATAAAAAGTGATATTTTCTAGACTTCTAACATACTGAATTCATAAAAAAAAAAAAAAAAAAATTGAATATCGTTTACTTTGACAATGTTATATTTTGTTTAGATTATAAATAATATATTGTAGTTGATTTCTTGTTAATTAAATATTCACGAATATTACAATATTGTGTTAGGAAAAGCAGCAGGTTGTGTGATGGGCCACGGAATGCACTTCATGTAACTCCAGAACGGACGGACAGACAGACGAGCACGACTTATATTACGTACAGATGTAGATGAACAACTATTATGGGCAAGGAAGTCAATGGAATGGGCAGAAATTTAAAATGCAAGCAAGTTTGTTATATTTAAAATAAAATATTGATTGACAGTGCAACCGTGGCCGGCACGTCCCAACTTTCACTTTCATTGTAACTGCCGATATGAGTGAAAATATTGTAGTGCCGCCCTAAACCATCTCATTTTGGATATAAAATAAAAGATTAATATATATATATATATATAAGTTTTATTACATGGACCTCACCCACAAGTCATATCAAACTTGGTGATGCCAAATCTGTAAAATTAAATGTATAATTAAATAAATATGAAAATTCCTATTATTTCACATCGTAACCTGAAGTAATCATGCACATAAGTGATTTCAACCAAAACAATGATTTAAAATGTGTTGAATTAGATAATTGGAATTGTACATCAAAGTCTAGATTGAATTGTTTTGAATATAAATGGAAGTTGATTATAAAATGTAAATATTTCACCTAATATCATAAAATTAAAAACCAATAATAATAATTTTCTTCTAGCTTTTATTTTTGTCTGATAACTTTTATTCATGATGGTTTGTCCAATTATATAAAAATTACGTTCTTATTTTTATAAATATTTTTACACAAACCTGTATCAATGAGATTTAAAAAAATACTTAACAGTATTTTCCACGATTGCCTTTTGAGCCTTATGTATAATTTTAAACTGAATATCCTTTTGTGAAATTCAGTACGCAGCACTAAAATTAATGTACTGCTAACTAAGATCATATAAATTATAATACACAGGTAACGTGTGGATTCAATATCACATATAAATGATGCCATTGGCTGTAGATAGTGAGATTTAAATTTCATTACCATTGATCTTGAAACTGCTTAAACCTACATAGAACAACTACCATGTAACGTCGTATATAATCAATGCCACTACAGTCGTAACAAACGGACAATGTTGACGCCTTCAATTTGTCACCTAGCAATATGGGTGCAGAACTCTTGTTGCCGCAGTTTAAACTGAAGGGGCTTATTAAACTCAACACATTGCTGTGTTTCCAATCCGACTATTTAGTGTTTTAAATCAACAAATCTTTGTACGCCACTGTAATAAATGTAACCGTACATTGTTGCTTACTCTCGTATCCCTATGGGTAATACAATTATTCGTAGTAATGTTTAAGTCTAGATACATAAATGTTACATTTTAATTTGTCCGTATTTTAACTGGCGAATATTAAGTTTTTAGTCGTTAATTTGTTTAAAATCTTATATTAAATGGTAAAAAAATTACAAGAAAATGAGGACAAAATAAACTAAAATAATGTCATAGTCAATTTAGATTAATCTGGCATCCACGGAGACACAGATAAAAATAATCATAGGTCGCCTTCTTATGTCTAGAGTGAAAATCTCAATGGTAGTTATAGTAATAGATTACAACCAATATACATCATAATGAATCTGTAGAAATAATTACTTAGTTTACTCTTGAGGATGGGAAGAGTGGAGAGCGAATAAAGAAGGAAGTGTTAAGGAGTTGCTCCTGCCATCACATGAAAAACTGGAGAAATAACTATTCGACAAACATTTAGCGCGACTATTGAATGCGACCTCTGCTTATTTATTCTCTGTGTTGTTGATGTTATTGGGATAAAGGTAAAGTGTGAATGGTTCCATACACCTAAAACGTCTTTACAAAGATGTGAATAATAAATAGACTTAACTCACGTTTTTCAGTAATTACGAACACAGGAAGAGTTACGGAACGTAAGAAATTGATACAAGACTTGTTATAAATTGTCTGTTGTATGACAGTTAAAAACATGTAAAAACGTAACTTAGTCTAAGCTTTATAATTTTAACCTTTCAAACTTAATATATAAAAACATGAACAATTGAATTTATTTTAATCTATGTTAAAATAAAAACCATACAAAATAATGTGAAAGCATGTTTTTGTGGATTCTCTCCTCGATTGATTACAATTTTATTGTATATAACAAAGCACATTACACTAATAAATATATCAGTAATGACTACAATAAATCTATTGTAAAGAAGGAACATAAAATTGTCTTTCCTTCCCAGGTCCGAAGTAGTAATTAATAACAGATACATTTATGTATTTTGTTGTTTCCTACAATCATGAGAACGTGGTAGACATTCAGCTTGTGTGGTTGCTGACTTCCTTCCCTTTCTCTCCCTCGGTTCCACGCATCGTTTGGTCAAATTTATGGAAGTTTTATATGAATCTATAACCTTTGGTATTGCTAAGGAAATGGTAATCCATATTTTAACTTTTGGATTATGGCACAACTTATGTCAGCCCATATATTTACACATTTTAACTTCAGATGAAATAATTATGTTCCTAGCTTGATAATTTAATGTTTGCTTATGTCGGTTCCATTACGACTACACTCTTGACAGTAAATATATAAAACCGCTTTGCACCTGTACTAAGTGCAGTTTATTTAACCAAACAAAATTTCAGGTGGTTTTCTTTCTCTCCGTGACGTCTTTATGTGCATGAAAATAAATCATTTCACACGAAGGAAAAAGCTTCAGATTTTATTAAGTTAAATACATTAGTTTATTTAGTAAATTTGTTATCTTGCTGTGGTTTATAATCCGATTTATATATTTGCATCACACATTTATAATTAAATTCAATTATTCATAAAATTACATAATAGTTTAAATTACATAGCAGCATATATATTAATCACTTTAGCAGATATGCTAATTAAGAGATAAACTAAAATTTCTTGCTGTTTAAGTAAACAAAAATATATATTACATAATATCTATTATAATGATGGGAAATGCATACAAATATTGTGAAAAAGTACAGTAACATAACAGTATTGTATTATATTTTACACATAAAATGAATAACTTAAATTACAACGAACTAATATCAAAGTTTATAAATTAAATAGAAACATAAAGGAAATGTGAAATCTTATGTAATCATAAATAAATAAATACTTTATTGCCTAACAGGTTGAGTGAGATGTACCATACTGTATATTTTGGAAATATGTTTGCCAAAAAAATTCTATAATCGAAAGAGTCATTACAACAGAAAGGCCCATATATCTGGCGAGACGACTTTGATCGACAAAGTTGTGTCTTACATATATTTAAAGATTGAACAGACACGAAGTACTATTTCTCTTTGTAAAATTCGTCGTCAGTCCATGCCTGAATGTTTTAGGTGGATGAGCCCTATCTTTACCATAACCTATAAATATTTTTTGTTTTTTCTATGTACTTTTACTTTCTAATAGTACTTTTTAAAAATGAATTAAACATGAGTTTTTACAACCTATTTTATTTAAAAAGGAAAAAAGTGAGGTGATTGTGTATAAGTGTTGTTTCGATTACAGTTTATGAAGTTGGTTCTGTAGGTAAATTAAATTTTTTTTTATAATAGAATTACCAAGTAGTATGTTTAATGTGCTATTAAGTTCCATTTTTTGACAAATTAATGAAATATATTTTAAGCAATGTTTTTATTTGATTATTATTTGATAGTGTTTGCAATTGTTCTAGGCAATGAATTGATCATTATTAAAGTGCATTTGTTCCTGGATAATTTTATAGGCTTAAATAAAAATAAAGTTAGGCCTATAAAGCAATTTAAATTTAAAAAAGTGAAGTATTAGATATATTTACAATATGAAAATTGAGCTGTATTTATAAAAAAAGTTATCTTTTAATTTTATCTTTGAGTTTTTTTTTTATTTGTATATATAGATTGCTAGGGTCTTACCTAAACTAAGGAATCCAGATTTTACTGTTTGATAACTAGAATGGCCTTATAGATATTGTCTTTTCTGAGCATTATTTTGTTGCCATTCAACCAGCAAAATAATTACATATAGAGTGCCTAGTTTTACAGTATTTGGTAGTAAACATACAACTATGAAGGCCCTACCGCCCACCCATTCACGTATGGCGGTATTGTGCCACCCGTCCTCCCATACAGTTACGGTGGTATTGTCCCACCCGCCCTAAAATACCCGTACGGCGGTATTGTTCCACCCATCCTCCCATACACTTACGGTGGTATTGTCCCACTCGCCCTAAAATACCCGTACGGTGGTATAGTTCCACCCTCCCTCCCATACACTTACGTGGTATTGTCCCCCGGTGGTATTGTCCCACTCGCCCTAAAATACCCGTACGGCGGTATTGTTCCACCCATCCTCCCATACACTTACGGTGGTATTGTCCCACTCGCCCTAAAATACCCGTACGGTGGTATTGTTCCACCCTCCCTCCCATACACTTACGGTGGTATTGTCCCACCCACCCTCCCATACACTTACTTACGGTGGTATTGTCCTACCCGCCTTCCCATACACTTACTTACGGTGGTATTATCCTACCCGCCTTCCCATACACTTACTTACGGCGGTATTGTCCCACCCGCCCTTCCATACACTTACTTACGGTGGTATTGTCCCACCCGCCCTCCCATACACTTACTTACGGTGGTATTGTTCTACCCGCCTTTCCATACACTTACTTACGGTGGTATTGTCCTACCCACCTTCCTATACACTTACTTAAGGTGGTATTGTCCCACCCGTCCTCCCATACACTTACGGTGGTATTTTCCCACCCGCCCTCCCATACACTTACGGTGGTATTGTCCTACCCGCCCATACACGTACGACGTTAATGGCTCTCATAATCTTACACGTATTACACGAATGGTCCTCCAGCCCACACACGAACGAAGATGATGGTCCTTAAAACTACACAAACATTCACTAGTCTGGCTTTTTCTCCTACCCATCATGCATGACTTAAATGATGCTATGTAAACCTTAACACCACAATACCACCTTAACACAATAAATCACCTTAACACCACAATACCACCATACATGTATGGGAGGGCGAGTGGGACCAATACCAATATCATATCGGGGTCGGTGGGTTGTAGTGGTCATCGATGATGATGCATATATATTTTACTATTATGCCACACTCCTGTGGTACGAAAGTAACTTAAACGGTTCCTGTAATAGTCACTAAAATAGATTATGCCAAACAGAAAATTGTTAAAATATCTACCATAATGAACAACAAAGCAATTTTAAATAAGTGATTTAAACAAATTATAAATGTGAAAAGTTAATGATAGTAATCAAAATGTTGATTAAACAAAATTAAGTATTCGTGTTTATTAAAGGATTGAAGTAAGATATCTGAAAAAAATTACCACAAAAATAATACTGTATTACGGTATAACGATAAAATTGCTTTTATGAACATCAACATAACATGGCTGCCTGGTACAGTAGAACCCTGTGCCATAGAAACGAGCCCACAAGACATAAGTGGGCTGGTCTTTGCAAGCGAGTACTTTGTCTTAATTGAGCATCTGCCTCAACTAAAAGCCAAATCACTTACTTCGATCTACTTAGTGCACCATCAATGTTGCCGTTGGTTTATTTTTAGCTCGGCATGAAATATGCAATGTGTCTGTTTTAGGCTTATGAAACATATGGTACTTGATTATTAATGCCAGTAGACGTTAAGGTTTGTGGCCTATGGCAGTAAATAAGTCATGTCACAATTTCAAGCTAAACTTATCCTAAATATTTAAAGAAGTACAGAGTGTCAGATAATTCGTATTTACATTTCACAGTTGTAAATATTTACATTTCAATACCACTGTACGCGTATGGGTGGGTGGGTGTGTCAATACTACCCGTACGTGTATGTGTGGGCGGGTGGGTCAATACCACTGAACGTGTATGGGTGGGTGGGTGGGTCAATACCACTGTACGCATCTGGGTGGGTGGGTGGGGCTCTATAGTCTAATGTGAGTAAAAATATAAAATGAAAACATTTTCCTGGGGAAAAATACATAACTTCACAAAATGTTAAGATAATCAAGTGAATGGTGTATTAATGCATAACATCATTATTTACGCTTAAACTGCTGTTACTTTATATTAGTTCAAATCTCTCACTGGCTTATTCTAGAGGCCAAAACATGTATTTTGAGGGCTTCCCACATCCTTCAAGGTAAAAATATTTTTAAATGAATACCTCTACTAAGAATATAACATTTGTTGGCACCTATAGTGTTAACATTGGGAAATAATTAAGGGAAAAGCTGCGTTGAAAAAAAACGCAGAAAAAAAGAGCTTTTGAAAAAAGAGCTGTGGTGAGGGGTTGGTTAGTAAATCAAGATACCAATCCTCCCTGTTAGATCACAACCTACCCTTAAAATTCATGTTACATTCACTAAGGTTATATCTGCATTGTCTTTATAAAAGCGAGAGACAGAATAGTTTTAGGGAAGTTACATATTCATTTCAAAGTTGTGTAAGTACAGAAGGAAGGGAGAGTTGTAGTGAGAGGTTGGCTAGTAAATCAAGATACCAATGCTCCCTGATAAATTACAACCTACCGTTAAACTTCACGTTACATTCACTAAGGTTATATCTGCATGCTCTTTATAAAAGAGAGAGACAGAGATAAAATAGTATTAGGAAAGGTACATATACATTTTACAGTTGTATAAGTACAGAAGGAAGGGAGAGTTGTAGTGAGAGGTTGGTTAGTAAAACAAGATACCAATGCTCCCTGATAAATTACAACCTACCGTTAAACTTCACGTTACATTCACTAAGGTTATATCTGCATGCTCTTTATAAAAGAGAGAGACAGAGATAAAATAGTATTAGGAAAGGTACATATACATTTTACAGTTGTATAAGTACAGAAGGAAGGGAGAGTTGTAGTGAGAGGTTGGCTAGTAAATCAAGATACCAATGCTCCCTGATAAATTACAACCTACCGTTAAACTTCACGTTACATTCACTAAGGTTATATCTGCATGCTCTTTATAAAAGAGAGAGACAGAGATAAAATAGTATTAGGAAAGGTACATATACATTTTACAGTTGTATAAGTACAGAAGGAAGGGAGAGTTGTAGTGAGAGGTTGGTTAGTAAAACAAGATACCAATGCTCCCTGATAAATTACAACCTACCTTTAAACTTAACGTTAAATTCAATAAGGTTATATCTGCATGCTCTTTATAAAAGAGAGAGACAGACTAGTTTAAGGGAAGGTACATTTCACAACTTTGTGAGCACAGAGGGAAGGGATAGTTGTGGCGAGGGGTTGGCTAGTAAATCAAGACACCAATCCTCGCTGATAAATCACAACCTACCCTTAAACTTCACGTTACATTCACTAAGGTTATATCTTCATGCTCTTTATAAAAGATAAGGACAGACTAGTTTAAGGGAAGGTACATTTCACAACTGTGTAAGCACAGAGGGAAGGGATAGTTGTGGTGAGGGGGTGGCTGGTAAATCAAGATACCAATCCTCCCTGCTAAATCACAACCTACCTTTAAACTTAACGTTAAATTCAATAAGGTTATATCTGCATGCTCTTTATAAAAGAGAGAGACAGACTAGTTTAAGGGAAGGTACATTTCACAACTTTGTAAGCACAGAAGGAAGGGATAGTTGTGGCGAGGGGGTGGCTGGTAAATCAAGATACCAATCCTCCCTGCTAAATCACAACCTACCTTTAAACTTAACGTTAAATTCAATAAGGTTATATCTGCATGCTCTTTATAAAAGAGAGAGACAGACTAGTTTAAGGGAAGGTACATTTCACAACTTTGTAAGCACAGAGGGAAGGGATAGTTGTGGCGAGGGGGTGGCTAGTAAATCAAGACACCAATCCTCGCTGATAAATCACAACCTACCCTTAAACTTCACGTTACATTCACTAAGGTTATATCTTCATGCTCTTTATAAAAGAGAGAGACAGACTAGTTTAAGGGAAGGTACATTTCACAACTTTGTAAGCACAGAAGGAAGGGATAGTTGTGGCGAGGGGGTGGCTAGTAAATCAAGATACCAATCCTCCCTGCTAAATCACAACCTACCTTTAAACTTAACGTTAAATTCAATAAGGTTATATCTGCATGCTCTTTATAAAAGAGAGAGACAGACTAGTTTAAGGGAAGGTACATTTCACAACTTTGTAAGCACAGAGGGAAGGGATAGTTGTGACGAGGGGGTGGCTAGTAAATCAAGATACCAATCCTCGCTGATAAATCACAACCTACCCTTAAACTTCACGTTACATTCACTAAGGTTATATCTTCATGCTCTTTATAAAAGAGAGAGACAGACTAGTTTAAGGGAAGGTACATTTCACAACTTTGTAAGCACAGAGGGAAGGGATAGTTGTGGTGAGGGGTTGGCAGGTAAATCAAGACACCAATGCTCCCTGCTAAATCACAACCTACCTTTAAACTTCACGTTACATTCACTAAGGTTATATCTTCATGCTCTTTATAAAAGAGAGAGACAGACTAGTTTAAGGAAGGTACATTTCACAACTTTGTAAGCACAGAGGGAAGGGATAGTTGTGGTGAGGGGTTGGCAGGTAAATCAAGACACCAATCCTCGCTGATAAATCACAACCTACCCTTAAACTTCACGTTACATTCACTAAGGTTATATCTTCATGCTCTTTATAAAAGAGAGAGACAGACTAGTTTAAGGGAAGGTACATTTCACAACTTTGTAAGCACAGAGGGAAGGGATAGTTGTGGTGAGGGGTTGGCAGGTAAATCAAGACACCAATCCTCGCTGATAAATCACAACCTACCTTTAAACTTCACGTTACATTCACTAAGGTTATATCTGCATGCTCTTTATAAAAGAGAGAGACAGAGATAAAATAGTATTAGGAAAGGTACATATACATTTTACAGTTGTGTAAGTACAGAAGGAAGGGAGAGTTGTAGTCAGAGGTTGGCTAGTAAAACAAGATACCAATGCTCCCTGATAAATTACAACCTACCGTTAAACTTCACGTTAAATTCAATAAGGTTATATCTGCATGCTCTTTATAAAAGAGAGAGACAGACTAGTTTAAAGGAAGGTACATTTCACAATTGTGTAAGCACAGAAGGAAGGGATAGTTGTGGCGAGGGGGTGGCTAGTAAATCAAGATACCAATCCTCCCTGCTAAATCACAACCTACCTTTAAACTTAACGTTAAATTCAATAAGGTTATATCTGCATGCTCTTTATAAAAGAGAGAGACAGACTAGTTTAAGGGAAGGTACATTTCACAACTTTGTAAGCACAGAGGGAAGGGATAGTTGTGGCGAGGGGGTGGCTAGTAAATCAAGACACCAATCCTCGCTGATAAATCACAACCTACCCTTAAACTTCACGTTACATTCACTAAGGTTATATCTTCATGCTCTTTATAAAAGAGAGAGACAGACTAGTTTAAGGGAAGGTACATTTCACAACTTTGTAAGCACAGAGGGAAGGGATAGTTGTGGCGAGGGGGTGGCTAGTAAATCAAGATACCAATCCTCCCTGCTAAATCACAACCTACCTTTAAACTTAACGTTAAATTCAATAAGGTTATATCTGCATGCTCTTTATAAAAGAGAGAGACAGACTAGTTTAAGGGAAGGTACATTTCACAACTTTGTAAGCACAGAAGGAAGGGATAGTTGTGGCGAGGGGGTGGCTAGTAAATCAAGATACCAATCCTCCACTGCTAATCACAACTACCTTTAACTTAACGTTAATTCAATTAAGGATTATATCGGCGATGCTCTTTATAAAAGAGATGGAGACAGGATAGTTTAGGAAGGTACATTCACAACTTTGTAAGCTCAGAGGGAAGGGATAGTTTGTGGTTGAGGGGTTGGCAGGTAAATCAAGACACCAATCCTCGCTGATAAATCACAACCTACCCTTAAACTTCACGTTACATTCACTAAGGTTATATCTTCATGCTCTTTATAAAAGAGAGAGACAGACTAGTTTAAGGAAGGTACATTTCACAACTTTGTAAGCACAGAGGGAAGGGATAGTTGTGGTGAGGGGTTGGCAGGTAAATCAAGACACCAATCCTCGCTGATAAATCACAACCTACCCTTAAACTTCACGTTACATTCACTAAGGTTATATCTTCATGCTCTTTATAAAAGAGAGAGACAGACTAGTTTAAGGGAAGGTACATTTCACAACTTTGTAAGCACAGAGGGAAGGGATAGTTGTGGTGAGGGGTTGGCAGGTAAATCAAGACACCAATCCTCGCTGATAAATCACAACCTACCCTTAAACTTCACGTTACATTCACTAAGGTTATATCTTCATGCTCTTTATAAAAGAGAGAGACAGACTAGTTTAAGGGAAGGTACATTTCACAACTTTGTAAGCACAGAGGGAAGGGATAGTTGTGGCGAGGGGGTGGCTAGTAAATCAAGACACCAATCCTCGCTGATAAATCACAACCTACCCTTAAACTTCACGTTACATTCACTAAGGTTATATCTTCATGCTCTTTATAAAAGAGAGAGACAGACTAGTTTAAGGGAAGGTACATTTCACAACTTTGTAAGCACAGAGGGAAGGGATAGTTGTGGTGAGGGGTTGGCAGGTAAATCAAGACACCAATCCTCGCTGATAAATCACAACCTACCTTTAAACTTCACGTTACATTCACTAAGGTTATATCTGCATGCTCTTTATAAAAGAGAGAGACAGAGATAAAATAGTATTAGGAAAGGTACATATACATTTTACAGTTGTGTAAGTACAGAAGGAAGGGAGAGTTTTAGTCAGAGGTTGGCTAGTAAAACAAGATACCAATGCTCCCTGATAAATTACAACCTACCGTTAAACTTCACGTTAAATTCAATAAGGTTATATCTGCATGCTCTTTATAAAAGAGAGAGACAGACTAGTTTAAGGGAAGGTACATTTCACAACTTTGTAAGCACAGAGGGAAGGGATAGTTGTGGCGAGGGGGTGGCTAGTAAATCAAGATACCAATCCTCCCTGCTAAATCACAACCTACCTTTAAACTTAACGTTAAATTCAATAAGGTTATATCTGCATGCTCTTTATAAAAGAGAGAGACAGACTAGTTTAAGGGAAGGTACATTTCACAACTTTGTAAGCACAGAAGGAAGGGATAGTTGTGGCGAGGGGGTGGCTAGTAAATCAAGATACCAATCCTCCCTGCTAAATCACAACCTACCTTTAAACTTAACGTTAAATTCAATAAGGTTATATCTGCATGCTCTTTATAAAAGAGAGAGACAGACTAGTTTAAGGGAAGGTACATTTCACAACTTTGTAAGCACAGAGGGAAGGGATAGTTGTGGCGAGGGGGTGGCTAGTAAATCAAGACACCAATCCTCGCTGATAAATCACAACCTACCCTTAAACTTCACGTTACATTCACTAAGGTTATATCTTCATGCTCTTTATAAAAGAGAGAGACAGACTAGTTTAAGGGAAGGTACATTTCACAACTTTGTAAGCACAGAAGGAAGGGATAGTTGTGGCGAGGGGGTGGCTAGTAAATCAAGATACCAATCCTCCCTGCTAAATCACAACCTACCTTTAAACTTAACGTTAAATTCAATAAGGTTATATCTGCATGCTCTTTATAAAAGAGAGAGACAGACTAGTTTAAGGGAAGGTACATTTCACAACTTTGTAAGCACAGAGGGAAGGGATAGTTGTGACGAGGGGGTGGCTAGTAAATCAAGATACCAATCCTCGCTGATAAATCACAACCTACCCTTAAACTTCACGTTACATTCACTAAGGTTATATCTTCATGCTCTTTATAAAAGAGAGAGACAGACTAGTTTAAGGGAAGGTACATTTCACAACTTTGTAAGCACAGAGGGAAGGGATAGTTGTGGTGAGGGGTTGGCAGGTAAATCAAGACACCAATGCTCCCTGCTAAATCACAACCTACCTTTAAACTTCACGTTACATTCACTAAGGTTATATCTTCATGCTCTTTATAAAAGAGAGAGACAGACTAGTTTAAGGAAGGTACATTTCACAACTTTGTAAGCACAGAGGGAAGGGATAGTTGTGGTGAGGGGTTGGCAGGTAAATCAAGACACCAATCCTCGCTGATAAATCACAACCTACCCTTAAACTTCACGTTACATTCACTAAGGTTATATCTTCATGCTCTTTATAAAAGAGAGAGACAGACTAGTTTAAGGGAAGGTACATTTCACAACTTTGTAAGCACAGAGGGAAGGGATAGTTGTGGTGAGGGGTTGGCAGGTAAATCAAGACACCAATCCTCGCTGATAAATCACAACCTACCTTTAAACTTCACGTTACATTCACTAAGGTTATATCTGCATGCTCTTTATAAAAGAGAGAGACAGAGATAAAATAGTATTAGGAAAGGTACATATACATTTTACAGTTGTGTAAGCACAGAGGGAAGGGATAGTTGTGGCGAGGGGGTGGCTAGTAAATCAAGACACCAATCCTCGCTGATAAATCACAACCTACCCTTAAACTTCACGTTACATTCACTAAGGTTATATCTTCATGCTCTTTATAAAAGAGAGAGACAGACTAGTTTAAGGGAAGGTACATTTCACAACTTTGTAAGCACAGAGGGAAGGGATAGTTGTGGTGAGGGGTTGGCAGGTAAATCAAGACACCAATCCTCGCTGATAAATCACAACCTACCTTTAAACTTCACGTTACATTCACTAAGGTTATATCTGCATGCTCTTTATAAAAGAGAGAGACAGAGATAAAATAGTATTAGGAAAGGTACATATACATTTTACAGTTGTGTAAGTACAGAAGGAAGGGAGAGTTTTAGTCAGAGGTTGGCTAGTAAAACAAGATACCAATGCTCCCTGATAAATTACAACCTACCGTTAAACTTCACGTTAAATTCAATAAGGTTATATCTGCATGCTCTTTATAAAAGAGAGAGACAGACTAGTTTAAGGGAAGGTACATTTCACAACTTTGTAAGCACAGAGGGAAGGGATAGTTGTGGCGAGGGGGTGGCTAGTAAATCAAGATACCAATCCTCCCTGCTAAATCACAACCTACCTTTAAACTTAACGTTAAATTCAATAAGGTTATATCTGCATGCTCTTTATAAAAGAGAGAGACAGACTAGTTTAAGGGAAGGTACATTTCACAACTTTGTAAGCACAGAAGGAAGGGATAGTTGTGGCGAGGGGGTGGCTAGTAAATCAAGATACCAATCCTCCCTGCTAAATCACAACCTACCTTTAAACTTAACGTTAAATTCAATAAGGTTATATCTGCATGCTCTTTATAAAAGAGAGAGACAGACTAGTTTAAGGGAAGGTACATTTCACAACTTTGTAAGCACAGAGGGAAGGGATAGTTGTGGCGAGGGGGTGGCTAGTAAATCAAGACACCAATCCTCGCTGATAAATCACAACCTACCCTTAAACTTCACGTTACATTCACTAAGGTTATATCTTCATGCTCTTTATAAAAGAGAGAGACAGACTAGTTTAAGGGAAGGTACATTTCACAACTTTGTAAGCACAGAAGGAAGGGATAGTTGTGGCGAGGGGGTGGCTAGTAAATCAAGATACCAATCCTCCCTGCTAAATCACAACCTACCTTTAAACTTAACGTTAAATTCAATAAGGTTATATCTGCATGCTCTTTATAAAAGAGAGAGACAGACTAGTTTAAGGGAAGGTACATTTCACAACTTTGTAAGCACAGAGGGAAGGGATAGTTGTGACGAGGGGGTGGCTAGTAAATCAAGATACCAATCCTCGCTGATAAATCACAACCTACCCTTAAACTTCACGTTACATTCACTAAGGTTATATCTTCATGCTCTTTATAAAAGAGAGAGACAGACTAGTTTAAGGGAAGGTACATTTCACAACTTTGTAAGCACAGAGGGAAGGGATAGTTGTGGTGAGGGGTTGGCAGGTAAATCAAGACACCAATGCTCCCTGCTAAATCACAACCTACCTTTAAACTTCACGTTACATTCACTAAGGTTATATCTTCATGCTCTTTATAAAAGAGAGAGACAGACTAGTTTAAGGAAGGTACATTTCACAACTTTGTAAGCACAGAGGGAAGGGATAGTTGTGGTGAGGGGTTGGCAGGTAAATCAAGACACCAATCCTCGCTGATAAATCACAACCTACCCTTAAACTTCACGTTACATTCACTAAGGTTATATCTTCATGCTCTTTATAAAAGAGAGAGACAGACTAGTTTAAGGGAAGGTACATTTCACAACTTTGTAAGCACAGAGGGAAGGGATAGTTGTGGTGAGGGGTTGGCAGGTAAATCAAGACACCAATCCTCGCTGATAAATCACAACCTACCTTTAAACTTCACGTTACATTCACTAAGGTTATATCTGCATGCTCTTTATAAAAGAGAGAGACAGAGATAAAATAGTATTAGGAAAGGTACATATACATTTTACAGTTGTGTAAGTACAGAAGGAAGGGAGAGTTGTAGTCAGAGGTTGGCTAGTAAAACAAGATACCAATGCTCCCTGATAAATTACAACCTACCGTTAAACTTCACGTTAAATTCAATAAGGTTATATCTGCATGCTCTTTATAAAAGAGAGAGACAGACTAGTTTAAAGGAAGGTACATTTCACAATTGTGTAAGCACAGAAGGAAGGGATAGTTGTGGCGAGGGGGTGGCTAGTAAATCAAGATACCAATCCTCCCTGCTAAATCACAACCTACCTTTAAACTTAACGTTAAATTCAATAAGGTTATATCTGCATGCTCTTTATAAAAGAGAGAGACAGACTAGTTTAAGGGAAGGTACATTTCACAACTTTGTAAGCACAGAGGGAAGGGATAGTTGTGGCGAGGGGGTGGCTAGTAAATCAAGACACCAATCCTCGCTGATAAATCACAACCTACCCTTAAACTTCACGTTACATTCACTAAGGTTATATCTTCATGCTCTTTATAAAAGAGAGAGACAGACTAGTTTAAGGGAAGGTACATTTCACAACTTTGTAAGCACAGAGGGAAGGGATAGTTGTGGCGAGGGGGTGGCTAGTAAATCAAGATACCAATCCTCCCTGCTAAATCACAACCTACCTTTAAACTTAACGTTAAATTCAATAAGGTTATATCTGCATGCTCTTTATAAAAGAGAGAGACAGACTAGTTTAAGGGAAGGTACATTTCACAACTTTGTAAGCACAGAAGGAAGGGATAGTTGTGGCGAGGGGGTGGCTAGTAAATCAAGATACCAATCCTCCCTGCTAAATCATAACCTACCTTTAAACTTAACGTTAAATTCAATAAGGTTATATCTGCATGCTCTTTATAAAAGAGAGAGACAGACTAGTTTAAGGGAAGGTACATTTCACAACTTTGTAAGCACAGAGGGAAGGGATAGTTGTGGCGAGGGGGTGGCTAGTAAATCAAGACACCAATCCTCGCTGATAAATCACAACCTACCCTTAAACTTCACGTTACATTCACTAAGGTTATATCTTCATGCTCTTTATAAAAGAGAGAGACAGACTAGTTTAAGGGAAGGTACATTTCACAACTTTGTAAGCACAGAAGGAAGGGATAGTTGTGGCGAGGGGGTGGCTAGTAAATCAAGATACCAATCCTCCCTGCTAAATCACAACCTACCTTTAAACTTAACGTTAAATTCAATAAGGTTATATCTGCATGCTCTTTATAAAAGAGAGAGACAGACTAGTTTAAGGGAAGGTACATTTCACAACTTTGTAAGCACAGAGGGAAGGGATAGTTGTGGCGAGGGGGTGGCTAGTAAATCAAGACACCAATCCTCGCTGATAAATCACAACCTACCCTTAAACTTCACGTTACATTCACTAAGGTTATATCTTCATGCTCTTTATAAAAGAGAGAGACAGACTAGTTTAAGGGAAGGTACATTTCACAACTTTGTAAGCACAGAGGGAAGGGATAGTTGTGGTGAGGGGTTGGCAGGTAAATCAAGACACCAATGCTCCCTGCTAAATCACAACCTACCTTTAAACTTCACGTTACATTCACTAAGGTTATATCTTCATGCTCTTTATAAAAGAGAGAGACAGACTAGTTTAAGGAAGGTACATTTCACAACTTTGTAAGCACAGAGGGAAGGGATAGTTGTGGTGAGGGGTTGGCAGGTAAATCAAGACACCAATCCTCGCTGATAAATCACAACCTACCCTTAAACTTCACGTTACATTCACTAAGGATATATCTTCATGCTCTTTATAAAAGAGAGAGACAGACTAGTTTAAGGGAAGGTACATTTCACAACTTTGTAAGCACAGAAGGAAGGGATAGTTGTGGTGAGGGGTTGGCAGGTAAATCAAGACACCAATCCTCGCTGATAAATCACAACCTACCCTTAAACTTCACGTTACATTCACTAAGGTTATATCTTCATGCTCTTTATAAAAGAGAGAGACAGACTAGTTTAAGGGAAGGTACATTTCACAACTTTGTAAGCACAGAGGGAAGGGATAGTTGTGGCGAGGGGGTGGCTAGTAAATCAAGACACCAATCCTCGCTGATAAATCACAACCTACCCTTAAACTTCACGTTACATTCACTAAGGTTATATCTTCATGCTCTTTATAAAAGAGAGAGACAGACTAGTTTAAGGGAAGGTACATTTCACAACTTTGTAAGCACAGAGGGAAGGGATAGTTGTGGTGAGGGGTTGGCAGGTAAATCAAGACACCAATCCTCGCTGATAAATCACAACCTACCTTTAAACTTCACGTTACATTCACTAAGGTTATATCTGCATGCTCTTTATAAAAGAGAGAGACAGAGATAAAATAGTATTAGGAAAGGTACATATACATTTTACAGTTGTGTAAGTACAGAAGGAAGGGAGAGTTGTAGTCAGAGGTTGGCTAGTAAAACAAGATACCAATGCTCCCTGATAAATTACAACCTACCGTTAAACTTCACGTTAAATTCAATAAGGTTATATCTGCATGCTCTTTATAAAAGAGAGAGACAGACTAGTTTAAAGGAAGGTACATTTCACAATTGTGTAAGCACAGAAAGAAGGGATAGTTGTGGCGAGGGGGTGGCTAGTAAATCAAGATACCAATCCTCCCTGCTAAATCACAACCTACCTTTAAACTTAACGTTAAATTCAATAAGGTTATATCTGCATGCTCTTTATAAAAGAGAGAGACAGACTAGTTTAAGGGAAGGTACATTTCACAACTTTGTAAGCACAGAGGGAAGGGATAGTTGTGGCGAGGGGGTGGCTAGTAAATCAAGACACCAATCCTCGCTGATAAATCACAACCTACCCTTAAACTTCACGTTACATTCACTAAGGTTATATCTTCATGCTCTTTATAAAAGAGAGAGACAGACTAGTTTAAGGGAAGGTACATTTCACAACTTTGTAAGCACAGAGGGAAGGAATAGTTGTGGCGAGGGGGTGGCTAGTAAATCAAGATACCAATCCTCCCTGCTAAATCACAACCTACCTTTAAACTTAACGTTAAATTCAATAAGGTTATATCTGCATGCTCTTTATAAAAGAGAGAGACAGACTAGTTTAAGGGAAGGTACATTTCACAACTTTGTAAGCACAGAAGGAAGGGATAGTTGTGGCGAGGGGGTGGCTAGTAAATCAAGATACCAATCCTCCCTGCTAAATCACAACCTACCTTTAAACTTAACGTTAAATTCAATAAGGTTATATCTGCATGCTCTTTATAAAAGAGAGAGACAGACTAGTTTAAGGGAAGGTACATATCACAACTTTGTAAGCACAGAGGGAAGGGATAGTTGTGGCGAGGGGGTGGCTAGTAAATCAAGACACCAATCCTCGCTGATAAATCACAACCTACCCTTAAACTTCACGTTACATTCACTAAGGTTATATCTTCATGCTCTTTATAAAAGAGAGAGACAGACTAGTTTAAGGGAAGGTACATTTCACAACTTTGTAAGCACAGAAGGAAGGGATAGTTGTGGCGAGGGGGTGGCTAGTAAATCAAGATACCAATCCTCCCTGCTAAATCACAACCTACCTTTAAACTTAACGTTAAATTCAATAAGGTTATATCTGCATGCTCTTTATAAAAGAGAGAGACAGACTAGTTTAAGGGAAGGTACATTTCACAACTTTGTAAGCACAGAGGGAAGGGATAGTTGTGGCGAGGGGGTGGCTAGTAAATCAAGACACCAATCCTCGCTGATAAATCACAACCTACCCTTAAACTTCACGTTACATTCACTAAGGTTATATCTTCATGCTCTTTATAAAAGAGAGAGACAGACTAGTTTAAGGGAAGGTACATTTCACAACTTTGTAAGCACAGAGGGAAGGGATAGTTGTGGTGAGGGGTTGGCAGGTAAATCAAGACACCAATGCTCCCTGCTAAATCACAACCTACCTTTAAACTTCACGTTACATTCACTAAGGTTATATCTTCATGCTCTTTATAAAAGAGAGAGACAGACTAGTTTAAGGAAGGTACATTTCACAACTTTGTAAGCACAGAGGGAAGGGATAGTTGTGGTGAGGGGTTGGCAGGTAAATCAAGACACCAATCCTCGCTGATAAATCACAACCTACCCTTAAACTTCACGTTACATTCACTAAGGTTATATCTTCATGCTCTTTATAAAAGAGAGAGACAGACTAGTTTAAGGGAAGGTACATTTCACAACTTTGTAAGCACAGAGGGAAGGGATAGTTGTGGTGAGGGGTTGGCAGGTAAATCAAGACACCAATCCTCGCTGATAAATCACAACCTACCTTTAAACTTCACGTTACATTCACTAAGGTTATATCTGCATGCTCTTTATAAAAGAGAGAGACAGACTAGTTTAAGGGAAGGTACATTTCACAACTTTGTAAGCACAGAGGGAAGGGATAGTTGTGGCGAGGGGGTGGCTAGTAAATCAAGACACCAATCCTCGCTGATAAATCACAACCTACCCTTAAACTTCACGTTACATTCACTAAGGTTATATCTTCATGCTCTTTATAAAAGAGAGAGACAGACTAGTTTAAGGGAAGGTACATTTCACAACTTTGTAAGCACAGAGGGAAGGGATAGTTGTGGTGAGGGGTTGGCAGGTAAATCAAGACACCAATGCTCCCTGCTAAATCACAACCTACCTTTAAACTTCACGTTACATTCACTAAGGTTATATCTTCATGCTCTTTATAAAAGAGAGAGACAGACTAGTTTAAGGGAAGGTACATTTTACAACTTTGTAAGCACAGAGGGAAGGGATAGTTGTGGTGAGGGATTGGCAGGTAAATCAAGACACCAATGCTCCCTGCTAAATCACAACCTACCTTTAAACTTCACGTTACATTCACTAAGGTTATATCTGCATGCTCTTTATAAAAGAGAGAGACAGACTAGTTTAAGGGAAGGTACATTTCACAACTTTGTAAGCACAGAGGGAAGGGATAGTTGTGGTGAGGGGTTGGCAGGTAAATCAAGACACCAATGCTCCCTGCTAAATCACAACGTACCTTTAAACTTCACGTTACATTCACTAAGGTTATATCTTCATGCTCTTTATAAAAGAGAGAGACAGACTAGTTTAAGGAAGGTACATTTCACAATTGTGTAAGCACAGAAGGAAGGGATAGTTGTGGCGAGGGGGTGGCTAGTAAATCAAGACACCAATCCTCGCTGATAAATCACAACCTACCCTTAAACTTCACGTTACATTCACTAAGGTTATATCTTCATGCTCTTTATAAAAGAGAGAGACAGACTAGTTTAAGGGAAGGTACATTTCACAACTTTGTAAGCACAGAGGGAAGGGATAGTTGTGGCGAGGGGGTGGCTAGTAAATCAAGACACCAATCCTCGCTGATAAATTACAACCTACCTTTAAACTTCACGTTACATTCACTAAGGTTATATCTTCATGCTCTTTATAAAAGAGAGAGACAGACTAGTTTAAGGGAAGGTACATTTCACAATTGTGTAAGCACAGAGGGAAGGGATAGTTGTGGCGAGGGGGTGGCTAGTAAATCAAGACACCAATCCTCGCTGATAAATTACAACCTACCTTTAAACTTAACGTTACTTTGACAATATTTTTACCTCTTTAAACATGTTTTTTATTAGTGCCGTACATATAGAAAAATAAATTATTTATGTTGTATTGTTTCGATAATTGCGTGAACAAAAATAATCCGTATTACGTGAAAAATGTCATATCTGTACTTATCTCAAATAGCAACAAAATAAATTCTCGTCACCACGCTTTACAGCCGACATATAACTAATTTACACACAAGTACAGTAATAGGTTTTCGAAAGTGTATGTTTTATATTACAAGTACACCAATCATCTTATTATCAGAACACTCCATTTCTGCACCAAGAAACCAATCGTGCGTAATGTGCTACTAGAATATTCTTCAGTACGGTTTGTGTCATTAAATTACAATTTGTTTTGCCTAAATGAGGTTTGTAGGAGACATCATTAATGGATTAGGTTCATACAAAACAAGAATTTTCCATAACAAAGGAATCATGTGAATACAAATTCAAGGGCTTATTCCAGCACTTGAAGTCAGATAATTTACTATTCAAAATTCAGTATGAGCTTAATTGGATTGTACTACCTGCTACAACTACCTGCTACAACTACCTGCTACAACTACCTGCTACAACTACCTGCCTTCAAACACTGTAGAAGCATTGTAACTAAAAAGGTTTGCTTCGTTGCATAAACAAAATTATTCATTTCTATCATGATATAATATTAAAGTTAAAGGACACTAATTGTTTAAACACTCAATTTAGTTTTTCGTAAACATATAATCAATAAATAGCTAAAACAACGAGCAGTCGGAGCTCTCAGGTGCTTCCAGATTTTATTATGACAGAATATGATTTTTTTTAATTCACTCACCAGTTTACATGGGCTTGCAGGTCTGTGCGTAACTTTATTCAGCTAGTGAAGTACTAGCCGATGGTTCAGTGGGGATTCGAACCTTGGATCTTGCCCTCCAAAGTCCGAAGCCTTAGCCACTGAGCCACCACGCCGGCAAACAAATATTATAAACACGCATCTTTCACAAAAGTTGGATATCAGGAGTCAATAGAGAGGTTTTAGAAAATGTTTGAGTGTGCGTTGTGTTTGAGATACAAAATATGATTTAAATCAATGCAAAAGTAAGTAAATTTGAGGAACGATATAAAAAAAAGTATTAAATAATTTTTTTAAAGAGAGACACAGAGAGAGAGAGAGAGAGAGAGAGAGAGAGAGAGAGAGAGAGAGAGAGAGAGAGAGAGAGAGAGAGAGAGAGAGAGAGAGAGAGAGAGAGAGAGAGAGAGAGAGAGAGAGAGAGAGAGAGAGAGAGAGAGAGAGAGAGAGAGAGAGAGAGAGAGAGAGAGAGATTCTAATATTCTGATATGTTTTCGTATGCTCAATAAAACAATTTAAACACGTAAATAGTGTGTGTATGCGTAGTTGAGTAAATATATAATTTTAAATTGTTTCACCAGATGACGTTTTCCTACATAAAATCAACTGTATGACGTGTAAGCCGACAGGAAAAAAGACGCCCTAAAACGATGGTTACTATAGAGACAAACAGACTCAAGTTGAAACCGTTGGTTGTGATGTCTTCCATCAAACTTTGAGAGCCTCCCTCGCTCTGTAACTTGCAACGAATTTGTCATTAGTTTTACTGATCTTACTCCTCACAGTTTGTCTCGTCAAGAAATATCTGAACGGTACTTGAGCTAAAGTAAGTTGTTCGGGATTTATTCTTTTTTTTTTAATTAGGGAGAAAACATAAGCTATGAACTAAGATACAGAATGGAGAATTAACAGCTTAGTAAAATGATAAATTAGAGAAAATAATAACTAGCTTGGTAAGGGAAATATGTGTGTAAGCTTAGGAATAATGTGAACTTAATCGCATAAATATTAGTTTACTTTGTAATAAAGTCTTACAAACGTAATTGCAGTTTTACAACTATTGTTGTATAGGGCCAAAATGTGGAGGTCGATTCGGAAAACAAAAGCAAATCTGTAGGAAATAATAGTACATTACAAAAACAAACTAAAAGGTTCAGAAGGGTATATGCAATATTTTGATTAGTTTGGCGTCATCTGTCTGTATGTATTTTTCAACAAAATAATTATAGATAAAAACTGTTCAAGTGAATGCATTGAAACTTTAAAGAAGGGTTTAGTTAATGTATTTCTGAATAGAAAAACAAATAATAATGACAGGCTAAATCTTTTATAACGAATTAAAAAAATATAAAACACCTGGCAGACAAAATTACAGTAGTATTTTTAAAGGTAATTTTATGTTAATTGTACCTTAATTGTTAAAAGTTTGGTCATGTGTTGTTGCTGGGTGATTAGGAGTTCTGAAGCGTAGGCCTAATCATAAGTAATGCAATTTCTTTATTATTGGCCTTCACACAAGTAACAGGAGACATTTTCAAACTATAATGTCGTAAACAGCCGGTAATAATGTAGCTTAATAGCCAATTATTAAATAATAAAATGACTTTGATCGTGCTTAAGATGCTTAGTGAAAATACCTAACAAGTAAATAGTGAACACCAAACAAGTAAATATGAACTTTTTTAAAGCAGTTTTAATAAATAACGTAATATTAGATTTGACCCGAAATCGTCTAAAAATGGTGATTCATGTGAATTATTCTGTTTTAAATCAATATTATTTCAAAATACTGTATTTAACCTGATGTAATTTTAAAATTGACAATTGTATTTTATTGTTATCTGTTTTTATATTTTCTCATAATCGGCATAACTGTTCTGCCAAGTTTCAGTTGATTCTCTTAAACAGCTATAATTTATTTATAAAGATTATTACCGCAAAACTAACTAAGATAGAATACAGGGTGGAAAATAAATATGGAAACGCTTTCACAACTTTTGTATGACTTCACTTTTAAAAGTGAAATATTGTACATGATCATGGTTACATAGAACATACTTTTTGACGCCATTAGTAACGTTTCATCTTTTCAGAAGGATGGACCACGACGAGCTGAACAAAAATATTGAACATAAGTCTAGGTCGAGTTTGGTATTAAATGAAAGGTCTATTCAAGATAAATTAGTTGCCACAAACCGGACTTTGAAAGGAATATCCTTTCTAGAGTAGCAGTCATTTGAATTTCAAAGTAACAAATTTGGGCAATATTATTTCTCCACTATATAAAGGTTTCAGTAAATTATTCTGATCAAAAACTATACTTTATGGAACACAATTATAAAAAAATTAAATATTCAAATTATCTATGGAAAAAATAACGTTCTAGTGAAAGCGTTTCCATATTTTTCCCACCCTGTATATTTTCATATGAATATTTCTTTCTTTTTCATCTTCTATCCTTTACGGATGTTCTGCTTATCTCTCCTAATTTACCTTGTACAGTTTTTATATTATTTAGAATTTGGCTGTTACTTCCATTAAAATCTCAGTGCCTACAAGTCTTCTTCTGGCATTATCAGCAATAATGTAATAATTTTGTATCTCACCGATTGAAGGCACTTTTGTATCAGAAAGAATTCACTTCTGCTTTTGTGCTGCTAATGAATTTCCTTACTTATATTAACCATTTCAACATTTTAAAATGATTTTAATCTTGATTTTATTATGATTTGAATTAGTTTTTTAGTTATATAATAAAAGTTTATTTTTTGAATAATTTTGTGAATCCCTCTGGTCTGAGGAAGGTGAGCGTGGTTTACGGAAGTCAATTACCATAATATTCGTGCATTTTGTACTTGTATTGTAATATATTTGTGCATTTTGTGCTTATATTGTAATAAATTTGTGTTGTGTGACGTTTACTTGTACTGTATGATTTGAAACAAAAGTAATGTTTATAAATAAAGATTCATCTTTTTTTCTTTTGAAGAAAAGATAAATATGTGAACAAACTTAATTAAATTGATATATTCAATGAATAGGAAATATACAGATCCTCGAACAAAATAAATTAACTGACCTAGGGATGAAAATTAAGATTGACGTTTCTTCTCTGATCCAGATTTAAGATAGATAAGTAATCACTGATAAATTTATGTGATTTTGTGCTTTCGACGATTATAAATACTTAAAGAATACCTTGCTTATGAGGGTGGTCTCTGCTATGGGGCACTCTCCTAGATGAGCTGCATTTCCCTCTTTCGTTCTACGAGATATTTAATAATTGTATGGAACGATATGTGTTATGATAGATATTACTATAAAACTCTATGGCATGGAAACTCAGATCCTTAGTTTCAGACAATGGGATTCAGCACATTTTCACAATTCAGCACTTAACTTAATTATTCCACAATACACTCAACAAATTTAACTGTACTTTTTAGGCTAATTGGATAATTATTGGTTATTTGAGTCAATAATAAACAATGTCTACATTTTAGATTTGAAATTAAATAGATACTTATCAGTTGAAACATTGTCTTCCTTGATTCTAGCTTGATTGTAAGTCTGATTGTATCCATTTGTAACAATCATTTAAACAAGGGAAACGTATATTGTACTTAAACTCCTGCCTTGATATTAAAAGTATTGAAAATTAACTAATTAAAAAGAAAATTCACTGATTATATTAATATAATGTATTTCAACGACTGATTAACAAAGTGTACCATAAAATAATGATGTTACGCTGATAAAAGTGCATGTAAGCGAAATGACAGAGTTATATTCTCGTGTGAAAACATACTAGATCAATGATCATCATTAAAATGGTTCTATTTGCTAAATATAGACTGTCCAAGGTGAATGTTAGTCAGTGTTGTCTTTCATGTCAGAGTGTGACTATTATATTTGTTAATTAAAACAATAAAATCGGACATAACTTAAATTATTAAAAATATTCTTTACATATTATTGTCAATTAATTAGCAACTAAATAGCTTTTTCCTGATAATAGTTACATCTCAAATTGACTCGTTTACGTAGAGTTAGTACATCTGTAGGAGACTAATAATTCGATTACTAACACCGGCAATGGAATGGCTTGGATAGTCGTATGTGAGAGCAGCGGGCGAATGAAACACTTGTATCTATAAATGTATCTATAAATTGTAAGGATTAATGTGTATGGAACTAAAAATACTTTTAATCTGACATTTACGTTACATTTAAATGTAAACATTTTATGCATTAAATATTATTGTAATTTTGAAAAGTCATTTATTTAGTTATTTATTTCACCTTTACATTACAAATATTATCTAGTGCCTTAAATGTTATCGAACTTATATTACGATATATTTTAATAAACTTGATTTATGAAGAAATTTGCCTTTGATGTAAAATCATTTAATATTTAACAGCGTTATCTGTGACTCTAGGTGAAGTGAATAGCAAGTGTATGATAGATAATGGCGTTTTAGTTAATAAAACAATATTTTGAATGGTTTAGAATCTTCAAGACCAGTAAGACAGTAGGCGGTATGCCTACACTATAAATTGCATTCCTGAGTTGTTGGTACAGGAGAGAGAGGACTGTGCTATGCTAAGGGTGGGAGGGGGCCTTAAATCAAGATACCGATCCTTCCTGTTAATTCCTGACCCATCTTACATGGTTCACTGTACAATTACCATATGTAAATGAAATGTTTGCCAACGTTAGAAGAAATATAAGGTTTTAGGTAAATGTTTTTCACTTTTAACCAAGCAAAAATGCTCAAAGTAGTGTAAAATAATTTTGTTGATTATTAACACTTATCAACGTCACACTACCCAATAACTATGTGCGTGTATGGGTGGGTGCGTGGGTCACTACCACTGTAGTGATAATATCAAATCTGGAGGCATGTGAATCGTTAGTTTGTCTTGTAAATATATGTTAAAGTGTTCGATAGATTTTATATTGAAAATACGTAACCCCTTTAATTATTTTATATAAAAAGTATTATATATGTTATATAACACTAAATACCAAGCACGATTTGTGAATGTTATATGTAGGCCCTACATTAGTTACCTAATTAATTGGTGATTTCATTGAGGTTTAGATCAGCGTTTTCAACAGACATGCATTTCAAAATATTGGAAAAATTAAATGTAATATTTATGTAATTTTGTTTAAATTTACTTTGGATACAAATTATTTTATTTTGCTTCTAGTTAAGTTTAAACAACCTCATGTTTTTGTTTTCTTTTAGGAAATCAATCAATTAATACATTTAATTTAAATGTGTTATGATTTCTGAATTTAATGAGTAAGCCTATATTTTTGTGAGAAGCCTATACAGTAGAACCCCGCTAATGTGACCTCGGATGGTTCGACTCCTCGCTTAATCCAACCGTGCCGTTGCTTAGTTCGTTCTTTTACATTTCCGGTGTAGCCCTCCGTTCAAGTCGGATTCGACGATGACTCATAACTCGCTACCAGTGAACCAGTAGCAGTAGTTGTGTATATCTTTTGATCGGGGACAGTCAGCATAGTTATATGTAAAATACAGTATTGTGAATTTGTGCTTAAAGTTTATTTAATAAATAGTTTGTGTAAAGTCTGGTTTCAGGTTTAAGTGTGTTTACGAACATTACAGTACGGTACAGCAGTAAAATATGTCAACTAAAAAACTTAAGCACGTTACACTTTCTCTAGCCGATAAACTAAATTACCACTGTACGTGTATGGGAGGGTGGGTGGGAAATGACCACTGTACGTGTATGGGAGGGTGGGTGGGAAATGACTAATGTACGTGTATGGGAGGGTGGGTGGGAAATGACCACTGTACGTGTATGGGAGGGTGGGTGGGAAATGACCACTGTACGTGTATGGGAGGGTGGGTGGGAAATGACTGCTGTACGTGTATGGGAGGGTGGGTGGGAAATGACTGCTGTACGTGTATGGGAGGGTGAGTGGGAAATTACCACTGTACGTGTATGGGAGGGCGGGTGGGAAATGACCACTGTACGTGTATGGGAGGGTGGGTGGGAAATGACCACTGTACGTGTATGGGAGGGTGGGTGGGAAATGACCACTGTACGTGTATGGGAGGGTGGGTGGGAATTGACCACTGTACGTGTATGGGAGGGCGGGTGGGTTATTCGTTATCCAGTTACTAAAAAATGATAATAACCCCCCCCCCCCCCAACAAATTATCATCCCTTTAAAATAATCGTATAGTCATTAATAAAAAACTCAGGAAATGTAAATGATTTTTTTCATGGGAATAAAACACGTAGAAAAGGATCTTAACCATTTACATATGAAAATTCAGTCAAACTGGTTTGGATAGTAACAAATATGCCAATCAAAAATTGTTTAAAATTCTGGTCAGTTTGGAAGGAAAACAAAGCCATTCATCTAACGAGAATCGGTGATTAGTGATGGTTATTTCATCTCTGACGATATGCTAAGGGTGCACAATCACTCCGACAGCCCTGTGAGAGTTCATAAACACTATTACGAATAAATAGTTCCCGTGATTTAATATTGAGTTGATTTAAATTGAAATTAAAAGAAAAAAAAATCTGGATTGCAAACTTAACAAAATGATAATGCAACAAAACAATTACCACGTTTCTAAAATGAAAGGTGATTTTTTTACAGTGGAAGATATAAATACATATTCTTTGTTAGGGAGCGTCATATATTAATTATTGCTCACTTTTCTTCGATAACAAAACTGGATTGACCAATAGAAAACATTAATTGTAGTGTGATTTTATAGGTTATTTCAACTTCATTTAAAAAGTGTTTTCCAAATACTTTTAAGAGACTACTGAAAAAATTACGTGAACATCATAAATATATTTGTTGTAAGTGAAGATAAAAAAGAGGTGCCACCACTAAAATGATGTACTATAAAACAAACAACAGAGAGTCAAGTTGTGGGCTGTTTGTGATGTTTCACACCAAACTGGTAGAGCTTTTCTTTGTCGACTTACACCAATCAACTATTTGTCATCAGTTTTACCAACCCTTCTCCACTCCATATGTTGTAATAAGGATGGTCGTGACTTACGAACAAACAACTGAAGAGCCAAGTTGAAGGCTGTTCTGATGTCTAACACCAAACTGACAGATCTTTTCTTTGTCGACTTCCTCACGTCAAACATTTGTCATCGGTTTTACCAACTCTTCTCCACCACTCCATCACTTGCAATAAGGACGGTCGTGACTAACTAAAAAACAACTGAGAGTCAAGTTGAAGGCTGATCTGATGTCACACCAAACTGACAGATCTTTTCTTTGTCGACTTCCTCACGTCAAACATATGTCATCAGTTTTACCAACTCTTCTCCACCACTCCATCACTTGCAATAAGGACGGTCGTGACTAACGAACAAACAACTGAGAGTCAAGTTGAAGGCTGTTCTGATATCTAACACCAAACTTGTAGAGCTTTTATTTATCGACTTACACCAAACAACTATTTGTCATCAGTTTTACCAACCCTTCTCCACTCCACCACTTGCAATAAGGACGGTCGTGACTTACGAACAAATAACTGAGAGTCGAAGGCTGTTCTGATGTCTAACACCAAACTGGTAGAGTTTTATTTGTCGACTTAAACCAAACATTTATCATCAGTTTTACCAACCCTTCTTCAATCCATATGTTGCAATAAGGACGGTCGTGACTTACGAACAAACAACTGAAGAGCCAAGTTGAAGGCTGTTCTGATGTCTAACATCAAACTATCAGTACTTTTCTTTGTCGACTTACTCACGTCAAATATTCGTCATCAGTTTTACCAACCCTTCTACACTCCTCCACTTGCAATAAGGGCAGTCGTGACTTACGAACAAAACAATGAGAGTCAAATTGTAGGCTGTTTTGATGTCTAAGATCAAACGGACAGAGCATTTCAATTTTCAAACTTCACAATGGTACCTTTTATGGTCCTTTTTGTAAGACGTTTAAGGTTATTTGATACTGATCAGACTTACTCTTAGATATATAGTTGTTATTGAAATGTAGTAGGTAGTAACACCTAAAGATCGGAGTGTTGTACTCGTTGAAGTTTGATGATTTTTTTTAACACTCATAGACTTGAAAATGTTAATCATATTAATAAAATAGTGATTATTTGGTTAACACATAGACTAGTCCAATACATATGCCATTACTTAACTACAATAATGAAAATATTAGTTACCCACGTGAAAGTGATAAGTGATAGTGAAAATGATAAACCCACGTGAAAGTGATTGTTTAAAAACCTCGATAAAACACAATATTATGATAATAGTTCATATACAGTACTGCACTTACATGTGGAAGGTCTAAGAAGGGCATTGCGTGAGTATTTGTAAGGCTCTTTTAAAAAACTACGCCCAATTATTACAAGTATCATTTCCTGGACTTTCATCTCAACATTTGTTTGTAAGGTTAGACTGTGACGTCGTCACAGTCGTTATTTTGTCAAATAAGTTTGGTAAAATGTGGAAGAATTTCAATTTGCTGACAATCTCTGTAGGCACATCGAATTATAAATTATGTTACATACATGAAAACGTAAATGAGTTTCCTGAATAACTCATTTCACAAACATTCATAATCTCAGGATTTAATTACATATAAACTGAAATAACAAGTGTGATAGCTATTTTTAATTTCTAAGACGCCGATCGAAGAGTTATTGGCGAATATGAGGGGTGAGGGGCGAATGAGTGTGATTAGTGTAGATGAAAGAGTGTAGCCATTGTTAGTATCTGAGTTCGACTTAGCTCAGAAAGGACTATTTATTAATAGCCCAATAGCCAGGGGAACTAAGGGACCTACAGCTTTACGAGGAACCCGAACCACTTAGTGTTGGTCTGATTTTCAGCTAACTGAAAAGTCTGGCTGACTAATAATACTTTATTTTGTTTTATAACATGAATGTAAAAATCGTTAACAAGGAAATAAGAAGAATATAATTGACTCAATGAGAACAATGTTTGCCGTTTGCATCCCTAACTCCAGTGGTAAACCAATGTGACCACTGGTTTAGACATGTAATCCTGGGACCTAGTGACCTGGTTTGAAAGGTATTAAGGGTATTTAGCGTAGTTATTAAAGTCACCTCTGCTTAGCAAAATGTACAGCACGATGTAAAAAGCGTCATGATGTTATTTGAAAACTACGAGAGATAGTGATGTTTTTACATGAACAGAACAACATAGATGCAGTTAATACACGAAGCACGATTGTACCGAACACAGACTTGCTTTCCATCAACTCACCATGTTCTGGTGACATTGTAGTTGTACTGAATATCCTCAGGGTACATAGAGAGTTGAAAGAGTCATGTTTACATATAATCATAGTCAGTTATGTTTTATAACATAAACATGTCATTTTGTTGCAAATTTTAACATATTTTATTTGTATTAATATTGGCGCATTACGTGTAATACTTAGTTAGTTGTCAATTAATGGCAATTCATTGTTGATTAACGTCAATATATTGTCGTTTATAAACAATTTAAAATTAAAAACAATTAAATTTCGTTACTGTTCAAATAAATTAGGCATTTTTTCACATTTTTTAGTGTAAAAATGAAGAGAAATACGTAATACACAAGCTCAGTTCCTGTTCAGTCAATGGGCTGAATAAAAAGTTGTTTTAAAGAAGATTGTTCCAGTATACTTTCAACATGAAATCAATTAGAAAACTTTAATCTAACATTCACTGAATCGAAAAGGTTTTAATAATGTTTAGTTTAACCTTAAAAATAGAATACGTTAATTAAAGTGTAATATGATTGTCTTTTAACATAA
This sequence comes from Stictocephala bisonia, assembly GCA_035578905.1. Lineage (NCBI taxonomy): Eukaryota > Metazoa > Arthropoda > Insecta > Hemiptera > Membracidae > Stictocephala > Stictocephala bisonia. Next base: position 5,630,572 of record JAQJVL010000011.1, read on the forward strand.
GGAAATAAGTAACTTTTCTCATTAATGATGCCTATTAATTAGCTTCCACATCATGGTTAATTATAGTGGAAGAAATATATAATAACTGGTACCATTAATTTAATTCCATCCTTGATTAAATGAAAACCTGACATACAATTAATTGTTTTAAGCAAAACTTAACTCTTTTTACCTTGAAGTTTATTTTTACATATGTACTTTTATTCTGAATTTGTTGCAGTTTTGATTTATTTTTATTTAAGGCATCGATATTTTAGTTCCAATTAATTAATTTTTGTTGTATAGGTTTAGAATAGAAGAAAGGTCAATTAGTATAGTATTAGAACATTTACGTTTATTAGTATAGTATTAGTACATTTACATTTATTAGTATAGTATTAGAACATTTACGTTTATTAGTATAGTATTAGTACATTTACATTTATTAGTATAGTATTAGAACATTTACGTTTATTAGTATAGTATTAGTACATTTACATTTATTTGTATAGTATTAGAACATTTACGTTTATTAGTATAGTATTAGTACATTTACATTTATTAGTATAGTATTAGAACATTTACGTTTATTAGTATAGTATTAGTACATTTACATTTATTAGTATAGTATTAGTACATTTACATTTATTAGTATAGTATTAGAACATTTACATTTATTAGTATAGTATTAGTACATTTACATTTATTAGTATAGTATTAGAACATTTACATTTATTAGTATAGTATTACAACATTTACATTTATTAGTATAGTATTAGTACATTTACATTTATTAGTATAGTATTAGAACATTTACATTTATTAGTATAGTATTAGTATATTTACGTTTATTAGTATAATATTAGTACATCTACCTTTATTAGTATATTATTAGTACATTTACGTTTATTAGTATAGTATTAGTACATCTACCTTTATTAGTATATTTTTATATATACATTTACGTTTATTCGTACAAGTATTTCAATGAAAGGTTTTGTAACATAATTATGTATTAAGTTATGATTTTTTCGGTGTGAAATTATCTTATTGTAAGCATAATTTGTGAGCAAAAATTTAAAAAAATTTAATGTTTATTACTGTTATGCTTCATATTTAAAAAAAGACTACTTGTAGAATATTTGTTGTACAAAATAATAAATAAAGAATTTGAACTGCTTACAAGTACTACCTTTGTACAATCTCAACAAATCTATAATCCCATCAGCAATGTCACTATTGTTAAGATGGAAGTACTCATTCCATAATTTGAACTGCTTACAAGTACTACCTTTGTACAATCTCAACAAATCTATAATCCCATCAGCAATGTCACTATTGTTAAGATGGAAGTACTCATTCCATAATTTGAACTGCTTACAAGTACTACCTTTGTACAATCTCAACAAATCTATAATCCCATCAGCAATGTCACTATTGTTAAGATGGAAGTACTCATTCCATAATTTGAACTGCTTACAAGTACTACCTTTGTACAATCTCAACAAATCTATAATCCCATCAGCAATGTCACTATTGTTAAGATGGAAGTACTCATTCCATAATTTCTATAAAATGAATTGATTTAACTTGAAATTTTAAACTAAACTTTATCAGCTGAAACAAATCAATAATTATAGATATCGATGAAAATGTTGCATGATTTTTATGAATATCTACCCATATTGTTTTGGAATACGCTACAGTAGCACCTCTGTTGATTTTATTTATTGCAAATGTTGTATTGTTTTTATTTGACAGTTGGCTTTTCCACGTTCCTTCCTAATGGGTCAGTTAATGTTGGTATCCCCGATCGACCTATGCCCACATACATTCACTCCTAAACTGTGACGATAAAATTACAGAACATTTTGACATTGTCTTGAATTTATTTGTATGGTAACTTATCTGGTAACTATTTTATTGAAGCAAATATTCGCTTCGGCCTTTTCATTGTTTTAGACGAATATAGTATCATCAACAACGTTTATTCATTTATAACACAGAAACAATTATTCTATGTGTAGCCTTTCTATCTAATAATTGTCGTAGCATTCTATTCCAACACAAAATATTTATGGATTGGTGTTACATTTATTCATATTACTGAAGTAATGTTTTTTTTTTTTTTTTTAGGTATATTGAAGGAGTTTCTTATGAATATTTGACATTCCGTGAGTATTAACAATACAAGATTTTTTTCATGTAACTAAGACAATTTTATAGTTTATTATTACTCGTCAACTAAGTGGATCAATGCCTAGAATAGGAATATAAAAGGATCAAATCCCTAACTGATGTTGTTAGGGTTGATAACATCACTAAGTAAGAGCTATCTGTATGGTGAAGTTTTTCAAAATAAATTAATATAATGAAAGTAATTTTTGTATCTTCACTAAAAAAAATCATCTTGGCCTAATCACCTGTGCGAAAATTTTACTCAACAATTAAAATACCGAACGTCAGCTCAGTTGGGGATTCGAACCTTTGACAACGCACTCTTCAGTCCAAAGCTTTAGCCAGTATCAGAAGCTACATGCAATACCGGTGAACGCCAGGGAAGAGTTTTCGACCTTATAATTTTACGCTACCCTCTACCCAATTTCAATAAGGTAAAGCACATATGTAGAACATTATTTTTCGTATTGAACAAATATTTTTGATGCAATTTTATGTAAAATCTAGAGGATACCCCTGCACGCTTCGCGTGCCAACCCCGTCGTTACTCTCTGGGCTCGTGAGATAAGCTCGGCCTACGGCCACGCTTGGGAACTCTACCTTTAGCCCGTTTGAAGAACTCGGCCTGCGGCCTCGTGGAGGACCTCGACCTACGGCTTCACCAAGACACTCTGCTACAGTCCCATTTGAGGAACTCAGCCTGCGACCTCGTGGGGGAACTCGGGCTAAAGCCTCGCCAAGACGCTCTACTACAGGCATCTTTGTGGAACTCGGCCTACGGCCTCGCAGGAGAAAGTTCGTTGGCCGTAGGCCATGTTTTCAATACGCAGCCCAGTTAACTAAATGCTCCTTCTGCAGATGCATCAGAAACTGGTATCGTAGAAAAGATTCTTAATGCAATACGCACATTTGTGAATGTTGGAGTCGCAGACAGCGGGCAGTGTTGTGTCCCGCTCTCGCAATGTCAACAAGGTGTCACGTGTTGTCATGTTCACGTCAGGTGGTGGTGGTGGTTTTGTTACAGCTGTCGTAGATTCAGGTATAATTGGTACGCAACACACTGCACATCCAACCAATTTGTATTACAGTAGTCTGATGTAATTTTTTATTTATACACATAAATCTAGCCCTAGTGATTTAATTATTCTTTTCTGTCTATGACTTACTAAAAATTATCTACTTTTTAATTTTTCTCCTGTCCCTGTGGGCGCCTTGGCGTACAGGCCCCGTTGCCGTAGCAACGGTAGCACCGACCATGTGGGGGTCCTGTACTCAGAGAATTAATAACCAAGTAAACCTTTTCGACTGTTTCAACCTAAGATTAAATGGATTGTTGACACCCCTAAATGTAGGCCTAATATTTTTTACTTTAAATGATTTGGATAAAATAAGCTTATAAATCAGATGGCCATAGTAGCCCTTTCTCAGCACTGACATTTATTTTCATTTGTGAAACGTTGTAGGTCAGGAAATACTTGAAATGCCCTGTCCCCGTTAACAATTTTAAGAACTAAATATGTATAATACCACACTAGTATATAAATACAATGTTGTATAAAAATTTCAAGTTATTCCATTCACCACTTTTCGAGTTTTGAATACATAAACATACGGAAGTTTGACATTCAAACTTCCCCCACCACCACTTTCCCCTCCATCATTTACCTAAGAATATATTCCATCACTTCACCACACTTGCACATTAACATCTACCACTGATAAAGATGAATACTAACTTGATGAATATTATGTTTGAGTTAAGGTTTGCAAAACCCAACTGGAGTTTAGAGATTAAAGAAAAACTTAACAGTATGGGAAGTAGCTGAGAATGTTGAAAAGATCAAATATAAACTGAAATTTACAAAACCTGCAACTGAAAGGTTCGGTACGCATTTTGTTGAATGTTTGTTAGCAAATCCTAATTGTTGTGTCAATAGGGGGCTGAGTACACAAGAACCCATTAGGTACTCAGTCACTATGCCAACGGGTTTTTAGTGTATTTTATGTTTTTTTACAGTATTTTAACGAAGTCAAGTGAAGACATCTTTTATATTTTTGTTACTAACCTAATCCACCTAATACTTTAATGATGTGTGGCAAAGAAATATTTCAAAACAAGATAAACTAAAAATTGATATGATTTGATTGTTTAAAACGTAAATCATTCGACGATGACTTAAAAAAGTAATTATTATATTGTTTGTAAAATTATTTAATGGAGAACACATTTCATGGAGAATACATTTAAGTTAGTGGAGAATTGAAGAATACATTAATTATTGTTTTAACTTGGTTAAATAATGCAAAATAACAATTCATTCTAAGCCAACACCTTGTACAGATTACTATGGGTAACTGTGCTTTTGGCGTATGTTAAAGATTAGTTAGTTCTAGTCAAAGTTTTGTAGTATTCTTAGAATCACATCAGGTAAGTCAAAACAGTTTGGCACAAGCTTGAACTTATCTCAATCCTGTGAGCCCGTTTTTAAGGGGAGGGGTATTATTCGTGTGGGTGGCCATTAAACAGGCCCAAATTCACTCGTTAGTCACCGCAGTGCGCCCACGCCACTGCTTCCTTTCCTCAGTCGAGGATAGGAATATGAGGACAAAGAAACGGGTTGTTTACCTTTCTTTAATTATAAATAAATTCCTGCGCCTCTAAAATATTTTTCAGAAGAGTATAAAGTATTTGCACTCTCATACGTCTGGTTTTGTCTCTGCCACTTTTTAGTATTAATTAATTCTGCAGCGATCGTAAGCGTATAAGTTTTATTATTTAGGCTACTATTTGTTGTGTATTACGTATTATTTTATATGTTTCTAACACATTTAAATACTACTTGTTTAACATTTTAATTGTATTCCGGACAACATTTTCACAACGGTCTGGTCACTTCCCATTTTTCTTAGACCCCAGATGAATTGGTTTGTTTACCCCGTAATAGGGGAAAGCCACTCAGTGACTTTTAACTGAACACTGTGTGTCACTTTTGAAATGTTTGTGTCTCCAAGGCCGGTCGGATAGCAAACAAATTTATTACGACTTTGTCTTCAATAACAAATTGATTGATGATAAAAGCTATATTAATAATTAATTAATGAATAATTAATTAATTAATTATTCATTAATAACTATAATTAATGAATTTGGTCTAAGTACCGTAATGATATTTTAATATCTAATACAATATGATATTAAAGTCAAATGTGAGTTCTAATTTCATTATACGGGGTGCTTTAAATCTGACAACAAACTTTGAATGGGGAACATTCCCTTGTTTTTGGATAGGATTAAAAATATGAAAGTAACATTTTCTAAATGGCTACCATTTCCAAATTTCTAAATGGCATCCAACTCATTATTTTTCTAATGGAATGCCCAAAATGTTAGTGATTTCGGATAGTAAATATAAATTAATTACTTTTTTATAAAAGGGTAATTTAGTATACACCGAACCATATAAAACTTACATAAAGCCTAAGGTGTAATATGTGGTGTTAGGAAATTATAAAATATAAAGTATTGGACCTGTTTTAAATTTACCTATGATTTATTTGCTTTTATGTTTTTAAATTACAATTATGAATTAATTGATTATTTGTTACTGACATCATTCCTATTCAATTAGGGTAGTATATTTATTATAATGTCAATTTATTTATACTATAGTTTCTTTTGTTTTACTTAGATAAGTTTTGTATATATTGAATTGTGTACATATAATATCAGGTTAAGTGGAAGAAAGGACTTATAAGTCCTAACTTCACCTGAAAATAAAGACGTTTTTTATTTCATTTCATTAATATAATACATGTAGGCCTATCTGTTATAAATGGGCTAGTAGACAATTTTTAACATTGTCAGCTGTTATTTAGACTGATGCCATTGTTGGAACGAAAACGATTACTTACCTATAAACTTACACTCTGTCAACAATTACTGTTCACTGTGCTGTTCATTGAAAAATCACTTTTTTAATTCCATATTAAAATTGAGTTTTCCATTTTTCCGAAAAAAACGAGTTTTAGTTATACAAAATTATATTTTATAATAATCTAACTAAATTATAACTACGTTGAAACTAGAAATTTTATTTTTTTTAGGTGCGTGCAAACTGCATCGTTTTTTTCATAACAACTAACAACTATGCTTGACCAATTAAGTCCATGTTTTGACCGATGTTTTGAAATGCTTGTACTTCATACCAATGGTATATTTCAATACCACCCTACATGTATGGGTGGGCGGGTGGGTCAATACCACTGTACAAGTAAGGGTGGGCAGGTAGGTCAATACAGTAGCGTGAATGGACAGTAGCGTTGACCCACCCGCCCGCCCATACACGTACAGTAGCATTGACCCACTCGCCCACCCATACACGTACAGTGGCATTGACCCACACGCCTGTCCATTCACGTACAGTGGCATTGTCCCACTCGCTCGCCCAACACATACACTAGCGTTGACCCACCTGCCCGCCCATACACGTACAGTGGCATTGACCCACACGCCTGTCCATTCACGTACAGTGGCATTGTCCCACTCGCTCACCCAACACATACTAGCGTTGACCCACCCGCCCGCCCATACACGTACAGTGGCATTGACCCACCCGCCCACCCATACACGTACAGTGGCATTGACCCAACCGCCCACCCATACACGTACAAACTTTTATATGTATATATATGTATAGTTTTATTGTATTTCAATTTTCTACGTTTCGGCACTGGTCTTCACGTGCGATGTTTGCTGAACTATTGTTTCTGTTACTTAGAAAATACATTCCAACAATGTCTAGCTTTTCATTGTTTATAAACTCCATAGGAAAAAACAATTATTTCGTTAGGTTATGCAGAATAATTGGCATAGTGAACAGTAGTTTTTGACAGACTAAAAGTTTATAGGTCAGTAATTGTTATGAGTAGTGTAAAGGTGCTGGTTTTAGCACCACTCTCGGGTATCTTCGGGTATCTTCGGGCATCTTCGGTAGTAGATAAAATATAATGAAGCGAGACCCACTTTTTTTTCAGTTTTCCAAGATGGCGGCGGTCACGTGACCGGATCCAAGATGGCGGCGCAGTGTTGCCAACCCCCCCCCCCCTCCCCCACAAAATTTCCCTCCAAATTCCCAAATTTCCCTCACATTTCCCACGTCATACTATATAAAATGCACTTTTTTCCAATATGACGTCTTTATACTATATAAAATACAAAAGATGGCGACCGGATCCAAGATGGCGGCAGTCACGTGACCGGAAGTGAACCGGAAGTGGACCGGAAGTGACCGGAAATGGACCGGGGGTGACCGGAAGTGACCGGAAGTGGACCGGAAGTGGACCAGAAGTGACCGGAAATGGACCGGGGGTGACCGGAAGTGGACCGGGAGTGGACCGGAAGTGACCGGAAATGGACCGGGGGTGACCAGAAGTGACCGGAAGTGGACCGGACGTGGACCGGAAGTGACCGGAAATGGACTGTGGGCGACCGGAAGTGACCGGAAGTGAACCGGAAGTGGACCGGAAGTGGACCGGAAATGGACCGGGGGTGACTGGAAGTGACCGGAAGTGGACCGGAAGTGGACCGGAAGTGGACCGTCCGAAACGGAAGCAGTGGTACTTACCTCCGTGGGAATTTTCCCCTACAAAATTTCCCTCCAAATTCCCAAATTTCTCTTACATTTCCCACACCATACTACATAAAATACACTCCTACCCTTTTCCCCGTTATAATATATAGAATGCTTTCGTGTACTTCCGACGACCGTCGGCTACCTTCGTACGCGTCAGCTGCTGGTCCAGCGCGCATGCGCGTTGTTACTCTACTCATATATACACTATAACAAATGTAACATGTCTTATACTCTATGTGGCTGACCCAATCGCAGCGCCCCAAGCGGCAACGCAGCGCACTTAGCGGCAATACCGATCGCAACGCCCCTAGCAGCAATACCGACCGATCACAGCGCACCTAGCGACCACACCGGTTCGTGGGTGGTGCATGCGCAAGGACTTGCTACTCTGTGGCAATATACACTATAACAAATGTCGATTGCTCTCTGTGCAAATGCGCACCTAGTGGCAAAATTAAGCGTATGCTTTCGGAAACATGACACCTTCGGAAGGGAAGTCCCTCCTCCCTTCCCAAAGTCCCATGTCATACTATATAAAATGCAAAGGATGGTAGACATTTACATATGTACTATATAAAATGCTTTCGTGTACTTCCAACGACTACCTTCGTACACTATTCATCTGTCAGCTACTGGTCTGACGCGCATGCGCACCCATATGCTACACTCTGATTGGTTGCCTCCTCACTTTACAGGTAATCTTTCTCACACGTACTGTTAGCCTACCTATTTAAATTAA